>JACEVL010000992.1:0-104148 GCA_020284085.1 Aporrectodea caliginosa
ATTCTGCTATGGATAAATCCCATGTTACTCTTTTAGCTCTTTTTAATGCTTCTTCAGCATTTGATATGGTAGACCATGCTATTCTGTTACATCGCCTCGAAATTTCCTTTGGTCTTAGTGGCCCTCCTCTTCTTTGATTTCGCTCCTACGTTACTGATCGTACCCAAATGGTTATTCTAGAAGACTCTCGCACCTCAAGGGTGCCTGTAAAATTTGAAGTTTCTCAAGGATCTGTGCTAGGTCCACTTCTTTATATCATGTTTACAGCTGATATCCCTCTTCTCTTTGCTAAACACTCGGCCGCTGGTCACCTCTATGCTGATGATGTCCAGCGCTTTGTTCATGGCTCCTATTCTCACCAGTTTGCTCTTTCCCAATCTATTGAATCTCTTTCTCCAGATCTCATTTGTTGGATGTCCACTACAGTAACTGTCGCCACTATCTTCTGTACCTATTGTAGTTATCGTACGATCTCAAACTTGTCCTTCATCTCAAAACTCGTTGAACGTGTCGTTCACAAAAAAACTACCCGACTACGTTGAATCACATCATCTGCTTCCACCTACACAATCTGGATTTCGTCGCCATCACTCCACTGAAACCGCAGTTATTAAAGTTTACAATGACATTGTCCTGGCCCTTGACTCTGGATTCACCACAGATCTATTACTACTCGATTTCTCTGCCGCTTTTGATTGTGTGGACCATACCATTCTCCTCAAAATCCTGCAAGTACAATTCGGTATCACCGCCTTAGCTATTCAATGGATTGCCTCATTTCTTTCCTCAAGGACCCACTGCATTAAACTTGGTGGCTGCTCATCCAAAATCTTCTCTATCCTCTTTGGTGTTCCCAAGGCTCCATCCTTGGTCCACTTCTCTTTATACTGTACATCTCTAACATTGTCAAAATCGCATCACAACATGGTATTATAATCCACTTATTTGCTGACGACACCCAGCTGTACATAAAACTCTCTGGCAATGGTTTTGATAACATCAAAATAAAAATTGCAGCATGTGTCTGTGACAGTCAAACCTGGTGCGCATCTATGAGTTTGAAACTAAATGCCACCAAAACAGAACTCATTTGGTTCGACCGTCGAAGCGACCGGACGATGATAAACAAATAAAATCTCTTCATCTTGAGTCTAACTGCACCATTCTACCATCTGATGTCGTTCGTGACCTCGGTGTTCTGCTAGCCAGTAGCCTAAACATGACTCAACACATCTCTTCCGTTACCAAAGCATGCTATTTCCACCTTCGCCGAATCCGACAAGTGAAACGCTGCCTCGACGAAACCTGCCTCCGTATCCTGATCCAAGCTTTCGTCATCTCTCGCCTCGACTACTGCAACTCTGTCCTATCCGGTCTTCCTTCATCGACACTGCAACCCTTATCCTCAGTTCTACACACCGCCGCTCGCCTAATAAAAGATCTTGGTCCAAGAGATCACATCACGCCTACACTGCAGTAACTTCACTGGCTTCCCATCCGTGCCCGTATCGCCTTCAAAATCTGCCTCCTCATGTATCACATTCACTCTGGAACCTCTCCCTCATACATGGCATCCATGGTCACGCCATGTTCACTTTTCAATACTAGAGGACTCCGATCGTCGACGAGAGGGGATTTCACCGTACTTCGCACAAACCGGAAGTTTGGAAACCGTGCTTTCTCTACCTCAGGACCATTAGAATGGAACCGTCTTCCAGCTTCAGTTCGACAATGCATATCTGTCGCACAGTTTAAAACAAAATTAAAAACTTATCTGTTTAACCTGCACTATGACTAAGAATGTAGCGAAACGCGCTCTCGTGCAAGACTTTTGTCTTGTTAAATCGCGCTATAAATTTCATTTGTATTGTTTTGTATAGCTTCGTCTGGTGCATTCAAAATCTTGCATAACAATGAGTGTTCAACAAGTTGATTTTAAAGTTTTTCCGCTTAGGCTTTAATAGTTCTTTTTACATATTTGAATCCAACAAATAATAGCATTGAGAAAGCATTACATTGCACTTAGGACAGGAAGATACACTAACAGGCGCACTGAACCACACAAGCGCATAAAGTGCTATTACTGAAAATTGGATTGCTATGTAGCCATGTTCCACTATTGGAACATTGCATTTGTGCATAATAGGCCAATTTTAAGCGACAACGGAACAAAACTGCTATTTCATACAACAAAAGCAACATTTCAGCTAATTATAATACTCTAACCTGTGCAGGCTCACACAAAAAGAATTTTTGATGTTTCGTTTTTTCCGAACGGCGAAATTTTACAGTTAAATAATTATTTACCAGACTAAAATCATCCAGATATTTATAAAACAAGTGACATTCACCTTCCCATTGACCAATAACATTCTGTATTTACGAATACAATATTCAGCTGGTACCATGGCAAAAATATACGTATTTTTTTAGCATGTTCCAATTTCGGAATATGGCCATTAATGGGGAAAAATAGGGAATGGTAGGTTTCTGCAATGTATCATTTTTCTGCGAAAACCCACTCCACTAGATCATCTTCATGCAATGTATCATTTTTCTGCGAAAAATGATACATTGCAGAAACCTACCATTCCCTATTTTTCCCCATTATTGTATCCATGTATTGTCTAGAAATATTTTTACAGAATTTTAAAATGTTATCCTGAGGTCCCTCAAAGCCCCCGAACATACCCTACTTAAACTCCCAGGAATGAAGGCACACATGCTTGGGTTTTGGAACTTGGGTCCATTGTCGATTTACTCTTTTTATCACAAAATAATAACGAAGACTTCAATTTGGATGATCTTTTTACTGTTTGTTTGTCTCGATGAGAGCTACATCCCAGTAAAATATAGATACTAAATTGAGGGTCATTCTCAAGGTCATTTCAAGGTCATAAGAAACGAAATCTAACAAAAATCGAAGAAAAATTATCAGATCTCAGCCAATAATTGTTCAAATTGGTTAATTCTTTCTTGTATTTCTCGCCTTGACAAGGGCTACCTGTGACAAGAAACAAGGATACCAAATGCAAGACGATAAAAAGTTATTTTTAATTACAAAAGGGTCAATTTTAGAGAAAAATCATGGTCTGAAATTGACCTTTTTGCACTTTTTGATCGCTAATAAGCAAACAATCACTAAACGATTATCATAATCTTTGTACTGCGCCGTATTGTCTGCGCCGTTTTGTCGGGGTACTTTGAATTGCGCCGTTCTGTCTGCGCCGTTTTGTCTGCGCCGTTATGTCTGCGCCGTTTTGTCCTGCGCCGTTTTGTTACGGCGCCCAGAATAGAATTAAGGCGGATGTTTATGTTGAAAATAAAACCGCCTGGGCCGCAATGCGATACAAAACCATTGATGGTATGAAGCAAAGACAATATTATTATACAAAATTCAACGACAATAGAGTTTTTTAAAGAGTGAATAGAAAAATAAAAGTGGTGGCTTTATGCAGGGGGTTTAGGCTTGGCCTGACACGTGTTAATTAATAATTCACACTGACACACCGCAGTATGATAACAAGTCATAGTATTACAGGAGTATTACAAGTTATTACAGGAGTCGAATTTTTACATAGCGAACACCGCATTTCTTATTTACATTATTATTTGGTTGGAACTTTGCAAGATTAGGCCCTATCGTTCATTTACACAATGCTACCGTGAATATAGAACCCTTTGCCGTGAATTTTATGTAATCCTAGGATAATCGTAAAATGTGACCTTAGAAATCCACTTGGAGGCCACCGGATGGTACTTTTCTCGGAAAGTCTAGGAAAAATAAGCCAAATCGATATAGACAAAAATGCGCTCTCCTAACATTTTAACATTTCTGATGTCACACCTATCATGTTACGGGATGGCTGAGAATACTACTAAAAAGTGTAAAATTGGAGTCATTTTGTGCAAAGTGCGCTAGTTCCCCCTAATTATCAGTACTTTATTACGCCCGAAGGCAGAAACAAATCAACAAATGTTAATTATATCTACTCAGGTTACATCAATTCTATTAAAAGTTATTGTTTACAGCAAGTCACTATTTTAAGCAAATATCATCATGTTGCTTTTCTCACCAAAAGCTTCAAGAGTACTGGGTTTGCGTCTACAACACAATTTCTTACTAATGAAATACGGGTAAGTAATCGCATACTACGGAGGAAGTACCTTCGAGGGTGAGCTGTAGCCTACTCGTGGATGAAGGTGTATGTCTTATAACCATAGGCGCAACCACCCTAAGGGACCCGTGGGACGCGTCCCCCCCTACTTTCGAACAGCTTGGGACCGTCCCCCTCAACTTTTGAAAATTGTGAGGCAAACAAGAGCCCAAAAATGCACTCCATTTGGTATCAAATGCTCAAAATTGCGTCGGTCTCTGGGGCTCCGCCCCAGACCCCGATGGGGAACTTCCGATACTCCCATTCCCATACCCCTATAGTCGTTAGGAGCTTCTTGCCTTCCTCGCGCTCTCCCCCTGTACCATTAATGCCAGTATAGTACAAAGGATCTGGCCTTGGACCTACTGATTTTGTCATAGTCATTTCTAGCCTTAAACCTAAACACAGTGAAAACCGTCTCACTAAATACCGACGATAGCTACTTGCTGGTCACTGCTTCCTGCATTGACAGCACTCTTTCTTAACTTGACCATATCTGTAAGTGCATTAGCAATCTTAACCCTCGGGCTACCAAGGGGGGTGGCTGCCACCCCCTAGGTTTTCATGGAAAATTGTTTTCCATATGGAATATAATTTTTGCATTTTAGGTAGCTGTAGCAGATTCATTGGCGCACATTTTTGAGGTAAACATCATGGTGGTAGCCCACGCCATTCAAAAGTTATACCTGATATACCCGAGGCACCAGGTTAGTTTTTCGACTATAGCTTATTGACTATTCTTCCTAGAGGAAACAATTATACCATTCTTTAGAGGGAATGCAGGGCTTCATTTGCATACCTACATCTTTGTCTTATGAAAACCGGAAGTGATCAAAATAAATAATAATACGCGTAATATATTGTGAAAAATGGCTGAATGGAAGCACTCCCCCTTAGTTTTTGTCTGTAGCATATTCATTTGTCTTCCTGGAAGAGAAACAAAGATACCATTCTTTAGAGGGAATGAAGGGCTTCATTTGCATACCTACATCTTTGTACAAGTTATGATATGTGAACCAAACACGAAATCCAGGGGGGTGGTAACCACCCTCCTTGGTAGCCAGTGTTACAAAAAAGCTTGGTAGCACGAAGGTTAAATTAAACCATGCTAAGACCAGAGAAATGGTTGTCAGACGACCGAGGTCCAAACCTTTTGCCCTCCCTCCTCTCATCCCTGGCATCGAGCGGGTCCAGGAGATGGTTATTTTGGGTGTCACCATCTCTGATGGGATTGGCTTTGGGGCACACATGGACAACATAATTATGCTGCAAAGCCCGACAATCCATGTTCGGCTACGTGTTTTGGTCGCCTACGGTCACCACGGTCAACGTCTCTTTGACGTTGTTAGGGCTACTACCCTCGCACGGCTATTTATTGCCTCCTCTGTTTGGTGGGTATTTGCCACTGTACGGGAACATAAACGCCTTAACGGTATTCTGCCGATTTTCCTAGTTTTGACACACACTGTTCTAGAGCTGATTCTACTCTTTTCCGTTCAATTATCTTAACCCGTTTTTGCCCAAATTTTATTTTTGCTTCATTTTGAGTTATGTAACACAGTTTGATGCTAGAATAGCCATGCCACCTTAATTTTTCATTTATTTTAAGAAATTCCATGAAATTTTTTATTTTGTTCCTATGTTCCAATATTGGAACACTGGGCACATATGGGTGCAGAAATATACATAATCCACGCCAACATTACCAAGTACAGCAATGATTATTTCAAGTGAAGCTACCTAGCACATTTGTTCTAGCTGCTATCACAGTGCTGTATAGAAAGAGTTGGGGCCCATATTCAGTATACATGTGCCTAAGTTCAGACAAAGAACAGAAAAATATCACAAAAATGACCATTTTCTCTGCAAACAAGCGAAGAAAATTATCTTGGAAGGGAATGCCGGCCAGAATCACACTGACACTTGGAACCAAAACCTTGAAACCTATAAGTAAAGTTCGTCCTAAAAACTAATTAAAACTATCATGAAATATAAGTGGTATTAGAGTACCAAAAACAGCAACTTCTAAAAACATCTTTATTTATATTAATTTTATTTATATATGTACCTTTTCGTCAAAATTCGTCAAAATTTTTTAACACAAAAGTGCTCATAAAGACCGTATCTCATAACTATTAGTTATTCAAAATAATAATTTTTTGATAGATTTATCTTAGAAATACTGTTTACAATGGCAGGTGATGAATTATATTCACTATATAGCGCTAAATTACAAGTAAGTAAAGTATTTGCAACATGTTCCAATAATGGAACACTGGGCAAAAACGGTTAAACCCTTGTCACGTCCAGTTTATTCATATAATAAAGTCACATTTTTCACAGATCTAGATGGTTTAGGTACTTTTATATCGAAATCATCGGTGAGAAATTTTAGGTCAATTACAGCCCAAAATGTACTCCATTTGGTATCATATGCTCAAAATTGCGTCGGCTTCCAGACCCCGATGGGGGAGCTTACGACGCTCGCCCATACCCCCTAGTCGTTAGGGGCTTTTTGCCTTCGGCAATCGCAGCTTCGCGCCTTCGGCGCTCGCAATTCCACCAACCCCCCACTAAGACATTATAGTAGGTCCCCAACTTCTGGACCGTGGTTGCGCCCCTGCTTATAACTCGAGGTAGTTTCAATCTATCCTTCAGATCATTATTTATTCATGAGTGATCTTTGTTTTGTTGCGCAGGATAAAATAATTCTGACGAAAAATCACTGTATATTTGATTCAAAGTAAATATGATCATCTTACGTTCCTTACCAAAATCATTAGGCGGACTTTCGAATAATCTTGAATATTTGATGTTAGGGTCCTCCCCGAAATCCTTGTTATCGTAGTCATTGAGGGGAGATTCTATTTCAATGTTTCTTTGTAAGTGTCCTTTACCTGCAAACCAGCATTTGCACAGATTAAGCAAATACTCAATAATGAAATAAGGAAAATAATCACAAACAAAAGAGGAGGAACTGACGAGTTAAAACTGTAATGGCTGATGACAATGTATGTCTAACAATTCAGTGGTTTGAAGATACCCTTCCGATCATAATATGATCGGAAGGGTATCTTGAAACCATTGAATAACCATCCTGTGCAGCAAAACAAAGACTATAAATCCGCATTTCCATAATTTCCATATTATGGAAATGCGGATTTATAGTCTTTGTTTTGCTGCGCAGGATGCAATAATTTTACCAAAAGTCAATGTTTATACTTTATTTGAAATAAACAAACTCAACTTGCGTTTATTACCATACATTTCGGACGGACTTTCGGTTTGCCTTCGTATGCATTGACGACGCATTCCACGATGAATGTCATAAGGATAAATAATCACACAAAAGGGTGGAGGAAGCTTCAGGTGAGAACTAAGCTTATACTCGAAGATCAGTCGACTTCTCAGCATTGTTGAAATTTCTTTGTGCTTGTAGTTTATGTCCTTAAACGTCTTGCTGAAATATAACTATATATTCTGCATTTGATCTATAAAAACATTTGGCTGAATTTAGCATAATAATAAAAATAATAAAAATAAAATATAAAAATAATAAAGGCTAAAAATTTCAAAAACTCTGCAGCCATAAACCGCTGAAAAACGCTGAATGAAAGACGCTCAATTTGAATATAAGCATAAAGCATAACATAACGAGGGTCTAAGTGGTTCAGAAGACTTGTAGTTATGAGGTAAGAAAATAAGGCACGAGCTCTGGCGGGCCACTTATAGCCAGTCCGCAGGCCGCATGCCCGCGTGCCGCATGTTGGACAATAGAGTGAATAGACTATCGCGCACCCCAATTTTCATAGCGGCTATGGTAACCATTTTTCAAAATGGCCGACCAGAATAAATATTGTTCAATATCTCATCTTCTCCTTCACTTAGAATCGTGATTTTGGTGTCTAAACATACATATTTAGGGGGGGCAAGGATTCCAACGGAACTAATTGTAAGCACTTATCTACTCGTAATTGGCAGCCATTTTTCAAAATGGCGACTGAAATATAACTTTTCCAATATTTCACCTTCTGGTAAACTTAGAATTGTGATCTTTGTGTCTAAACATACATATTTATGAGCAGGAATTCCAATAAAACTAATTGCAAGCACCTACCTACACGAAATTGGCAGCCATTTTCCAAAATGGCCGACCGTAATATAACTTTGTTAATATCTCAGCTTCTATCGGGGAGACCGAGGGGCGATAGCGCATTGGATAACACACTGGCACAGAGAGCGAGAGGTACCGAGATCGAGAACCGTAGGCGGACATGCTTTGAAGGCTGCTATAATAATAATAATAATAATAATAATAATAGTAATAATAATAATAATAATAATAATAATAATAATAATCCTGATACTACGATGTTCAATTGGGGCCCCGAGGCTTATATACATTCTCCGCTGCACGCCTTGTCATGAACACCCGGGCCTCTCGAAATTCGACGAAGGATTACGTGATGGCACCGAGAGCATTCTTAACATCGCTCTCTCTGACGATCAATGGTCACTCGCTTCCATGCCTATCAGGAAGGGCGGGTTGGGAATAAGAAGAGCATCTTCGTTGGCACTTCCAGCTTTTTTAGCCTCAGCCGCAAGATCTCAGCTCACCCAATCGCTCATCCTCGCCCTGACACAGGTGCCTGAGGATTCTATCTTGGAAATAATGAGAACGAGATGGCAGCAGAGCACCGCTGAAACGTCCGACTTCCCATCTTCAGACTGCAAACAGTCTTCATGGGATACACCGCTGCTATCAGCGGCCATGTCGGGGATCGAATCGCGCGCCCGGGACTCGTATGACCTGGCCAGGCTAAACGCCATACAGGCCCCACACGCTTCAGACTGGCTCTTCGCCCTGCCGCTAGCAGCCCAAGGCCTAAGGCTGAACGACGAGGAGATGAGGGTGGCAGTGGGCTTGAGACTAGGGGCGGTCATCTGTGCCCCACACGCATGCGCATGTGGAACAATGGTCTCAGCCAGAGGCTCGCATGGATTGGCTTGCTCACTGGGCTTCGGCAGACAAGCAAGACATTCTACAATTAACGATATTGTGCTGCGCAGTCTCATCAGGGCAGGCATACCATCGATCAGGGAACCGGTTGGCCTTACCCGACTGGATGGGAAAAGACCGGATGGCCAAACCTTGATTCCTTGGAAAAGCGGGCGTTCTCTGATTTGGGATGTGACAATCATTGACACTTTCGCGCCATCGTACTTGGCCGAGACATCAGCAGCGGCAGGAGGAGCGGCGGAAATAGCCGCGACTAGAAAGCAATCCAAATACGCTGAGCTTCAGACGAGATACTGTTTTACCCCTATCGCGATAGAAACGATGGGGCCTATGGACCACGAAGGCCTGGCCTTCATCTTGGAACTCGGCCGTCGATTGACAAGAACAACGGAAGATCTTCAAGAAACTTTCTTCCTGTTCCAAAAGATTTCAGTTACAATCCAGCGGTTTAACGCTATCGCGTGCCTGGGTTCGATGAGGCCCTAGAACCATGATTTAAGAACCATGATTTTAAGAACTCTGATTTTTATAACAATAATAATAATAATAATAATAATAATAATAATAATAATAATAATAATAATAATAATAATAATAATAATAATAATAATAATAATAATAATAATAATATAATAATAATATATAATAATAATAATATAATAATAATATAATAATAATAAAAATAATAATATAATAATAATAATAATAATAATAATAATAATAATAATAATGTGGAGGATTTTAGGAGTTGCCCCCCTGGGAGCGGGTCTGGCTTGCCGTGTTTGTGTGTGTGTGCGTGTTTCTGCCTTGTTTCTGTGCTTGTATGTGTGTGTCTTCTGTTTTGTCGTTGTGTTTGCATGTGTGGGTCTTGCTTGGCTTCTGCACGCCGTCTCCCTTCCCCCTGGGCCTTGCACGGTCGGCTTCTGCACGGGGTATCCCTTCCCCGTCCGGCTTCTGCACGCTCCGCCTCCTTCGGGCCTTGCACACCTCTCGGCTTCTGCACGCTCCGCCTCCTTCGGGCCTTGCACACCTCTCGGCTTCTGCACGCCCCGCCTCCTTCGGGCCTTGCACACCTCTCGGCTTCTGCACGCCCCGCCTCCTTCGGGCCTTGCACACCTCTCGGCTTCTGCACGCTCCGCCTCCTCGGGCCTTGCACGGGGTATCCCTTCCCCGTCCGGCTTCTGCACGCTCTGTGATTGACAGGTCTCCCCTTCCCAATTGTATTATATATAGAGAACGCTCTTGTGTAGAGGATACGATGCATCTGACTTTGCGACTTGGTGTTCGATTTGATTGTGAAACTGTCTGCCGTTGCTGGTCTGTGTGACCGTGAGAGAGTCGGCTGACGATTTGGCAGCAATATACGGGTTCAAAACCTAGTGACTTTGACTTGTCTTGGTTGGTTTGAGAACGT
The DNA here is from genome assembly GCA_020284085.1 of Aporrectodea caliginosa. Classification (NCBI taxonomy): domain Eukaryota; kingdom Metazoa; phylum Annelida; class Clitellata; order Crassiclitellata; family Lumbricidae; genus Aporrectodea; species Aporrectodea caliginosa. The sequence goes on from JACEVL010000992.1 coordinate 10,592, forward strand.
CGTCAACGGCGAGCGCCTTAAGCCGTCTGCTATACTCCAGACGCCGGACTTGCGCTCTTTCGAGCGACGCGCGAGACTATTTGCCTCCTGAGCAGAAACCTCTGCCTTCGCACCACGAAGAAGGGTTCGAATCGTCTTACTGAGACGACTGAGAGGGGTTTTCCGCTACAATAATAATAATAATAATAATAATAATATATTTTCTTTAATAAGCGCCTGACAAACGCACTGCGCTGTACATTTACATGTTATGCAATTTAAATCTTAACTACTAACAGAACAGACAGCCTGCAATACAACGGCGCTAATAGCAGCCTACAAAGCATATCCGCCCAACGGGGGCTCGAACTCGGTACCTCTCGGTCTCTGTGCCAGATGTTATCCAATGCGCCACGGGCCCCCCAGCCGTGTATTGCAGGCTGTCCGTTCTGTTCGTAGTAAAGATTTATGTCTTCTGTCATTTGTGTTCTTGTGAATTGTTTTATTGTCATAGCATGTAAATGTACAGCGCGGTGCGTTGGTCACGCGCTTAATTAAAGAAAAAGTACTATTATTATTATTATTATTATTATTATTATTATTATTATTATTATTATTATTATTATTATTATTATTATTATTATTATCATTTTTATTAATATTATTATTATTATTATCATTATCATTATCATTATCATTATCATTATCATTATCATTATCAATAGCATTATTATTATTATTATTAGTTCACTTGGAATCGTGATCTTTGTGTCTAAACATACATAGTAAGGGGCATGGATTCAAATTGAACTAATTGCAAGCACTTACAATGTATCCACATGAGACTAGCAGCCAGCGACGTCATTTGTGGGAGGTGTGGATTCCCCTTAGTTTTAAAATCAAATGTGATAGGTTCATGGCGTGTCAACTATGCGTAGAGTATAATTCAAGCTTATTCATTTGGTCATACTATTTCCGAAACTTAGTGTTGTGTTCATGTTCATGTGGGAATAAAATAAATTCTGTTATATCAGCTATTCAAGATGTTACACTGGACAACAAATTTTAACTTGTTTTTGCCTCCGAAATTTTTTTAGCTGTTTTATATAGAATTTGGCACGCTGAATCCAGTGGTGTTCTCATAATTTGTTTATTAGGTAAGGTTTTTGAGAAAAATGGTTCGCAAGATTTTAAAAGAAATGCAGAAATTTACTTAATGCATACATTTACATGTACAATGTACTTGTCATTTATATTTTGGACATTTTAAAACTGAACAACCGCTGATTTGCGTTTGTATTCAATGTCAGAAGCCTCTCTGATCAATGTCAAACAGTAATTAGACAGCATACTAGTTAGGGTGCATCATGTGCCCCAAAATATTTCAAAAGTGGCTGTCCCTATTTCATTTCTTTTCCTATTACTAAAAAAGTGTGTTTACCAAAATTTGACAATATTCTGACATATTCTAGGTATCCCACCCAACAATTGAAGTTTTACAATAGCGAACAATTACGAGGATTCATGCAAGTTACACATATCATGCCGCAATAATACTTTAAAGAATGTTCCAATAGTTCTTATCATTGACAATGCTGCATTAGTCAATGGCCATCTCCAGAAGCATTGCAAAGATTTTAAAAAGTGAAATTTTTTTACCATCATATTGTAAAAACACATTCATGTTGCAAAGTCATTACATGTCAAGCGTATAATGAATATCGTCGCTCGTTGGTTGTGATGCGTCTGCATGGACTGGACTGTCTTTGCCGGTCTTGAAGCACAACTTGAAGCAAATCTTGATAATGCTCTTTAATCTTTTATGCTGACAGAAAATCCGAGCTGAGCTTCACTCCTCTTTCAGCACAGTCATTGATTACATCGGGTGCTTCAATGTTTGTCAAAACGGCTTGGTAGTCGTTGCGGTTCGACCAGTCGGACACATCTTCATTGAGGAACCGAGTATCAACTTGCAATATTTCAAAACATACATGGTATGCCATGAGTCAGTCCCTACAAGATCGGCAAGAGTTGTTATAACTGTGATGACAAGTCGTCTGGCAATGTACGTTTTCCAAAGCCCAAGCCAAATCTGTCATACAGTCATTGCAAGCTGGCTGTTGGCATAACTGCATGCAGGTGATTAGCAAGTGCATGGCGTTCAGTGGTTTGGACGGTATTGATGCACAGTACAAGCGGCACCATTTCTGCACCACAAATGCTTCGTAAGAATTTAAAGCTTCTCGAGACACACCACTCAGCAACAGAGAGACTGTCACGCTTTTACAATGCTGGATCCAGTAAGAATGCAAAACCCTTCATTGATATATGCAGAGAACGTGTTTTGCAGATTTATTTTTAGGCATTGTCTCTTCACAGGAATGATTATAAGGAATTTGAAGAACTATGCCTCTTGTTTCTTCATGGAGACGTAGAAGGACATTAAGTCATGTTTAAGCAACCTGGAGCACTTTTCTAGGCCAGATGGATCGCAAAATTTATTTATTCTATCAAGATTTGTCTTTTTAAGCGACAGATTGCAGAGCTTCCACACAACACGATAACGACACAGCAACAATCACAAAAGAGAGAGAGACTGTGAATTTTCTGACTCTGGATACAGCTTTTGGTGGGACTTTTGGTTAGGTGACAGATGCACCATGGAATGACTTGACGCTGTATCATTCATTCTTGCAATATGACTTGGTGTATGCACAGGTGCACAAGCGGCATTTGTGGTACTTAACGGCAGAAATGGTACCGCTTGCACCACTGTAATGACTTTGCAACATGAATATGTCTTTACAATATGATGGTAAAAAAAAATTTCACTTTTTAAAATCTTTGCAATGATTCTGGAGATGGCCATTGACTAATGCAGCATTGTCAATGATAAGAACTATTGGAACATTCTTTAAAGTATTATTGCGGCATGATATGTGTAACTTGCATGAATCCTCGTAATTGTTCGCTATTGTAAAAATTCAGTTGTTGGGTAGGATACCTAGAATAAGTCAGAATGTTGTCAAATTTTGGTAAACACACTTTTTTAGTAATAGAAAAAGAAATGAAATAGGGACAGCCACTTTTGAAATATTTTGGGGCACATGATGCACCCTATACTAGTGTTCCACACACCCTGGAGTCGTTTTTCCATTGTGGCAATGTCCTGATGAAATCGTTCGTCATGTTAATCGCTGACATCACGAAGATTTGCTGGGAAAAATCCAGACGGGAATGAAATAAACGTATATATTTAGTAACATCCATTAGATGCAATGCGTGAACTATCTTTTCAACCAACTGAATATAATTTGGTGATTTGTTATTGCCGAGAAAGTTAACGTCCTTCAAATACTGCCACCCATTTGACTCGATGTTGTTCAGGAGTTCGTCAAAGCGACTGTCATTCATCAGTTCTCTTATCTGTGGACCAGCAAATATGCCTTCTCGTTATCTTAGCTTCACCTATGCGAGGAAGATTGTCTCTTAAGATTTTTGAACCCCTTCCCTTCTTTGTTCAATGCCTTGACAAAGTTCTTCACTAGTCCAATCTTGACGTGAGGAGGTGGCAAGGAAATCTTACTGGGTTCAACAAGTGGTTCGTGATGAACTTTCCTTTGGCATGGTAACAAATCTTTGCGACGTAGCCAGTGGGTAGCAGGAATCTATTAAACGACTGTCTAACTCACAAATGAAAGAATAATACTTCGTCTACCCCAGCTGCATCCAACAAGGACCTGAAGAAGTGGTACAAGTTTCAAATCACCACATAGATAACAGTATTGCCTACTTACTGGATAGATGACACTATCATGACAGTAACAGCCTTATAGCCTTATAGTATTATTCCTTGTTCCAGCAAGTTCGTATACCCTCGTGAAGCCGAGAGTCTAGCAATTTCGCTTGACTCCTTCAACGAATTTCAGTCCCTGACTAGGTCATTAAATTTTAGCTCACGTTGAGTTATCAAATGAGGCTCACGGCACTGCAGTGGTTGGAAATCAGGATCAATACAGTCTTCTGTTTCCTTTGTCACAGTTTCACCAACGTCTCCGATGGTCAAAACAGCCCGTGGATTGGGTAGGCCTACAGACAGGCTATCATCATGTGGCAGTGGTCTTAGTGCCGATGGAAGATTAGGATATTCAATTGGCCTCTTGCTTTTGGAGGAATGGCCCAAAACATTTGTCAAAAGAAATAACAGTTTGAAACATGATTTTTAGCTCCCTTTATGTTATTGGAATAGCAAACGGCATAGACGGCCGAGAACCAGTAATCCATGCTCTGAGATTGACTGCGCAAGAAGTGCAAGTACAATTCATATGCTTTCTTAACAAGGGAGTTATCGCCTTCTTTTGAGATTTTTAAGTGAACTCGTTGTAGCACAACGGCTGTTGGCGCATACATGTATTGTATACGTTACATTTCGAACTCAACTTGCTATTCTAACGTTTGAAAAACAGAAAATATATTTATTCTTAAGTATGCTCCATGCTATTTATGCCTGTTGATTATCAACATACGTATAAACTACATCAACGCGTCTGTGTATATAACCTCCTTTTATAGCCTGTCCTGCCAACATCTTTCATGACTAAGCATGCTGAGCATGCCCAGGCATGCCTAAGTCTTACACTTACATTGCAACCTGCACTGAGTGCATGTCCAGGCATGCCTGGAATACACAAAACACTGCACCTTGTGGGCAGCATATAAAAAGACTGAAAATGCGAAAAAAATCCAAAAATGGGCTATATAAAAAATATACGTGATAGGAAATTTTCAAGGTCATTTTCTTGATCAGCAGCCAAAAATAGATAAGGTACACCCAACAGTTTTCAGGAGGCAAAACCTCTGTTGTCCAGATAGCAGCGGCCATGTCTCTGTACTCAATGCGTACTGAGACATTTATACGTAACCATCTCTGTCTCTCCTAAACGAGAGCCAATCGACAAATTTTACTGTCATTTTCGTGTTCAGGACCTCAAAATTAGTAAAGATTTGCTATTTTCATTTAAAAGGCATTTTGTGTGTTGTCCAGTGTTATTAATGTTCTCGTAAAGTATATTGAACAATATTTCAGTCCACATTTCGGAACCAGTGTCCAAAGAAAGTGCTCCCACAGAGTTACACAACATCGTCCACTTCATTCATGGTCACATAGGCCTATGCACAGACAGAGACCAGTACACCTTGGAGCAGCTTTCACACATTGTCACAGTTCCCTACAGCCTGTTCCCTATGTCGCACTGTTCCTTATGGCTGTTCCCTATGTCGCAGTCACACCTGAGCAGCTCACGTTAGGCATGAGACGCTTCAGGAATTGTGGCTCACTTCACTTCCTAGCCTCCTTCGATCGCTTGCAGCCACCCCCATTCACCAGGACATGGTAGTTGGAACAGCTATGAACATCTGTGCCCAAACAGAACCTGCCTGGTAGGCAGCTCTCTTTGTGTGTTCCACAAGTGCAGATTGACTTGGTGGAAGGCCATCTGCTAGTCTGCCTTTCTGTGAGAACAGATACTTCCGTGCCTCATTCACCTTCTCGTCACTGCTCGCACGGTCGTATACAGAAGAAGTACAAAGCGCTCCAGTACATCGAGCTGATCATCAACAGAGCTGTGAGTTGATGCGAAAGTGCAGTAGGCTGGGGTGACGTTGTTGAATGTCTTACAAATGTCCCACACAGTCCTTTTTCCACAGCCAGCAAAGGATGATAATGTGTTACATCTGCTAAATCTGCTAAACGCGTGCAGGAAGGGCAAGACTACGCACTTATCTGGGCCGAGAGCACGTGCCATCTCATGGGTTGGTAGGTATCTGTGTATGTCTTGAAGCTGCTATGCACATATTCATCTTATACCACATCCACGCCATACACATGCTCTAGCCATCTTGAGATGAAAGAAAATATGGGAGGCATAATCTGAGAAGGTGGATGCAGTGCCAGGCTTGAGGATGTGGACAATGACCGCTCCATCAAGTATAGCAGCATCAACAGTAGGTACACCCAGTGAAGGGCCTGTTTGAATATCTGCGATGGCATCATCTTTTTGAAGTGGGAACCAGCTGTTCTAGACAGCTCACAATGTCTGACTTTGTTCCTATAGCCGCAATTTGCCCATATTCGACAGTGATGGTGGGCATGCCTGATTTGTAACGAATTCGTCAAGGTCTCCATAACGCTACTGACAGGAAATGTACAATCTGGAGTATAGTGAACAGTCACTCATCACAGATGACAACGTTTGCTTTACTTGTGATTTGTCCGGTACAAATGGACGACTGAAGAGACGGAAGTTGTTTCGTTTGATTGGGTCATTGACAGATTGCGAGTGGGTAACAAGACAAAATTTAATGTTTCATACTACTTTTGTCCAGTTTTCTCAACGTTTTGCATTGTGTTGATCAATGCTGTATCAGCCAGATTTCTGGTATCCAGGACAAGGAGGTCATTGCTGTCATCGATGAATGGGTTTTCCATTTCCTCGATCACATTGCTAATGAGTAGGGTGTTCCCATCCCTCATGGAGAATTTTCATGTATATTTGTGCTAATCCTCCAACCAATCATTTGGTGATAGCTTATATTAAGACTCTTAGACTATAGCCAAAATATTTTGAAGATTGAACAATATTTAGAACTTGCACAAACCATTTGAAATTCTGTAAAAGTGCATTTTTTTCGTTTTTAACCATTTATTCTTAAATTATGCATTGGAAAAGTTTTTGCAAATCAGCAAATGTTTCAAGACCACCTGGATGATTAGTTTAACAGTGCTCCCTAATAAAAATTGAGAAAGAGCATTTATTTTTGGAGGCACAGCGAGAAAATCGTCGGAGAGGAACGATAGCACGCAGTAGAAAAAATGCGTGTTGAGGCTTTAAACAACTGCAGCAAATCATTCAGTGGAGACAAAACACGCAGAACTTTATGACATCATCACTACCACCAGAGCTGATATTCAGGAAGGTGATGATTATTGTGAAGGATTGTTGTCGGACAATAACAGTATTACCTTGTCACCTGATCCTGAGAAAAATCCGTGAACTTCAAAACCGAGAGTGATATAATAGGCACAGTGATTGTGATCACTCCTGAAGTGGATGCAGTACTAGATCGTATAAAACGAAGGGGAAAGAAAGCTCATATATTTCTGCAATTGCTTCATCAGGACAGATCCAGGATGATCCGAGATCCAACATTTAACACGCCGCACCACGTCTAAGAGATCATGCTGCATGGAGAGGATGATTTGCATCTATTGTGACTCAAGTCCCCTGCAATTTTGGCCATTTCAAAGATTTCTAGCAACGAATAGATCAAACTTCTTTTTTCAGTCATTTCGTAGATTTTTTCACAGCCCTTGACGATGAAAAGTATGGCATCCATTATCGCTCCATGGAAAACAGTGTCATAGAGTTTGGAGTAGCACAGCTGGAAATATTCCAAGCGCCAGATGACAATTGTGAACTGCTGGAGCTGTCGATTGCTTTCTTTAATGGAACGTCTCACAGTGGAATCCATTTCTGATATCCAGGAGCAATTCACTGTGCCCGCTGGATGGCCAGAACCATGCATTAACTCCATGATACTGTGGCTATTCCGCAACCAGTATGAACCATTGTAGCTAGGGTCCTCAGGATCACGGAAATCGTGTGGTCCCTAATATTGCAAACAAATAAGGAAGCATCTCAGTGAGGTAGGCCCTATGTCTCTTATTGGCTGCTGTGTAATGTGTATGTCAGATACTAGGTCCAGAGCCCATCATCTGCAGCTGCTCCAATTATCTGTCCCCTTGCTTTGTAGTCTGCCGACATACCTTGACATGGAGGTCGCAGAAGCTGCCACCACAGCATCTGGTTGCCAATTAATTATGATACCTGTCTCAGCTACTGATAGGATTTGGATTCTTCAACGATAATGTCTCGGTGGAAGAGAAGAAATTATTGGCCATGGCTCTAAGAGATGCTGAGTGGTACGATGAACCTCGAAAACGGATTCCACTATTCGTCAATCCAGAAACAAAGGTACTACATGATTCATGTAAACGGCGTTTTATACGATCCTGGGTGAGAAATTCTTGCAAATTGACTCCAGAGAATGACTACTCCAAGAATCATATATATATATAATTTTCTGGTTTCTTTATCGATGCCTGGAACTCTTCGATCTCTGGTCCAGACACCATCCATCGTCGTAGGGCTTAGGGGCTCTGTGAGAGGCGTACAGCACCTCCATCTCCTTCACACAGGCGTTGTTCCGCTCACGGGCTTAGTATATGGAGAATGCACGCCACGTTTTCTTTACTGTGAAGTTGCCACTCAGAAATTCATGGTACACAACAGGATAGGTGTTTGCGTTTACTTCTATTGGAATCCTAACTTCTAAATATGTATGTTTATATACCAAAATCACGATTCTAAGTGAACTAGAAGCTGAGAGATTGACAAACTTATATTTTTGTCGGCCATTTTGGAAAATGGCTGCCAATTTCGTGTAGATAAGTGATTGCAATTAGTTCTATTTTAATTCCTGCCACTAAATATGTATATTTAGACACCAAAATCACGATTCTAAGTGAAGGAGAAGCATAGATATGTATGAACAATATGTATTCTGGTCGGCCATTTTGAAAAATGGCTGCCATAGTCGCGAGAGGGCCGTGAAAATTTGTGTCCCGGGCTTTTTGGACTCGTCCGCCGATGTACTATCTGGAACCAAAAGGCCGTATTGGTTGCCAGATGCTAAATATTTTTCAGCTCCCGTAGGCTACCCCACTAATAGAAGCTGAGATATTAACAAAGTTTTATTTCCTTCGGCTATTTTAGAAAATGGCTGCCAATTTCTTGTAGATAAGTGTTTGCAATTAGTTTTTGTGGAATCTTCGCCCCTAAATATGTATGTTGAGACACCAAGATCGCGATTCCAAGTGAACTAGAAGCTGAGATATTGAACAATATGTATTTTGGTCGGCCATTTTTTAAAATGGCTGCCATAGCCTCTAGAGGGCCGTTAAAATTTGTGTCCCGGGCTTTTTGGACTCGTCTACCGATGTACTATCTAGAACCAAAATGGCGCATTGTTTGCTAGATGTGAACAATTTCGCCAATGTTGGCAGCTTTCGGACCCCACTATTAGCGCGTAGTGCAGTAGCAGCGCCAACTACTGAAATGAAATGAATCAAGCTCCATGAGCTGCACGTTCTTAGCGCGCGCCAGCTACTGAAATAAAATGAGTCTAGTTAATTATGACCTTCATAATTGCAATGCCACCTACTGAAACGAAATGAATCTAGTTCATAGGGTAACAATAAGGACACTTCATCACCTAATGATTTCATGACATTTCTGTTCTTTTATATAACTACTGTAACTACTACTACTACTACTACTACTACTACTACTACTACTACTACTACCACCACCACCACCACCACCACCACCACCACCACCACCACTTCTACTACTAATAATAATAATTATACCAATAATAATATCAGCACAATGGGGAAGAGAACCTTTAAATTAACGCAGTTGTATAGTTTCTTAGAGCCTGACGGATCTTTTCTACCTCGGGGGAAAACAACAACAACAAAATAATAATAATAATAATAATAATAATATTAATATTAATAATAATAATAATAATAAAATAATAATAACAATAATAATAATAATAGTAATAATAATAATAATAATAATAATAATAATAATAATAATAATAATAATAATAATAATAATAATAATAATAATAATAATAATAATAATAATAATAATGATAATAATAATAATAATAATAATAATAATAATAATAATAATAATAATAATAATAATAATAATAATAATAATGAAACTGATGAACAGCCTGCAAAGCGCCCATTTGTCCTACTGTTCATATTACAGTCGCTCCTAGGTAGTGAAAGGCGGAGTCAACCTTATGGGGCTAGCGGGTATCGAGTCTGCGTCCTTCTGATCTTCGTGCCAGCGTGTTACCATTCAGCCATATCCCCGCCACAATATGAGAAAATATTGAATCATTTGCTTTTGAATATTGGTAGAAATTTTAAAAAAATGAAAGCAAATAGCCTCGATCCCTAGCTAGGGAAATTCACTTAATTTGTAGTCAATTAATCAACTATTTAAAATAGAAAATCAAAATCAACAACAATAATAATAATAATAATAATAATAATAATAATAATAATAATAATAATAATAATAATAATAATAATAATAATAATATAATGGTAAAAAATAGAACTACGCAAAAAGCATCCTCCTGCTGAGAACTTGTCCGAACCACCACATCCACTATCAAACTCACTCGCCTTTAATTTTTGGAATATGTCGATATTTCCAATTAAAATGGATTCGGAATTTGGAGAGAAGCAAGTTGTTCTGCCAGATATGAATGTCTGACCGAGTCAAAAGCTTTGGAAAAATCCAATGAGACCAAATGTACATAGGGTTCATTGCATAAGGTTTCAAGGATGTGGTTAGATATAGCCATCAAAGCAGCTGCCGATGAGGCCGTAGGAATAAAGGTTCTAGGACTGTTCATCAAATAACGATTCATCAAGGGTCTGTTCATCAAAGGTATTTTCATCAAGGGACTGTTCATCACAAGAACATTTATCGTTTTAGCGTTCTTTAATATGTGCGCAATATAACATATCGCTTCCCCGTTTCATATTATATGAAATTTTAATACCAATGTCCATGATAACACTCATCAATCCAGCTTCTATTTACGCAAGTATTATTTTCATCATGGCAGCTTCTTGTTGCATAAAAAATTAGTTTCATCAATCCAACTTTCACTTTCCTATAAAAATTATTTTCATCATTCCAACTTTTATTTAAGCAATGATTATTTTCATCAATCCAGCCTCCAATTAAGCAACAATTCCTTTAATCAATCCAGCTTCTATTCAAGCAAGAATTCTTTTCATCATTCCAACTTCTTTATAAACATTAATTCTCTTAATCAATCCAGCTTCGATTTAAGCAAAATAATTTTCATCACATTCCAACTTCTATTTAAGCAGTAATTATTTTCATCAATCCAGCCTCCATTTAAGCAAAAATTCCTTTCATCAATCCAGCTTCCATTTAAGCAAGAATTCCAACTTCTATTTAAACATTAATTCTCTTAATCAATCCAGCTTCGATTTAAGCAAAATAATTTTCATCATTCCAACTTCTATTTAAGCAGTAATTATTTGCATCAATCAAGCCTCCATTTAAGCAAAAATTCCTTTCATCAATCTAACTTCAATTTTAGCAAGAATTCTTTCATCAATCCAATAAACATCTTGATGAACAGTCCCTTGATGAAAAGATCTTTGATGAACAATCCCTTGATGAATAGTCCTTGATGAATTATAGTCCCTTGATGAATCGTCCTTTGATGAACAGTCCGCATACCGGAATAAAGGCATTCTGATCGTCAAACTTGTGATTAGTGTCAGAGTTTGTGATTACCGGATACATATTTTACGCCTATTATACGGGTCACGATTTTTTTCTAGAATTCTACAAAGGATGGAAGTAATCGAGATGGGGAGGTAATCTGGGTTCTCTAGCCATATTAAACGTTTGATCATAAAAGCAAGGCAGTCCTTGCGCATCCCGAGATCGCATGGGCTCTCGGTGGACAGGGTATTTTATGTTGTTTGTGCAACTGCGGTTGGGGATAATGCCATCTCCTATAATTGTCTGTGCGTTTTGCAAATCTGTAATTGTAAAGTGATTGGTTGGTTATAAAATAAATGATTGATTGATTGATTGATTGTATTGCTCATCTGTGTGGTGGGGCTTTGCGAAAGGGCTGGAACGGGAGGCCCTTGATGCAATTATCCGGAGGCTGGTACGCCAGGGGTACTTACTTCTATCTTCTCCCACATTTGAGACTCTTTGCAGCAATGCGGATACCAAACTCTTTGCCTGTATTCTGCACAATCCTTGTCATGTATTGCATAAATTGTTACCGCCGATCAAGCAATCAAGAGGTTAACACATTGACCGCCAGGTACGAGTTAACTCGTACTTGAATGGTATTGCTGAGACGCCAGGTACGAGTTAACTCGTACTTCAAATATACAGCGGATATAGGCGTGCTGGCAATAAAGGCTGCCTCTGGTAATGATAGCTCAGATTCCGAGTCTGGCCCTGGCTTGTCGATGCTTTTCGACAGGGCTGACGCGTGTCAAATTTACGCTAGGAATGCCTCGTGTCAAATTTACGATAGGGCTGCCGTGTTTCATGTTGCCCGGCAGTCAAACTGAACGGTACCTACTTTGCCCGCGAGTATTTTATTGGGTGGAGGAGACATCTCTGTAACAGTGAGTGCGGTTCTTTAGGGCTGTGGCGTACTGCTAATAAATGGTCCGGCGGTCAAAGTGTTAAGCTACATATAATAGATGCAATAGTGCACTATTAAGGCTTACCCTGCTGCCACGGTCCCATAACCGTGAGCTTCCCATGTTTGACAACCTGACGCAGAAATGCTTCTATGCAAATAAGCTATGTTGTCCCTAGATCTGGCTATTTAAGCTTTTAATTTTCCCCTTATGACTAGCCCTAACTCTTCGTCCTCTATGTTCCCCTGATATACAATAAAGCTTTTCATTCGATTCTTTGGTTGTATATAATAATTTTGTTTGTTTGTTTGTTTGAATGTGTTAATCTTGCCATGTTCTGTGCTATGCTTTTGCTGGTGCTTCTCAATAAAGAATATACTTACTAGTATGGTCCAAACTTACATAGGAAAAAATATTTTTTAGAAATATGCTGCTCCACAAGGCTTCCCCTGTTACACTTGACTAGAAGACTCTGTGTTGAAAAAAATTGAAGAGATCTGAGCATGTTTAGAGGTCGCTAGGTTTTGACACTTTTTGTAGAAATTGCAAAAATTGTGCATCTGACGCGTTAATAGCTGCATTATGAATTAAAATTAGCACCCATGAACATCAAGCACCATCTTTCTAAATCATGATCAATATGCCAACTGTCTTTAAGAAAACAAAAGAATAATAAGCTTATTTACAAATAAAACACTTGTGTCATGTTCTTTCTGATAGATAAACGGTTGTTGGCTTATAGCTAATTTGTTTAATTTTGCATGCCAACTTTTCATTACAATTCTTTTAATAGGCCTATACAATAATGGATTGTTCAATATTGCTCTATATGCTGCTAATTTAGCATGAATAGAGTATTTGTTTAATCTGTGAAGCCAGCCTTGAATATGAAATAAGCTTACAGTACATGTTTTTTCACTTTCTGCAATAAAAGCTCATATGTGACCAAAATGGCAGCTATGGTGGAACTGGCATCAACCAGAAGTTCCCCACCATGTTGGCTGTAAGGGATGCCTGACAAACACATTCTTGGGTCTGGACTCCCAAAAAAATGAGGCAATCCTGAGGAATTTCATGTTGCATTACCAGAATAGACTAACAGTAAGTTGGTGAGGCCACGAAAGCAACAATAGTCGCTGCGTTGGTAATTCGGGAGATAGCTAGAATCCCGCACAGCGTGCTGATTCGGGTGTTCGCAAGCACTGGAAGTTGTATGAGCCAAGATTTCTGCTGATTCAAGGAGCTACAGTTTGAGGTCGATTTAAATTAACTCTTTCAGTCGTCATCTCTTATATATCTTCGAACACCTTATTGCCACGCGCTTTCTTTGATGAGTGTGTCACTAAAGACATCGAGGCTGCTCTGGTAATACAATCTTACTCATCTACCTAATCCGCTATCCGTGTATACCGTCTGGACAGGAAATCCTTCGACCACCAGACTCCACTGGAAGCGTATGTCGCAAGGAGATCTTTAAAACTGCTTGATCTTCTTACCATCCAGGGTCAAGAACAACCCACAGCCTTCCTATCAAAGGCTTCTACTCCCTGACCACTGGACCCTACTTTCCAGTCGATGAAGGCAAATGTCAAACTGTTGATGGTCGTCAATGACTGCGCAGAACGTGGAGTGGCTCTGATCCATTCTTACAATGATGTAATAAGGATGAGTCACAGAAACAATACTTGCTGCAACTTGTCTCCAGTCATCGGACAAAATTTTCTGTTCCAACGAAGGCAAAATGAAATAATAGTGGGTTGTGGGTTTTCCAGCACTTCAATGACGGGATTTGTTCAGACTGGATAACTTTAATTATCCAAAATTCATTACAACCTTAATGCAGCCTGATTAAGCAGTAATACTGCAGTATATATTTCTAATTGGGGCTGTTTATTGTTCAAAAATAAAAACTGACTTGAAAAAAAATTATAACTGATTTGAAAAAAATCAAAATTATACATGTTTTTTGACAAGTTCATACTATAATTATATAGCAAAAAGTCGAAAAACATAGCGACCTCTAAATATAATCCAATCTTTCCAAAATTTTGCATAGAGACTCATGTTTTCATGTGTAACAAGGGCAGCCTTGTGGAGCAATGCATTTCCAACTTTTAATTTTTGGACCACACTAATACTTACTTACTTACTTGTCCATAAAGCATAACACCTCTACTGTTTGCGGCACCCTGTTTGCTTTAAGGAAGAAATCGGGGATCTCCGCCCCATCGCAATTAGCTACTGATGGCGTCGTTTGGCATCAAAGTGTGTAAGTGCTTTTGCTCTCTCAAGTCTGTCCAACCATTTTGCAACTTTGCAGCTTGATATGGGTAAGTCGGGGGCTGTGAGACTGCCACACATGCCGACAGACGCTGCCTGGCAGATCTAACCTCTGGCGCAGTCATGGTTACACTGGACTTCACAAATGCTTTCAATAGTCTTAGTCGCACAAGCATCCTGACAACTGTTTCGGAGCACATACCTGAGTTCTACTCGTACTGTCGCTTGGCTTACAATATTCCCTCTAGTCTTAAGTATGGTGAATTCTCTCTTCAGTCACAGTCTCGCCCACACACACAAGGTGATCCTCTTGGTCTCTATCTATTCTGTCTCCCTATTCAACCCATCTTGTCCAGCCTCCAGTCCTCTCTTCGTTTTGACTATCTCGATGACTTGACCTTGGGTGGGACTTCATCCGCAGTGCCTACGGATATCCAGATCATTATCACAGAAGCAGTTAAAATGGTTCTGACACTTTACTTTTCGAAAATGAGATCATAAACATCCACGAAGTCGACCTGCCACCACCCCTGGACCATTACATCCTCTTGTTATGCATTCCTCCATTGGGCACCTCTCTTGGCTTAAAGAGCTCTCCATGCTGCCCTGTAGATGCGCTGTGCAGAGCTTTCTCTTGTCATTTCTCGATTTCCTTCTATAGCCAAGCATGATGCCCTAATTTTGTTTCGCAGGCTGTGCAGAGCTTTCACTTGTCATTTCTCGATTGCCTTCTATAGCCAAGCATGATGCCCTAATTTTGTTTCGCAGCTCTTTCAGTTCGCCTATTCTTCTCCATGCCCTCCGATCGCTGTTTTCCATTTATGGGAAACCCAATCCTACTCCAGTTTGACCAGATAATGTGCACAGGTCTTGTAAATACCCATTATCTGGCCATTGCTGATAGCAACTGGGTTCAAGCCACTCTACCTATAAGGAATGGAGGTATTGGCATCCGTCGCGTGTCCTCGATTGCTCCCTTAAAATGGCCCAAGAACAATGGTTGACTGAATCGGGTGCTCCACTCCCTGAAGAACTCTCTCCCAGAAGCAGTGTTCCTGGGATCACCCTCTCATTTGAAAGACCTGGCAGTTTCAGAGGCCTCACTAACAACTGATTACAACAAGGCCAGGTTGAGATCAATCGCCTCACCACATGCGGGTGATTGGCTCTTAGCACTCCCCATAAGCGCATGTGGATTGAGGCTAAGCGACGAGGCAGTCCGTATTGTAACAGGTCTGCGCATCTGGGTCGATTTATGTGCTCCTCACAAATACCCTTATGTATTGATCATCCAAGGCTTACATGGCATGTCATGCAGCCTTGGGCCGGGTCGTCCTACTAGAAATGCGCAACTAAACGACATCACCAAAGCTGGCTTCCCCGCTACTGTAACAAATGAGCCTACTGGACTTGCCAGGTGTGAAGGGAGACGCCCAGATGGCGTGGCGCTCATTCCATGGGAGGATCGCAAATGCCATGCCTGGGATGCCACTGTCATGGACACCCTGGCAGAATCATACTGCACCAGATCAGCTGAGGTTGCGGATGCTGCTGCCGAGATCGCATCAGATAGAAAAACAACCAAAATAATATACTGCTTACTGCTTTGTGTCATTGGCCTTTGAAACGATGTGTTCGATAAACCAAGTAGGTCTTGCATTGATCAACCGTCTCGGCTTCCAGCTTGCCCAAACATCGGGAGATAACAGAGAGACAACTTTTCTATTGCAGCGCTCATCTATCATGGATATTCAGCGCTTCAATGCAGTAACTTTTTCTAGCACTTTTCTCACCAACAAACCATATGTGAAGACTAGCCATTCCAGAACAACCCGCCCCATATAATTTGTGCAATCCTGAGGGATCATATGTAACTCGGAAAGAAAAATAAAAATAGTAGTAATAGTATTATTATTATTATTGTTATTTATCATTCACCCTAAGGATACTATTATTCTTGTTATTAATATTATCACTAATAACAACAATAATATTATTATTGTCATTAACATTATTATTTGAGTACCTGAGGTAGCTCTTTTCCATCAGACTATTAAAACTATGTCCTAAGACTGTGTGGTAGGGTGAAGTCAATAAAACGAAAATTAGAAATTCGAAAAGTAGCCTAATAGCAACCAAAAGTTGCCTAATGGCATGGGCTCAAAAACTTTTCCAATTTTTAGAAATATTAACGTCTTCCACTCCCACCAGAGGGCCAAAGTTACGAAAAAAGCGTTTTTTCAAGAAAATTGTAGGTTTTCTTGTAATATATTCTAATTGAAATCTAACTAACTGCCATTCAATATTACCGTTGTAAAGAGCTATTAGGGCCTAAATTAGAGAGTGAAGGTCTAGGTAGTGGACAAGTTGAACAGAGACACATATCTCATACGTGGGTAGAACAGTCTGCCGTAGACCCTATCCGTGTCCGAACAGCGAAAGTATGTTTTAGAACGGCGTATTTTTATCCTTCGACATTTCGCAATTATTCATGATCAAAATAGAGTGTTCGTAAAACTTAATAATTCATCGGACAAAATGCGCCTTCAGCTGAAATGAAAACAGAATCAATGAAAGATTGCAGACAAAACCATACTAAAACTAAGAAAATGAAACAAATGTGTACTGTTATACAATCACGAATCACAATGAACCGTTAGAAAGGAGGTCCAGAGCAGACGCGAATGACATACTATGGGTTGAAATATCTCGAAGGATAAAACAGTTACTCGTGTTTAACCGTTTTCAGGAGTTGCGACATTTCGCGAACTAGAAGAAATGGTAAAAAGTTAAAAACTTCTACAAATATCGACATATTCCAAAAATTAATATATCTTTTTATTCAACTTTAGGAGCTCTTTAAAACGGTATATTGAATGGCAGTTAGTTAGTTTTCAATTAGAAAACCTGAAATTTTCTAGAAAAAACGCTTTTTTCGTAACTTTGGAATTCTGGTGGTGGCGGAAGACATTAATATTAAAAAAATGTGAAAAGTTTTTGACCATGACGCACCTTTTGGTTGCTATTAGGCCTAATTTTAGAATTTCTAATTTTCGTTATTTTCACTACACCCTACCGTGTGGTCTGGAGTGGCCCATCACTCGACAAGTTTTGGCTGCACGAAGTGCCTCTGAAGGTAACGGCATTGTAAAGAGAGTAAAAGTAATTGCTTCTACGAGAAAATGCACGCAGCCCTATGCGAGCCAGAGAATTTTCGATGTGTTGGAGCCTAACGACTTCAAACCTGATGTACCTACAGACACTGAGTTGGCATATTCGAGGCGAAAGAGCAGGCAAGAAAGCAGACAATGGTTTGTGACAGATCTCATTTGGCCTTTTGCCCCAATATGATAAAAGCAAGTAGCAAATTAAATTCTTAGTTAAATAGTAGCAAACGGAATGTAGCTGTATGTAATTTTACTTACTTCACATTATAACAATTTTATTGAACATGCGTGACAAACCGCAATCAGTGGCAATAGAGGTAGTAATAGTGTAGCACAACTATTTTAGCAAAACCTAGTAAAACTCAAAGTGATGTTACTGATAAAATAAAAATCTGTGTTTATAAAGCCGGCTGTAATATATACAAAACTTTTAGAAAGTCAGCATGTCAAGGCTTGCGAGCATATCAAAGAGCATCATGAGAAACTGTAACCTTTACCTACTTGAACATGGCAATGAGCATATTCAGCAACAATATGCAAGTTAGTAAGGCATAAAAAGCCAGGAGAACGGAAACAATCCAGTTGTTCGCAGGACATCGGTTTTTCTTGCATTCCGCGTAATCAATGTTATCATCGGATGTGCTTGAACAATATTCAGCTGTGATTTTTGCGCTGACATTATTCTTGTTGCATTTTGAACCTACAATTATAGTCTACTCGAACATTATTACCTTGCAGATCAAACGGAAAAGTCTTGTAATTTTATTTAATGTATTTTACATGGAATATGAACTTTTTCCATATCTGTTGCTGCCTTCATGTTATTTCCTTTTCCTAGCCGATTTATTTCTTCTCATATAGTACTTGAATTATTATAGGTGGCTAATAATATTGCAAATGAATTAGCCAACGAATAATAGTGATTCTTTCTTCATTTAAAGTTTCTGTACGTCAGCTCTTGTATAACGTTGGACAATTTCACTTGTTGGTAATTGTCATTCGCTAAATCGTTAAAGCAGCAGTTTAGTGCTAAGCGTAGAGCACCAGTTTATACACGAGGGCTGCGTCGTGTCAGAGGGGTTGCATAGAGATGCCAATTAAGGATCTGAGTACGAGTACTTTTACAGAACTGAGTCCTATGAAGACGAAGAATCTATTAATTGCGCGTACAAATTTTTTACTTTTAGTTTGTTCATAGGTAGTAGGCCTAAGTGTTGTTTCCTAATTGCATATGTCTCAAGAGTAAGTCGCTGTAATAAAGCATAAACCGCTTGTTGCCCGCGTAGGCCGTTTTTGGCGTCAGCGGTAATGCTCTGAACTAGCTGACTTTCTGCCTTGAAGAAAGGCATTTCTTCATTACCTTAGGCTCTGCCAAGTCTGTCACACTGCCTTCCACCACTTGGGTACCTCAGAGTAGTGTCCTTGGGCATTTTCTTTTCTGTATTTTCATCTCACCTGTTAGCTTCCTCAACCAATCTATCGGGATCCAACATGATCAATATGCTGACGATATACAGCTCTACGCCTCCTTTACCTCCTCTGGAAATTTCTCTTGCGACAACATTACCCGCTGTGCAGAGTGATGTTGGTTCCTGGAAAATGGTCTCCTCCTAAATCCATCTAAAACTGAAGCCACAGTCTTTGGAACCAGATCATAAATTGTCAAGCAATTGCCAAGCATCAACCTCTCCAACCTGCCTTCTCCAACGCAGCTATAAACTTGTCATCCACCTTAAAAATTCTCAGTGTAAAACTCGACTCGCCACTGTCAATGGAATTCCAAACCGCTGAAATCGTCCGCATCGCAATTTTTTACACTCGTGCTCTGCGACACATCCGACCATTTTTCAGTTGCTCGGGCGCTTCGGCGTGAAACTCCGATTCAGTTTCCGCGCTGTACCCGGGAGCGCCTCTGAGTAGAAATCTTGAAGAGGCGCTATAACAAGTGCTTTACTTTAAAACACAATTTATTCTACGAACAAATTACAATAAATTACAACTGAATTTATAATGGCACCTTATGCAATTCAAAATTAAATTGCACATTAAAAGCGGGGTTACTATGTCACGAGCACGAGGGGGTAGGCCTACACAGTTCCGTGCGCCCAGCATGTATGCTGGTTTTGATCTTCTAAATAAATTAAATGAACGAAAGCATCGTAACAATAATATAGTTTACCTAATGCATCGTCACGGTTGAACTGTTGTACGACAGACCACCATGCATCGTAGAAGACATCACGAAGAAGCTTGGCATCGAGTGGCTGATTGGGATACAAGATCACATTCGAAACAACACCGTATGCTGATACGAAGACAGCCAATATCAACAAAAAATAGACGAGGTCTTCCACCTACAAATTTGCCAGAATATTATCATTGATTTTATTTCATAATTTTGATCGTATCGTTTAACATGACATTGTCCGATGACTACTTCTAATTTAACCGGTGGACATTTAGCATTAACATATTAATAGTGTACAAACGGCGGAAATGTGTGCGTTTCTAGTTTTTCGTTGTTCATCCCGAGTTCGTCAGATGTCATCGCAACAATTGCTACAATACTACCTTTCATCTATGGAAAATCGCCGCCAAATCTCTCGCAATTTAGACCCTGTGATATATTTTCTTAGCATTTCCTTAACGAGCCGACATGACCACGCAGCAAGAATAAAGCACTCAGGAATCCCGCTATAGCAGCTCATCACCTCCTCTTTGGTCTTGCAACTGGACTCGAACCTCCACTGGACAACGATCTCTGATATGACGCAGCGATCGTAAATAAGCTGGTTCCTGTGTTCAGCCTTGGAATAGCGTTTTAGAAAAGTGGTGTTTATTTGTATTATTACGGCAACTAGTTAAGTTGACATACCCATGCAACACGGTCGTAAGATAACCATCCGCAAATTACTCACTAGTTGTTGTATCATATAAATCTTGGGACCAATGGCGTCGTAGATTGATAGAAATTGAAGTGTTCGGAAGAAGAAGATCATAAGACTGAATGCCAGAACAATCCTAGCATGGTATAAACAATCAGGACAAATGGCAGGATCGACGTGGTACACCATGCGCACTATAAATCCAATGGAGTACAGAAGTAGGGCTAAGATATCGAAATGGTTCCATTTGTTCATCCAGTATGCCCGTTTTTCAACTTTCATCTGAATTACAAAGCATATTAAGCAAATATTAAACAACACTTGTTTAAAACATTAAAACATTTTAATCGTCCATTAACTTTAATAACCCGATATTATGTCAAAATTTGTTAAGCGCTACTTAAACTAAGCGCCGGGCACCAGCTGAAGCGCTGCGTCGCGCGAATAGCGTTCTATCTGCTACCTCGCTTCGTTCGCTGCGCTCTACGGACTCGCGTCCAACGTTGATGATTTGCTGTTGTGGGCCCTTCTGGTTGCAATGACCTTCCGCTCCTCTGCGGGCAAAACTATTTGGGTTCTCCTCCTCATGTGCTCGTTCCCTGAAGATGTTTCTCTTTCCCCGGGGCTTCTACACTGAGAGCGCCTCTGAATAGTCCTTACTGTGAGAGACCTTAGACCTTAGTCCTTCCACGCGCTTGCAGCGCATCGGGAGAGGCGCGTAATAAATGTTCAGATAGAGTACAATACAATACAATACAAAATGAAGATCGAAGTACAGTGTACAGAATGACCACAATGAGAAAGAGACAAAAGTACTGCTAAGACTGGTTTCGATTAGGTTGAGAAAGATTGGACGGTGGAAGATCAGATGGAGACTTCGGAGTGAGGGTTACATACAGAAGAGCCCGAGGCAGATGATTTTGGGTGAACGGTGATATCGGTGTGAAACCGAGAATTTGCGGAATTCACAAGTACGAATCGAGGTGCAGCTTCTCATAATTATCGGTTAGAGCACTTGAGATGAACAATGACTGGAGACAGAGTGTGTGAGATTGGATGATGATCGAGCTGAGGAGGATGGCAGAATGGTGAAGAGTTCGCGATGGTAATTTGGTTGAGTATTCTATTGGAGTTGTTCTGTTATCGATAGAACTTTGAAGTGGATGTGCTTAGGAATTTTCAGCCAGTTGAGTGATTAAATGTTTATGATTAAGTGTCTTGGTGACAGTTCCCGGCTAATGAATTTGGATGAGTTGAAACGCTTAATTTCGGTTTATTTAAGGTTGAGGAAAACGGAAATATCGGAAATAAAGTTTGGAATGGACACTGGAGGTAGCGGAACCAGTTTAACCCTAGGGCTACCAAGCTTTTTGTAACACGGACCAAGGGGTGGTTACCACCCCCCCTGGATTTCGTGTTTGGTTTTACATATCATAACTTGTAATATAGCAGTGGATTCAGCATTCATTTCTGCACAGAATAGTATATTTAGTTGTACATTATGTGAATGCACCTCGAAATTACATCACTTTTAACAACGGAACCCATTAACTAGCAATATTGTATATTATTGCGTACATTTTGTACTTTTGGATAAACAAATATAAGGTTATGTGTGTTTTTAAACTAATCTATGTATAAAAGATACACAAAATCATCCCTACACATGTTTATATAGTGTAAATGTACATCCATACATATATATTCATACATATATATCGGTTTACGTTGTAATGCTGTATTCAGCCATTTTCAAACAGATTACGCGTATTATTATTTATTTTGATCACTTACGGTATTCAAAAGACAAAGATGTAGGTATGCAAATGAAGCCCTTCATTCCCTCTAAAGAATGGTATCTTTGTTTCTCTTCCAGAAAGACAAATGAATACGCTACAGACAAAAACTAAGAGGGGAGTCCTTCCATTCAGCCATTTTTCGCGCATGTTACGCGTATTATTATTTATTTTGAGCGCTTCCGGTTGTCTCAGGTCAACGCAGTGACCATAGAAATGTAGCCCCACATTCCCTCTATAGAATGGTATAATTTGTGTCTCTTAATATTAAACGACGGATAAGATATAGTCGAAAATCTAGGGGGGTGGTATCCACTCCCCCTGGTACCTCGGGTATATTGGGTATAACTTTTGAACGGTGTGAGATATCATCTCACATTTTACCTCAGAACGTGTGTAAATGAACCCCCTACAGCTACCTAAAAGGTCAAATTTTTATTCCATACGGAAAAAGTTTGAGATGAAAAAAAACCTAGGGGGTGGCAACCACCCCCTTGGTAGCCCGAGGGTTAAAGTCAAGCAAGGATCGGAAGCGGCAAAGGTCATGAATATTCATGAAGAAGGGCGCGAGAGTTTGAAAATGCGAATATAGGACATTATGTGGGTCAATGGTCAAGATTGCGCACATACGAGTCGGAGGTAAGAGTGGGAGATAAGAAAGTAGTATAACAGGTGTATGAAAGACTCAGGAATTGACTTGGTCCGAACTAGAAGGGCGCAGGGTGATGACTTATGCTATGGTAGGGTCAATGAAGGGTTAGGTTAGGTTAGCCAATAGCCACATCGAGTAATGGAGAAGAAAAGTTTAGAGGCCGAAAGATAAAAAAAGTTGAGCTTCATGCGCAAAAGGTCGACAAAGGGGGATTCTAGAAAAGAGCTTGGTAGACTGCATAGGAAAGTGCGATGGTTTGAATGCAAACTGTAGTTATGCTAATAAATTATAGCAGTAATAGAAGTGTCAATAACAGTAGTCCTGTCGACCTGAGGACTCGGTGGTGTGCGCACAACAAATGCATTGTGCACTTCCGATGGTGCATGACTGGATGTCTGCCAATCGTCTTAGACTCAACCCGACTAAATCACAGTTTATATGGTTCGGTACAAGACGTTCACGTTGTAGGATTGATGCCTATCATGCATCAGCATCCCTTGGTGGACAGACCTGTGATGTGGTGAGGGATCTTGGGGTGCTTCTTGATGGTGGGCTTACGATGGCTGATCATGTGACACATATTTCAAGAACAAGTTACTACGAGCTCAGACAGATCAGAGTTATACGGAGGACGCTCTCGCCGAACGCCGCGGCTGTACTAATACACTCTTTTGTTCTCACACGTCTTGACTACTGTAATGGAGTCCTCCTGGGCCTCCCTGAGTTCCGCATTCGTCAACTTCAGCTCGTTCAGAATGCAGCAGCCAGACTTCTGGCTGACCTGCCGAAATATTCACACATATCGGCCTACATGCGGGGTGAGCTACACTGGCTTCCAGTTGCTGATCGTGTTAATTTCAAGATCGCTACGCTGGTTTGGAAGGCTACGACTGGCACTGCTCCGGACTACATTGCTGAACTGTGCCTTCCAGTTGGCACTCAAACTGGTCGGCGGGCTCTCCGGTCGGCCTCGCGAAATGACTTGATTGTACCTTCGTTTCGAACCACCACACGTGCTCGTCGGGACTTCTCGATTGCGGCGCCACGGATCTGGAATACTCTTCCGCCATCTGTGCGTGCCACTAATGCTGCATGTGGTTACATGGTTTTCTCTCGACTCTTAAAGACGCACTTTTTCAGCTGTTTGATGGCCACGTGTTGCGCGCTTCTGTGAGACTCTTAAGTGGCGCTATATAAATGTCTTGTTACATTACATTACATTACATTACATAGCAGAGACAGTAGCAGTAGTATAGTAGCAATAGTCGTCCCATTAGAACTAATACTAATATTAATTTAAGCTCTTCAATCATTGAATAGCAATTGGCCTTCGTCTTAGAGTCGTATTACACGAACAACATATTGAAGAGTCACGAACCGATTGCTTGTTAATCCAGACTTCGCAACATATCACACTTAACGGCACCCGCAGTCGTCGTTAAAGCCAGACCGTCAAAGGAAAGAAAATCAGAGAAAGGAATGCGTTGACACCCTCGCCGGAGCAACGTGGTTTACTACCTAAGACCTGCGAGAAGGATACCACCGGTTCATTGTCCACCTGAAGGATCGACAAAAGACTGCTTTGATTACACGAAAGGAAATTTCCTATGTCGTTTTCTATCATTTGGACTCTGGACTTGGACTCCCGCCTCATTTGCCTAGAATGATGAATGTGGTGATGGCCGACATAAACTTTAAAATATGTCTGGTCTACCTCGATGATATAATTGTTTTGTTAGTCGAAAGATGGGAACCAGCAATCAAATTACGTCTTAACAGAATTTCGTGTTGGTTATTATTTTAAGAACAATTTACTGTTTGCCATCCTAGATTGAATTTGCTCAAACAGAGTGTGAGAGCTGGATGAAGAGGAATTATTGAAGGAAATTCAGGCTACAGTTGAGTGTCATGTTTCAGGCCATGTCGTGCAGGCACAGCGCTTTTCAGATGTGGCATGCTGCGTGAACTGGTGTCTAACCTAAACCAACACGAAATTCAGTTAAGAGATGCGGGGTTATCGATCAACAGAAGAAGCGAACACTCGGATGTTGATGAGTTGTTTTAATCGTCACGAGGACATCTTCCAGCAGCGACACCGACCGACTGAGCTGAGCGAGCTCCCGTACAGTAAAACTCTACACTTAAGTAGCCTTTCGGTCGGCGTGGCTCTGTCTACATATCTGCACGTGCAGGCTTAACCACAGGCACGATTCCCATACCTGTGCTATGCACGATAGTGCATTCCTGCAACGCCTACGCATAGCACAGGTCCTTGCCTTTTCTCATTACTCTCTGGCTCTATCTGTCTGACTGTTCGTGTCTGTCTGTCTGACAATTTGTCTGACCGTCTCCCTCTCGCTCTGTATCTCTGTCTGTCCTTCTCTCTGCCTCTGTCTGTGTCTGCATGTCAATGTGTCTGTCTGGCTGTCTCTGTCTGCATACTAAGTTGTCGGTCTGGCTGTCTCTGTCTGTCTGTATACTAAGTTGTCGGTTTGGCTGTCTCTGTCTGTCTTCCATCTATTCCTCTCCCAAATTCCTGTGTGTGAATCATACACCCCCTACATATGTATGAATGTATATACACTATGTATGCATGTATGTATCTATGTATGCATGTATGTTTGCATGAATGCATGCATGTATGTGTGCATGTATGTATGTTGTCGTATGTCGCCTCTTGATGTACATGTAAGTGGAATATTTATGTAATGCCGATAAATTGCATCATCATCATTATCATCATATAGAATATAATTATCATCATTATTATTAATTAAACGAGTCATCCTAGGGGAGAAGATAGATACAGATAAGAGATAACTAAATTACATGCCTTTATATTCAAGACTATAGCAAGAAGGGAGTAAGACAGCATTTCATTGGTTCATGGGATAAGTAGCATATAAGGGAAAAGAAGAATTCATTGGCAGACACGCATTGAGGGTAGGATATGTAGAAATAAGCTCCGCCTTCAGTCTTAGCAATCCCTGGTATTTAGAGGATAGGTGATGGACAATGTCCAGGATCGATACTCATATATGATACAGTGACGAGGGAAGAGAGACGCAGGGAGAGACGGAGGGAAGGAACCGGAGAAGGAAGATGAACGTGGTAGTCAGAAACATCATAAGATTAGATCCATCTACTTTCGAGTCCGCGTTAAGATCACCAGTATTCCGAATCCTCAACTTGAATATACATCTCATGCTGGTTGGAAGGAATTGGTCGGTAACTATATAAATTACTACTTATTCTTGGTCTATTTAGAATATACAAACTTGTTGGGTATTCAATAATAATCATCAATTATGAAACTCTTGTTACTTGAGTATTTAGGTAGCTCAAATCCTCATGTAGCTAGTTCCCTACAATAGAATCAATATCAGACTAAAAGCGTGTAGTGAAATAAGCGTCACTACATTTATACAAACATGTAGACAGAGACTATGGTTAAGGTCAGCAATGTTCTGCTTGACTAGTTGATAAGAAGGTGTGTTTTGACGGATGACTTTTTTAAGAGACATCTGGTGTTCAACTGTTCATGTTCCGTACCTCGAATGTTGAGACAGAGGAACGAGTCAGTTAGTTAAGAGAGCTTGACGGGAAAGGTCTTGGGCTGACGAGGTCTTTGTTTAGTTAAGACCGTCAAGTCTTGAGCTGTATCTACTGTTACAGTTAAGGCAGCTTAAACCGCACAAGTTTTCTATATTTTGTCGTTGTCTTGAAGTTGATGCTGAACGAGGAGCTGCAATGGTTTCGCTGGTTTCCTGTATCGTTTCAACGTTTAGCGGTTTTCACATGGAATTCGATTGTATATTTTTCTGTTGTTGTAAATAAAGCGATAGTTTATCATACCCGTAGACTTATATCTAGTTAGCTAAGAACTAGAGGGGGCTGTAACAATGCATATAAATCTGTAATGGGAGTGCATATAATGCGTCATTAATGTGTTAGTGAAAAGATATTGGTTGAACAAGTCCCCAGCATTTAGCCGTGCATATATAATTTTTATTCATATAATAATATATAATTAGGCCTAACTGGGCGTACGGATGTTGTATGAGTCGAACGTGTGGCGCGCGGAAGAAGTTGCTGATGTGACTGATTTGAAATTTGTAGTTTAGAGTTGATTTATCCTGAGTTTTTAGTTGATGTGCGTACGTTGTTTTCTTGTGTCATTAATTGAAATAAGAGATAATGAAAAGTTATCGGACTATGTTAATGGGAATTGACAGCCACTCACTACCATTATAGTTAAGGTACCTTTAAATAGAGATAGTAAGATAACATCTAAGTAGATCAACAGAGAGAAGGGAAGTGACAGTATCCTTTGAAGAATAGAGTAGGCCCTACAATTGGTTTTCTTGGTCTGATCTGGTTACTCTAGAAAGAGGTTTTGATATCTAATATACCTTTCGGATCTCAAACTGTTGGGAAAATATTAAATTAATAGTGATGTTTTAAGTTTAGATAAAAGTTCGGCCGTTGATTGAGTTCGACAAGGACCGATCGTTACGGATTGTTTTATCAACGCAGAGAATTTCGTCCATCAAGTGATTTTTTCTATCGTTGAGCGGGGACGCCAACTTAAATTCCAATTTGAACGAAAATAAAAAAAACTAGTCGAGCTATTCGAAGTTTGGGGCTTTGAACAGAACTTCTCATTCGACGGCTGACTCGGATTATAAAAAATTGTGGCCGGACTGCCATTCAAATTTTCTGGAGACCTGCCGCGATAACAAGAGTACAGCTTCTGTAAATGCGAGACGAAGTCCGTCGTTTTCCCTGTTTAAAATTTAATCGTAACGCCTGACGCTCAGATATATTGTTCGGTTGCGGTGGAATAAATTGTTAATTGAAACTCTATAAACTGCTATTTTTTTTATTGAAGTAGGACTTGTTTTGATGTTTTGATAAGATATAGCTTTAATTTCTTTTGCCCTCACTGATACGATGGAGTGTCAGAAACTATAGAGCACCAAAAACGAAATGAAGTGTCACAAAATTGAGCTCCAGAATAGGATGGAATTACGTCATGTCAAACTAATAGTACGTCCAGGTAGGCTAGAAACTTTGCAGTCGAACCTGTTATAACGCTTTAACCGGGAAGGAAACCCAAGTGAGAGTTTGTCGGGGTCACGAACTCTTATCTCCCGAAGGGACTATTGAAGAAGCTTCAGAACTAGTAGGAGATGAAGATAGAGGTTCAGGAAGATGAAACGCTGTTGTGCGGCCGCCAACGAATCTATGCCGGCTTAGTGAGCACGTTATTTCCTGTTCGAAACCGTCGACAAACTTCGACCAACTTGGAGGTCCTCGTACAGAATCAGAGAGAGAGGACGACCTGATATTTATTCAGTGAATCCTCGCGAAAGTTTATGTATTCGAAGAAAACCATTTCCGAACAGCGTAAAATAGTAGCTGGGACCTGATGTACAACCTCAAAGGGTAAAGGGTTCGAATCCGGTACCAGAGGAAAATTGAGGAGCTTCCTCTTCCATGGCCGCACAGCAGCACGGTGAGTCCCTAAACCAGCGATTTTCAAACGGTGGTACGCGTACCGCTAGTAGTACGCCAGGTGTCGCTAAGTGGTACGCAAAACAATTTTTAAAAGACTCTCAATGAGTTTAGGTATTGTAATGTAATTGAACGTTTTTATATAGTGCCCCTTCAGATATCTATTCAGAGGCGCTCTCTGCGCTGGGTCTAGGAGAATTCCCCTGGATTTCTCCCCTCGGGCTTTTCAATAGGATAACACTCCCCGGTGGATATCCCCCAACAACAGATTTATAAAGCTTCTATGTTAACATAGCAACAGATTGGGTAAACAACCAAGCTTCAAATGCTTTGAGTCTTAATTAATTACTGATTAGTCACTTTGATGATTCAAATTAAGGTTTAATAAAGTTTAGATATTTAATCAATCAACAACATCTATGTTAATATAGCAACAGATTGGGTTAACAACCAAGCTTCAAATGCTTTGAGTCTTAATTAATTAACAACGTCAACTTGAACCAGCTCTTTGGCGGACATATGCCACAACAACCAAAGAAAAAGTACAAAGATTCTTCAGCAAGAATCGCAAATATCGTTGCAGACTTCCATAACCGTGAAATCAAAGACTACTTGAAAGCAATTGCTTTTAACATTAGTTTGTGAACACTGTGTGTAGCTAATAAAGCGAGCTTAAACTTAGAACTAAAAACTTTGCTATAAACACAAGTAGTAATTTTCTGTTATTTTGTTTTACCTTATATCAATTAACTTCGTTTTTCATATAAAATTGCTTTTAATAAACACAAGTAGTAATTTTCTGTTATTTTGTTTTATCTTATATCAATTAAATTCGTTTTTCATATAAAATTGCTTTTAATAAACACAAGTAGTAATTTTTTGTTATTTTGTTTTATCTTATATCAATTAAATTCGTTTTTCATATAAAATTGCTGTTCATAGGGGGGAAATATCTGGGGTTTTATCCTATTGAAACGCCCGGGGGAAAAATCCAGGGGAAATGGCGGGAGGAATTGTCTGAGGAGAATTGTCCAGGGGAAATTGTCCGGATACCCTCTGCGCTAGCCTATGTGATGTTAAATGTCATTACGAACGAACAGGGCCTATTTTAAAGAATTTTTCACCAAGCACGTCCCCCCCCTAAGAAAAAATTGTGAAATTGCAAATGCCTGTTTATTAATAACTAAATGCTTTAGCACATCTATCACACTTGTAAGGTCTTTCTCCAGTATGAGTTTGATTATGCGTTTCTAGCTTATATTAATAAGTAAATGGTTTAGCACATCTATCACACTTGTAAGGTCTCTCTCCAGTATGAGTTAGATTATGAAAATTTTCAAATTAGCTGAAAACTTGAAATGAGTCAAACGACATGATAATTTGATATTGAATTTGATAACATTCCAATTTTTGCATGAACCAAATAGTTTCTTATACAATTCTAACACTGTCATTATAATTATTAGTTACGAAATGGACGACACATGTCTTAACAGTATCATTGATCATGGGTCAAATCTTCAAGACAAAGGCAAAGTTTATAGCTAAGCTAACAGACTAACAGTTACTGGCGCCGTCTTGCGGCTGGTCAGTTTGAGTCGCAGTCAGATAATTAAAACACGTCCTTGAACCATTCCTGGGATTTGGCCTTCACAGTTGGTCGCGAACGTCGGTTACAAGCTTGTAACCATGCTCGCAGTGCTGGGCGTACATCAAATTTTGATGTAACCGGCATATTCATTCGGACATGTAAATGTGCATCAACTGTCTCTGCATTGAGGCTGCTTCTATCATCATCCTTCATGAGATTGTATGCACTAACAAGTCTCTCCACGTCACATGAATGAGGCTTTGCTGCGAGTAGTCTGGCGACAGCTACAGAAACAGAACGCCAGTCTGCATTAGTCAGACTGATCTTAAGGAAATCCTGCAATGTGCTTGTGTTGGACATCTGCGCTTTCTTTGCAGCGTTCACCAGCTCTCCGTAGCTACTGTAGAAGTCACGCTTCGCAAAGTCTGATGCGAGGCCAGTGTACACCCGTTCAATGTCTTCATCAGATGCATTGCCGTTCAGAAGCATTGGTGGAGAAAGCGCCTGAAACTCCAGTGCATAGCGAAGATCACTGGCACCTTTGTCAGTTCCGAGTCGACTGGTCAGAAAGTTGCACAGCGAACAAATAATCTCAGTCTTGATGGCATACACATCGCGACCGCAACTGCTAACGAGAGAGTGCTCTCTCTTACAGTGCCTTAATTGGACGACTGTGAGCTTAACAGTGTCGTAACTCTTGATAACTTCATCGGCTTGTTCCTCATTCCCTGTAATTGTTACTTTCTCCTCATATCCACCTGGGTGCGGACGCTGTAATAATTTCCTTAGGTCCTCCACACATTTATCACGATCACTTTCGACGTCAAACAGAGTCACTTGGTTGCCCTGCAACTTCTTCTGAAATCTAGAGTAGATGTACAGCGCGTCACACAAGATCGCTGCAATGTGAACAGTGTCAGCATTAATCCACTTCTTCAGCATGCCATATTCTTCAGCGTCTTTCAGGGAGAAAGTCTGCAGATGTCGCATCATCGGTCTGTAGTTGTCCAGAATGGATGACAGAAGACTGTTAGAATATTGTGTGAATCTTATGTCGATTACTGATGGATACTGTCTGACTGTGACGCCAAGTTCTTCCGCATGCTTCTTGAATTCCTTTGTTCTACATGCTGAACTGTTATAGAAACGCGTAACTGCTTTACAGTCATCTATAACACGCCGTGCTTCAGGAACACCTGTAGTCATGTCTTTGAACACTAACTGAGAACGGTGAACACTGCACCATATTTTGAGGAGAGGGCTAGGGCCCTTACATGGACTTGACGTGTCCTTAGTGGTGTTGTCTTTGCGTTCTTGCTCGAGCAGTGTCCATAGCGAATGATGTCTTCCAGTATTTTCTGACGCGCCGTCTGTGACAATAGAGGTTGTTTGCTTAAATATCTCTGGCCATGTTGCTCCACACTTTGCAGACGCCTTCCTGAGTGCCTCCAATAACCCCTCGCTACCTCGCTTCTCGCTTTCAGCCAAGCCCATGTACCAAGTCTCCATGTCTCCAACCGCCGTTACAACCTGCGCCATAACATGCTTGTTGTCTATTCGCTGCTTGTCAACAGCACCATCAACTCTGAGAGAAAGCGCAAGGATATCTTTAAATCGGAGTGCAAATGCCTTACGGTCCGTTTCTGCGATTGTCAGTAGCATGTCGCGATGGCTTGCAGGAGTGACATACTGTAGATCTGTGTCAGTAGGAGAAAACGGAATTTCAGGGTTGTTCAAGTCTAATCTTTCAGCCATCAATGACGCCACGTATCTAGCTGGAAATGACCACGCAGATAGTGTCCCGCGTTTGGCATCCATGTATACCTTAATCATGATTCTTGCTATCTTTTGTTCCAATGCAGTGTTAGCAAATCGCAGTTGTTTCTCCAACACAGTTTCTCCCTCATGTATCCGACCCTCGGCAAGAGCCTTCTGTTGTCGACTACGTGTCAAACAAGCATTGTGTACTGTCGATCCACAGTGTTCATCATACATCTGCTGCCTGAACACTGCACCATTTGCAGTGCATATGGCTGGGATCCTTTGACAGTGGATCTTCACCAGATCAGGATGTGCACAACAGATTTTGCAATGCACAATCCTCCTTCTACCAGACCCACCACGAGCTTCACTTCTGTACTCTGCCCAATGCTCAGCCTCAACCTTCTGTTTGCGTCCTGACTGATTTTTGCTTGACTGTACAACCCCTTGAAATTCAATTGCCTCGTGAACCTTTTCCTCAAACTCATCGACTTTCACATCCACCGGTTTACTTCCAGCTGGAGATAGCGAAGCTGTCACACTTATGGTTGACGCTGAACATGTTAACTGTGCGGATGTGCTTGACTGCTCTTCGGTTGTGGTACTATTACTAGCTGCAGTACTTGTTGAAATTGAATGACCAGTGCCACATTCGTCATCAGAAATGTTTGTGTCTGATTCCGCTGTGTGTTGACTATTCTGTTTTTCAATACTTACATAGTGATTTGTGCCAACCAACCCCAGATATATAGCGTAAGACTCAGTCTCACATGACGATGCTTGAGATGAGGTAGGTAATGTTGCCATATCAATACGCTGTTCCCCCTCCACAGTTAAAATGATGATAGGTCGTCGATACAGATTGACTGCTACAGAAAGAATTACACCATCACCCCATGTGCCACATTTCTTCATGTTGTCGATATATACTTGCAATTCCTGCTCTGTCATAGCTCCACTGTCCAAGATCATCTGCGACTGTGAGTGCGACTGCAGACATTCAACCAGTTCCATGCGTACATCATGAGCAGTTGTCGCTGTCGCTGAGCTTCCGCGTCCAAGCTGAGTCAACTGTCTGGCGAGTGAACTAAATAAACAGTTTCCATCTGCAGCCACATTGACAACCATCATATTCCTCTGTGCAGCTAATGATTTCAACTTATCCATTTCCGTCAACTGTCTCGGCTCAAACGAATCTGAAATTGCAAAGTACACAAGTATGCCAAAGAATGTTAGATGGTCGAAAAAATGACACCCACTTTAAAGAACTTGCTTATGCTATAACTCTTACTAAACTACTATTATTGTAGGCTATATATCAGATGCTAGTAGCTTATATCTATTCATAATTACATATCTTCAATGATGACACAGAGTCACGGAAGTCCTGAGGGAGACTGAGGGAGACCTTTACCTTTAATATAATACTATATGACAATAATGATATAGACTGTTTGACAGGTCACTTGGTACAGTTCATCATTTACTTAGCTACATTTATCAATGTAATCGTTTCTTAATTTTTAAGTTAACATACTGCAACAATTTATAATTTTACAGCTGTGTTGAGGACCAAAGCAACTAACCTGCGTGCGCGTTCCTCTTCGTCATTCGTTTAAACATGGCCTGTATGTCGTTTCCAGGTGACGACGCAACCCGTTTTTTACTCATCGTGAAATTCGCAAATGAATGAACTAAAACAACTGAACTGACCGAAAGGCCTAATAGTCCTAATATCGTAATAATAAATGTCAATAAACAATTATGAATTATAACGAAAACTCAACTGTAGCCTAAATATTATTTTTACATCAGTCACAAAATTGCGCGTCCCGTTCTCTCGGTGCTGTTTGTAAACAAGTTTAACGCGCTGCATGACGTCATGAGCCCAAATAGATGTATGGAACGCCGTTCGAACTTTCCTAAAAAAATAAAATATATTGGCGGTGTTTTTTAAAACAACTTTAAACAAGTTCAGTAAGTGCCGTGCCAGGCGTGCCTGAGCGATCAAGCACGGACCGTCAATTCCTCAGGCACGTTTTTGTAATCTCAAAGCACGGACGTGCCTGTCGGCACGTTAAAATAGGCCCTGCGAACGAATATATTACATCAGTTAGCAAAACTATGCACAGTAAGCTGAAAAGAGTTACCAGTGGCGGGCCCATGCACATATATGGAACCAACCAACTGATTCCCGTCGACAGATGAAGATGGCATGGATTTTCAGAGTTCCTGGGCCAAATTGCGTCGATAGAGTAGAGCGGTGACAGGTGACAGCGTCCGCAACACACAATGACGCTAAGGACGAGCAGTCATTCACTGCCAGCCGTTGAGACACAGGGAGTACGCCGATAAAGCATTCGTCGCGTGTCGGTCGGTAGATTAAAGGGCCACCGGTGACTAACTTTCGAGATCATTCGTCGGTCGCCCTCCGCCGAGACGAAAACACACGATTTGCGAAGAAACTGCCATTTAAACGTATAAAACCTTGGCAAACTGATGAATAACTCCGGAACACAAACCTAGCATCAGAAAACTCCAAGACGTTCAAAGTTACTTGGCAAATTCTGCATTTAGATCCGTCGAAATGACGCAACGGAGGATACGTCGACCGCCTTGGCCGATGACAAGCGCAGTATAATATGCCCATCATTCTTTGATTAGCTACACTAAGCACACCATGCGCTTCTTTTTCTTTAAAATTTATGTGTTATTTGCTGGTGTACGCCAACATTCGATTTTTATCTGTGGTACAATGAAAATAAAGTTTGAAAACCACAGCCCTAAACGTTGTCGACGCCATAACCGACACCAGAAGCGGAGAGATGTCTGTAATAGCATGTAGGTATGTCGACACTTACTGCAGGGCCTTTTGAGTACATCGCAAAAGCACTACCTATGCAAACCTAGTGATGTTTAAGTCACGAGAACAGTGTTTAGACAACCAGAAGAGTCACAATTGGCAGACAAGCACGCAGAACCCAACCGACTAATTTCCATCCAGGGATGAACATTGATACGATGTTCTTTATGCATATAGACCACTTAGCGAAGAAGATAAAGAAGATGAACGACACCAGTTGAAGAGGCAAGCAGCACACAAATACCACCACCAAGCAATCCCTCATAGACCATGTAGGTCGCTGCTCAGGGCATCCCTCTGTCACCTGTCCATGGCGGACGACATTCCTCGCAACCAGCAATTTTTCATCGAACACAGGTCCACGGACTTTCTTGACCTTTCCTTGAGTGGGCGAGCTACGTTTACGCTCAAGACTTCATCACATTAACGTCACATTAGAAATCCGAATGAACAAACATTGTCCTCCAACTTCGTATTAAATCGGAATTGAGGAATGTGCGACCATCTTGGCCTCAGCACTTGCGTAGACTCGC
The DNA here is from genome assembly GCA_020284085.1 of Aporrectodea caliginosa. Taxonomy (NCBI): domain Eukaryota; kingdom Metazoa; phylum Annelida; class Clitellata; order Crassiclitellata; family Lumbricidae; genus Aporrectodea; species Aporrectodea caliginosa. The sequence goes on from JACEVL010000992.1 coordinate 45,983, forward strand.
GTCGAGTTTCTGTCTTATAATTTTTAGATCAGCTAATTACTTTACTGTAAGGTCGTGGATAGAGTCACGCCCGACGTGAGCCTATACCTGGGAATAGAATCACGCCCGCCTCGCAATTGGTCAATGCATGTCACATGATTTTGAGTACCTGAAACAAACCGACCGACAAACATTCCCGATTGCGGTGGAAGGTTGTTCACCGTATTTTCTAATGACTACCCTAACCCTAACCCTGACCCTAACCGACCCTCACGACGCCTGAACTAACCGTAACCGACCCTCACGACGCCTAATCTGACCCTAAGCGATCCCACGAATCCTAACCTGGTCCTAACCGACCCTCAAGATGTCCGCCATTTCGAAATTTCAAGGGAAGACAACAAGTTCACGTGACAGGCTTTAGCCAATAACGCGACGGGCGTGAATCTAGTACTGGGGTTCCGCTAACGCCCGGGGCGTGAATGGATCCACTACGTTACTGTAAATAACTAGATGTTAGGTGTGACTCATCATATTAATAATTTATTTTATAATCGTCATTACGACAAAGATCGTCGCCGTCATCATTTATTTCTTTTATAATAGATATGATATGAACCACGAGTTGCCTACCTGTTTAGCTTCTTCTATGGTCAGAATATATGTCCAGATGGTGAGAGCAATTTCTGATGGAGTTATCTGAGGTCGAAAGTCAGTTAACAGCACGATAGAAAAAAGTGTGATATAGGCTATGTAGGAGATCTAAAACGTAGTATATCATTGCATTTTATGCAAACATTATCATTCTCTATAATTAATAACTAGCGGCTTCAGCTATCAGTATCTGAGTTGTACTTTGCAAAATTTCCCTCCTGGAAAAATACACAATTGATACCAGTTAGTAATGCGCCATGGAAGCATTTACCAAAAACTAGCCATGTTTTGGGAACTTTCCCCAGCATACAATGTTTTTACGAACAATCTGTTCTTCTCTTATTCGACAGATGTCGTCAGTGTCAATCGTCGCTGCATTGGACCATGCACGAATCAAAGGCTATAATAAAGAAAGGCTTAAGTGCATGAATGGTCCTACTGTGTCTATATTTCAGCTTCAAAACGAAATTAGGAATTACATTATAATTATTTGCATAACTAAAATTATGAAAGACATTAGGAATTATTTTCAGAACTAAAATCATTTTAATTCTTGTGGTTCTTAAGTTGAGATGAATGCGAGTAAAATCACATACGATCCAAACACATAGGCATGGTTGCTGCTGCAGGACAATGTTGATGTTGTTCTTTGTGACTTTAGTTTACTGTTCACAAATTTAAATTTCTGCAGTGCAGATGAAACTATGCTTTCTGGAAGTGATTTGTACAACTGCTCGTGGAATGGCAACATGATCAGCCAGCCATCAGTCGAAATCTCTGCCGACGTTTACTGCGGACGCATTCCTCGAGCGGCATACAGCCAAGGTTTCAGCCATACGTGACTCTACCTCAGCTTCTTCTCTGTCACCGATCACAGGCTTACTGTCCTAAATGAGGTCACTAGACTGGAGTTACGTGAGCTCATTCTAGCCTCTGCGTCAAAAACCTGTGAACTGGACCCTGTTCCTACATTTCTCGTGCAAGAACTCATAGATGACTTTCTGCCGTTCTTCACTATACGTTGTGCAACCGGTCGATTCAGGAAACTCATCTTCCATCCTCTCAAAAGCAGTCACTTCTACTTCCAGTCTTGAAGCGATATGGTCTGGACTCAACTCTGGATCCTGAGTGGCCGAGTGGGTTGGTAGCCCGCTCTCCACGCCGGCGGCCCGGGTTCGATTCCGGGTCGGTCGGTTTATCAGAGATTAATTTCTCGGATCTTTACTGCGGGTGGCTCGGTCGCAATATAAACGTGGAGTACAATACAATACAATACAACACAATACAACTGGGGCGCGGTGGTGTAGGGGTATGTTCGGTGCCTTGCAGCTGGAGGGTTGCGGGTTCGAATCCACCTCAAAAAGCCGCCGCGTAGGGACCCTGGGCAAGTCCTTCACTCGCAATTGCTCATGCGCTTCGGCGTGAATCTCCGATTCAGCGTCCGCGCAGTAGTCGGGAGCGCCTCTGAATAGGCAATCTGGTAGGGGCGCTATAACAAGTGTTCAAATACAATATACAATACAATACAAAACTTATCCAGCCAACTACCGACCAATTGCCAATTTTACGTTCTTGTCTAAAATTTTAGAACGCATTGTAGCCAACCAATTAATTGCATATTTAGACATGCATGAGTTGCTTCCCTTTCAGCAATCGGGTTTCCGGAGGAATCATTCCACAGAGACTCTTTTGGTTCGTCTTCTGTCCGACTTCTATGGCACCATGGACCGTGGTCAGGTCACACTCTTAGCTCTATTTGACGTTAGTGCCGCTTTTGATTCAGTCGATCATTCTATCTTGCTCCAACGTATCTCTATTTCCTTTGGGTTGGCAGGCGCCCCTTAGAATGGCTTCGCTCCTTTCTGTCTGAGCGCACTAACTGTGTGGTTGTGGGGTGACAGTGATACTGGGGTCTTCTAGGTCCCGTTGGGTCCCAGCCCCTTTTTGTGTGCCACAGGGCTCAGTGTTGGGCCCTTTACTGTACATTCTCTACACAGCTGGTATTAGTTCCTTGCTGTCTACTGGTGGCCTCCTGCACCAACTCTATGCTGATGACGTGCAGGCCTATGTTCACTGCCATGCTGCTGATGCAATTTCTTCTGTATCGTTAATGTCTCATGCCATTGATGCTCTATCATCATGGATGGCCTCAAATCGTTTACTTCTGAACCCCTCTAAATAGTCTAAAACCCAATTCATCTGGCTCGGTACCCGCAGACAATTGACATCCATTGACCTCCACCTACTAGCGGAGACTTTCCCTCATATCTCTTTCTCTCTAACAGTTCGAGACCTCGGAGTCAATTTGGATCAAGAGCTCAATTTCTCACAGCATATTAATGCCTTTGTCACTAGAAGACTTGATCAATGCAGTTCGGTACTTGTAGGTCTACCATTGGGGCTAATTGGGCGCCTTGATCGAGTTCTGCGTTCCGCTGCTCGCCTCATTGGCCACCTGCCTAAATATGCTCCTGTCTCTGCCTATATGCGTGATGTTCTTCACTGGCTCCCTCTTTCTCAGCGCATCTCTTATCGAGTTGCTGCACTTGTATGGAGGTGCCTTCTTGGCTGTGCTCCATCCTACTTGTCAGATCTTAGTCGACCTGTCTCTGACCACGCAGCTCGTAGATCTCTGCGTTTTTCAGAAAGGGGGAGCTTTTGGTCCCGCGAGCTCACACTTTCATTAGACAGCGTCGAGCCTTTTCGATTGTGGGTCCCTCCATCTGGAATGACCTCCCCACTAGACTTGCGATTGATGCCTCGGCTAGATTCGCCTGCCTTTTATAAGTATCTCAAATCACACTTTTTAGCCGTGGCTGGGCTGGAAGCGCCTCTAAGCAGGTTTCTTGAAGAGGCGCTATATAAATTCTCTGAATGAATGAATGAATGTGCTGCTCCACATTCACTCAGAATGTACTTCTTTCCAACTATTAGACAACGAAGACCAATGATAGTATTATTACATCGAGAATGGTGTGCGCAGCGTCTTTTTTAACCGGAGTTTTCCAATGGATTAGCCCAGAGGTGGGCAAACTTTTGGCACATTGGGCCACATTAAACGCCAAAAAAATTCGGGGGGCCAGATACAAAATTTCAAACTTTTAATAACAGCTAAAATTAAAAAAGTTTACCGAATTAAAATTAATTGTACTTTTGCTGTAACTTGTGCAATGTAGGCCCTATTTAACTGTGAACATGCATAACAATTTTCTCTTAATCCAGAGTGATTGCGCTGGTTGCATTCGTTACTTCTGGGCGCTTATATAGCTCACCTTAAACTTACCTACTCAGGGTGTTCCTAGCCCAGCCACGGTTAATGAAAAAAAGACTTCAGTGATTTATAAAACCCAGTTAGATTGATCAGAGGTAGCAAACGCAGCTCTGATTGTAGGTAATTCCAGATGGAAGGCCTGCTACAATGTCGGACACTGGGCGGCAGAGATCACCCCTAGAGGTAAGATAGAGCACAGCCGAGGGTGCAGCGTGAAACCAAAGCAGGAATCCGGTATGAGATCCGTTGGGCCACAGGCAGCAAGTGCAACACATGGCGCATGTAGGCAAAGACAGAGGCGAATTTGGGAATTCGCACAATGAGCCAAGCAGGCGAGCACAGAGCCCGATCTAGTCGCCCTATAGAACACCAAGGTGAGGCCAACGAGAGCCGATCAACAGTGGTCAATTCGACTAGTAACGAAAGCATGCACAAGAGCCACTATATAGGGCATCATGAGAAAGAGCGAGAAGCCACTCGGAGCTGGAGAAGCCGATAATAACGACTTCGAGAGACTAAGTTCACATTCGTATTATCGAGTTCAAATTTAGATCAGCTAACCGAGATCTTTACTTGGATTTCTTTATCTTCATAGTTGAAAATGTTTGCTCACAGATGTAAGTGGATGCGAATAATACAAACCGGAATAGCAACTAAGTAAGCACCATGAGGAATTCCTCTTGCGGTCTGAATTTTATGACTTTTTACTTTTCTGAAGAATTGTTTGGACCAGATAAAATGTGTTGGCGGGCCGTATAAAAAGCGTTGGCGGGCCGGATCTGGCCCGCGGGCCGTAGTTTGCCCACCCCTGGATTAGCCTATGTGTTTGAATCGTGTGTAATTTTACTCGCATTCAGATGCAAAAGACGCATTTGCTCTGTCATACTGTTCCTAGAGTACTGTACGGTACAAGAGGACATGAAGTGGCATAATGCGCTCGAGTTCATGTGGCACTGTATTAGGCCTAAGCTACAACATGTAAAGACACAATAAAACTGCAACAGCAGTTTCTAAATTAGATTCTAACAGAAATAGAAAAACAAGATCACTTACAAACCAGTAGGCAAATTTGACAAGTGGAGTGTTTACGAAACTTCCAAGTCTCGATAAATAATTGCGCACAAATCTAAAACATAAATTTTCTTGCTAATGATCACCCGTTTAGTAGATTCCATAACATGTCGACATCAAGAATTACTTAATTCGATCTTATTCTTTGTCAGGAGAACGCAGCTTATCCTGTCCTATCTATTCATTGCCAGTCGTTTTGCCTCGTCCACCGACATCTCAAGACAACGAGGACCATCTTTCTCTGTCAGTTTTTTCTGACATTCCTTTTTTCCCCCTCAGGGAGCCTTTTGCTTGGCTTTTCTATCTTTTTTGAATACGAACCACATATCCAATCCATTTCGCATGCAAGTTATTAACTGACTGCACTGATAATGATATTATATAATAAAAGATATTTGAAGAAATGTTGTCAAAGTGTGCGAATTAAAGAAAACACTTACGACCATAGTGGTCATTATTTTAAAAAAAGATTTAAGAAGGCAATTACAGTACAGTTAGTCCCATAGGTAATAGATAGTCTAGAATCTGCAAAGCAAGAGACTGGAATCACAAGGCCCATTTCGACCTCAAATAATTATTTCTGAACATATTATATAATAAGATTAATAAAACCAAGCAGCCTCTGCTAAAAAAAATACCAGATAATGATGCCACTGGACTAGCCTACATAGCTTTTTAAAGTAGGATGGAGCAACATCGACCATAGAGAACCAATGCAATTTGTTCGGGATGTAGTTAGATCATAGACCCCTTAAATTGTCAGGACAGTAGGCGCTCATGCCGTGTCTTGCAGGGTCTATTGTCGAATTACTCTTTTTATCACAAAATATCAATGAAGAGTCCGATTTGGATGAACTTTTTGTTCTGTTTATCTTGAAGAGTTACATCTGTTAAAAATATTGACACTAAATTCAAGGTAATTTCATGGTCAGAAGAAATTAAACCTTGCAAAACTCAGAGAAAAGTTGGTAAGTAAAGTAAGTAAGTAAAAATATTCTTTAATAAACCAATTGCCAAACGTATTTTGGTGTACACACATCATAGTAGTTGCAATAATCTAAATTAGCCAGTCTATCTTATTCAAGTCTTATTATAAATCATCCTAGTGATGTAGGTTCTTCGCATCAGACTATCAGATTGAGGAATGACACGATCCTGGGGCTGGGGCTTAGATGATAAACAGAAGTTTTAACAGGAGGAAGCAAGGCATGTAGCACATGAGCTTTACCGGTCAGAACAGCAGAGAAAAGGCGGGAATCTGCCTTTAGGCATAACTGCTCAAAGGACGGTGAGTCCCCAGGAAGGTAATGATAGCGAATCAGGCGACGTATCAAGGTCTGAAGCCTGGTCCTTTCGCACTGCCCCGCGAAACCCCACCAAACAGGCGAGGCATAAAGCATCCGTGCCAGGGTTGTGGCACGCACGACATCAAAAAGAAGCGGACCTCACAAGCCGTGAGCAACCAGAGTTGGTTGCTCACAGCTTGCGAGGTCCGCCAATAATTCTAGAAATCAGCTAATTCTTTATGGTGTTTCTCGACCTAATAAGGGCTACATGTGGTACAAAGCAAGGCTACTAAATGATAGACGATCCCAGGTTATGTTATGGTCAAAAGGTCAATTATAGAGAAAACTCGGGTTGCTGGGGCTGATAAAGTTAAGTCAAGGTCATTTCAAGGTCAAAGGTAAAATCAAGGACAAACGACAGAATCACCCAAATAACACAACTTTCTCAATATCTCAGCTTCTAGTTCCCCTAGAATCGTTATCTTGGTGTCTAAATATGCATATTTAGGGGCAAGGATTCCAATAGAAGTAATTGCAAACACTTAACTACACCAAATTGGCAGCCATTTTCAAAATGGCCGACCAAAAGAAAACTTTATCGATATATCAGCGTCTAGTTCACTTAGAATCGTGATATTTGTGTCTAAACATACATATTTAGTATGAAGGCTTCCAGTTGATGTAATTGCAACCACATGTCTTGCTGTGCAGTGTGTGCACAAGGAATTTCTGCGTGGCAACTTTACTGTAAAGAAGACATTCTGCAATATTGCCCTAGACCAAGCCCATGAGCACAACAACGCCGGTGTGATGGATGACGGAGTTGCTGTAATCCTCACACAGAACCCCTAAGCCCTACGACGATGGATGGTGTCTGGACCAGAGATCGAAGAGTTCCAGGCATCGATAATGAAACCAGAAACGGAATATGATTTTCGACAACATGAGCAGACAAAAAAACACGCAGATAACATTTTCAACCAGGTTAACGCTCTTAGCAATGTCATCGAGGAGATGAAAACCTATTCATAGACCACAACAATGACCTACTTGTACTGGATACCAGAGATCTGGCTGATTCAGCAGTGATCGACACAATGCGGAACCTCGAGAAAACTGGACAAAAGCAGTATAAAATATTTGGCAACGAACGTCTGGTTGCCCAATCGCAACCTGTCAATGAACCAATCAAAGAAACAACTTCCCTCTCTTCAGTCATCCGCCTGTACGGGACGAGCCACGAGCAAACAACAGTTGTCATCTGCGAAGATTGATTGGTAACTATTCAGAAGGTTGTACATCTCCTGTCAGAAACATGAAGGAGATTTGGACGAATTCTTTGCACATAAGAATCAGGCACGCCCATAATCACTTTTGAATAAGGGCAAATTGCGGCTAGGAACTAAGTCAGACATTGTGAGCTGCCTAGAAGAGCTGGTTCCCACTTCAAAAGACGATGTCATCGCAGATTACCACCAAGGCCCTTCACTGAGTGTACCTACTGTTGATGCTGTTATACTGGATGGAGCAGTCAGTCAACATGCCCAAGCATGCAGCACCTACTCTGATAATGCCTCCGATATTTTCTTGCCCTAGGGCACGTACATAGGGTAGATGGGGTATGGGATGAATATGTGAATGGTTGGTTGAAGGCAAACACACGCAATGTGATGGGTAAGGGAAGCCGCCGGTGCGTTAAGTCTTCTAATGTAGGCCTATACCTAGAAGCTGGCAGGAATTTATTAGGAACGACAAAAAAGTCAGAGTTGTTTCCTTTCTTGAGTCTGCAAATAGGAAAACTTTAAATAGAAACAGAAGGACAGATCATAACCACAAGGACGTGCTCTGTACTCAGCCAAAGGACACAACTGGACTTGTTCCTTTTAATCAGAAGGAAGCTGATACAAGGATTTTCCTGCATGTCTCCGATGCTGCCAAACATGGCTATCGTAAAGTGATGATATGCACAGTTGACTCTGACGTGTTGGTGTTAGCCATAGCAGCAGTTCAGCAGCTCAGCATTGACGAACTGTGGGTTGTTTTTGCCTCAGGCAAAAGCTTCAGATATATACCAACCCATGAGACGGCACGTGCTCTTTGCCCAGAGAAGTGCGTAGCCTTGCCCTTCCTACACGCATTTAGCGGATGTGACACAGTTTCATCTTTTGCTTGACGCGGAAAAAGGACTGTATGGGACATTTGGAAGACAGTTTGGTCGGCCATTTTGGAAAATGACTGCCAATTTAATGTAGACAATGGTTTGCAATTAATTCTAAAGGAATCGTTGCCCAATAAATATGTATGTCTAGGCACCAAGATCCAAAGTGTTTTTCGGCCGGCCATTTTGGAAAATGGCTGCCAATTTCGTGTAGATAAGTGTTTGTAATTGGTTCTATTACAATTCTTACCCCTAAATATGTATGTTTAGACACCAAGGTCACGAATCGTGTAGGTGAACTAGAAGCTGAGCCATTGACAAAGTTTTATTTCCGTCGGCCATATTGGAAAATGGCTGCCAATTTCGTGAAGATAAGTGTTCGCAATTACTTGTTTTGGAATCCTTGACCATAAATATGTATGTTTAGACACCAAGATCATGATTCTAAGTGAAGTAGAAGCTGAGATATTGAACAATATGTATTTCGGTCAGCCACTTTGTTAAACAACTGCCATAGCCGCTAGAGGACGGTAAAATTTGGGTTAGTCCGAAGGTTCGATAGTCCGAAGATTCTGTAGTACGACATTAATCCGACATACAATCGTTGCATGAATTCAACTTCTACATACACTGCAATACCATTTCATTATTCCAACTTTCATTTAAGCAGGGATTATTTTCATCAATCCAACTTCTATTTAAGCAAGAATTCTGTTAATTAATCCAACTTCTACTGAAGCAAGAATTATTTTCATCCGTCAAGCGAATCTTCGGACAATCGAACCTTCGGACTTACGAACCTTCGGACTATCGGCCTGTTACCAAAATTTGTGTCCCGGGCTTTTTGAACTCGTCTACCCATGTACTATTTGGAACCAAAGTGACGCATTTTAACCAGATGTGAAATACTTTGGAAATATTGGCAGCTCGGACCCCCCTATTTGCTTAATGGGCAGCCAGCGCATCGAGTGCAATTTGAAGAGATATTTTGATACTGAAGGGTTTTGTTATGGCTATGGAAAGATACTTTTGAACCATTTGTAGTTTGGTTAGATCTCTTTGAAATTGCTACAAAGTTGGCAGTTTGTTTATTATTAAAGGATATTGTCTCTAACTTACTTAATGCGAAAAACGTTTATTGTCAGGATACTTTACACTTTGCAACTATGTTTATAAGATGTATGTACACCAAAGCGCGATTAGCAATTGGTTAATAAAGAATATATTTACTTACTTACTTACTTACTTACAAATGGTTCAAAATGATCTTTCCATGGCCATAACAATAACTCATAAAAAGTGATTTGACATGCATATGGACTGAACACCGATCAGTCGAAATGCGTTTCAAAGCAGTCTCATATTATGGTCCGAAAATATGTGGCGAAGTTAAAATATTATGCCTAAACTACGATCAACGAACAGTTCACCCAGAAGTGTCAAATTTGTGGAGCCAAGTAGAATGAATTTGGTCTTAGAGCAATAATTTAGAAGTTAATTCTTAGCTAGCCTGTACAGAACATGGTCGAAAACAGAAACAAAGAGTTGCAGAACTGGACTAGACGAAGGAATGATAAAGAGCACTAAGTAAGATAAATAAGCTGTAACTAGTCACTGACTTGCATGTTTGAGTAGTTTTGCTGTTCTGTCTTTCATCCTGCAAAAGAATTTGAAAACTTCAATCTCAGTTAGGCCTACGATTCCCAACAGAAAAAAAGATTAAATTTCCATTTTATTTTTGGATGAAAGATGTATAGATGATATATAAAAATTATGAATATTGTATTTATAAATTTATACAGCGCCACTCACTGTGCTACACCAACCATATGGGCTTCCATTGCGAGAGACACCGAGAAAATAAGGTTGTCTTTAAACAGCGAAAGGATGCAGGGAGGCCACCAGCTAGCAGCAATGAACGAGTCATGCGAGGAAGCTGGTTCCATAGAGTTGGGCAAAGATAAGACCTTCTGCTTCTTGATGAAAACTCCCCCCAGTTCCCTTTCTGTACTAGTGTACGTGACCTAGGTGTCACGCTGGATAGTTCTCTTACTTCTCTGAACATATCACTCAGCTCACAGGCTCCTCCTACTTTCAACTTTGGCGTATCAGGGCCATCCGCAGATCTGTCTCCTCATTTCGCTGTTTAAAGACATATTTAAAAAACTCAGAAATGCGGCAGAAAAAAAGTATTATGCTGATAAATTCATTGAGTGTGAGTACAACTTAACCCTCTAAGGGACAAGATTTTTTTTGGTCTGCAAAATGTTAACAACTAACACAAATACACTGTCTAGGGTTCTCCTGTCAACATAATGTAGTTTATTTTATTCTTAGTAGTACACATTTGCATTATGGTCACTTTTATTTTATGGGACAGATATGTTCCATTGTCCGTTAGGCAGTAAAAGTACATTTTTGTGCTATGTTGGACTATGTTGATTGAATGTCAGAATATGATCAGAATATGATCATGTACCATGTAGCATCGACTTTAATTATAGACAGATAGGCTAGATAGATAGATAGATAGATAGATAGATAGATAGATAGATAGATAGATAGATAGATAGATAGATAGATAGATAGATAGATAGATAGATAGATAGATAGATAGATAGATAGATAGATAGATAGATAGATAGATAGATAGATAGATAGATAGATAGATAGATAGATAGATAGATAGATAGATAGATAGATAGATAGATAGATAGATAGATAGATAGATAGATAGCTAGTTGGATGGACCTGATGGATAACAGTTATGGTCACTTTGCAAACATTGAGCAACACTACAGGTGGCACACTGAAATCTTGACCGGTTATCTTTGCCCCTCTTGTCACAAAGCGTGCATCTCTTTCTGTCGGGCAAGATGCGAGGCAAATGATTATGTATCAACACTAGAGACGCCTTTCTTTGATGGCTCCAGTCGGAAAAGCATTCTTCCTGGAAGTACAAGAACCTATAAGACCACGAACCACCTGCTGTCTGAACTCCAAATGTGCTATTTTGGTGTCTGCTGGAAGACTTTTTTCAAGTAGCCATTCACCACTGCTTTGTTCAGGCTATCAAACATCACTCTCAGATAATTCTGTTATCGGCATCAAATTCTGTTACATAATACGATTTCAGCTGGTACTCCAGATCAATTCCTACCACATAATTATTTGTTGTATTCTTTCACCCATGATGGCACGTTATCACATACAAAATTTATATGCCTAGGGCCTGCAAGCATGCAAGAGGAGACATTCAGTCCCTCCAAAGAAAGGACAAGGAGATGAACCTTTTGATGTTGATGGACACAAAGGCTGTCCATCTCATATCCAATTCGGAACCATCCGTATATAGTATGTATGTGCATATGTATGTATGTATATATGTATGTATGTATGCATGTATATATGTATGTACATTAGGGTGGTCCAAAAACATAAAAGTGATGCTAGAAACCAAGACACCTCCTAACTTTTTTACACTTGTTATTTGTATTATTCTGAGAAAATTTCACCTTCCTACTCCAACTGGAAGATGGTGCTCAATTACGTCAACTTACAACATAGTCGTTGTTATGTCGAAGCATTATGATAGGCCCAATGTGTTACAAATTGTGATTACCTTGGCAAATTTCTTATGCAGTTATGCAGTTTAATTCTTCTACTTACTTGTCTATATTTTGAACTTAGTACACAGTTCTTATTACAGATCTGACTATCTATTTCCTGTTTATGCACATACATTTAGCTTAAATGTATTTTAATTAATATTTGTACAAAACGTAGCTACTGTTTATGCAACACATAATTACAGAATTCTTAGATCTTTGATTGCATTTTATCACCATTCTGCAGCAATTCACACATGTATGCATACATTCAAGCATACATAATGGTATATACATGCATGTGTACATACATACTTATAGGCATACATACATAATGTTAACATTCATTCATACATACCTGCATACAAACGTGAATAAAGACAAACATACATACATGCATGCATGCAAGCGTATATGCATACACAAAAAGCTAAAAAACAGTACATGCTGAGTCAGTAATAGCTGAATTTATACGAAGCTGCGCCTTGGTGATTGACTTGGATGGTAAAATCTTTCCTGATATTTCTTGAATCGAAGATATGGACCGCCTACCAGACAGTGCTGGTTTCTGAAGGTTGCAAAGATAAGCTACTTGGCATTTTAAAGTTTACCTCTGGAACAGGATGTAACGAAGCCAAGGCTGTTTACGATCTGCTAGAAGCATGGAAGTTGACTAAAGTAATCAAGCGTTGAGCTTTAACACTGTTAGCTTCAATAGGCATATGTTCTTCTGGAAAATGATTGGTCGAGAGCTCCTGTGGTTGGCTTACAGTCAATATGTCATAAAACTGATTTTAATCAAGGTTTTCATTTTGTGCTGCGGTCCTCATAAATTTCAATCTTCAAGAGATGTGAGACTTTTGGGGAAAATGTAACACATGACAAATTTCGGGGACTAGAAGAATTCCGATATAGAATTAGTGCTGAAGGAATAAATTTCTGTGACATATACCTCTTGGGACATCATTTGACTGTGCCATTGCTGATTATTTATACTGTTTCCTTGCAGCAAAAATGTAAGTACTGTTTTTATAATGGTAAATTCGTAATCTAATAAAAATATTACGATTACAAGATGTTAAGCAATAATTTCAAACCAATCACTCTTTTAGTTCTACCTGCAAAGGGAAGGGTCCGTGAGCACCGCCTTCCGGTTGGAGTAGGAAGCTAAATTTGGCCAGAATGATACAATTAACAGGTGTAAAAAACTGAGCCTTCTGAATTCTAGCTTAAACTTAATTTTTTACCATGTGACTATGGACTAATCAGGACGTTGCGTATCGTAAACGACACAGCCAAGCGTGGTGTCAAGCTCTTTGAAGAATATAACAGCCTCCTCACAAATGATGAGGAAGAGAAACAGTTTCTCCTCCAAGTTGTTGAGGCAAACAGAAAAGCTGTCCCCACTGAAATTACGAAGTGGTCTGCTATAGCTGCAATGCTGGAGAAATTAAGCTTTGCGACACATACTTCTGGTACATCATTTGACTTGTGGTGTATTGTGGAGACTGCTTCCATGCATCAAATAGCGTTGCTGACATGACATAACTATTGGTAAATTGATAATCTGGTCATAATATTAAGAATAGAAGATGTGCAGCGTATTTTCTATCTGATCGCACTGTTCGTTCTATATGGAAAGGGGAGGGGTCCGTGAGCACTGTCTTCCAGTTAGAGTAGGAAGCTGAAATTTTACCAGAATGATACAATTGACAGGTGTAAAAAACTGAGAGGGTGTCTTGGTTTCTAGCTTGAACTTCATTTTTACCATGTGTCCATGAACCACCCTAATGTACATATGGATGTATATACATGTATACGTAAGTTCATATGTATGTATCTAAGTATGTGTGAATTCGTGAATGTATGTGTGTAAGTGTGAATGTATTTATGTATGTCTCCATGCATGCATATATGTATGTATGTATGCATGTATGTATGTATGTGCGCATGCATATATATTTATGTATGTGTGTATGTATGTGCATATGTATGTATGTATAATATGTATGTATGTATGAATGCAAGCCTGCATGAATGCATCTATGTACGTTTTTACAATGACCTTTCATGAACAGGCATTTTGTACATGCATTTTATGATATTGCTTAAGAGACAATGGGACATATATGTCCCATGAAGATTTTCTTCAAAATCTGTAAGACTAGGAATGGTTCTTGTCAATGAATATCCTCTTTTGTGAAGAGTCGAAGTACATTATTTAAAAGTTTTGTAATGTAATATTCCCCTGTGAGAAAAACAAGGAGATGAACCTTTTGATGTTGATGGACACAAAGGCTGTCCATCTCATATCCAATTCGGAACCATCCGTATATAGTATGTATGTGCATATGTATGTATGTATATATGTATGTATGTATGCATGTATGTATATATGTATGTACATATGGATGTATATACATGCATTTTGTTTTTTGACAAAATTTGTATTTTATTTAAAAAAAAATAATAATCTTAAAATAAAACTATCTGGCCCATAGAATGTGCGGGAAGTCATGAAAAGGTCACGGTTAGATAGAACAAATACTTAACAAATAAATAAAATCGTTAAACAAACCAATTTGCTCAATCTAATAAATCCAGGCACTTTTTTTCTGACATGGTATTATGCTGATAAATTCATTGATGTGAGTACAACTTAAGGAAGACCTGGAAAATAATTAAGACAATGCTTGCATGTGAAAACTCCTCAAGAGTAGATTCATTTATAATTGAAGGTATTGAAGTTACAGATAAAGGGAAAATTGCAGATAAATTTAACGACTATTTTGTGAATGTAGGCCCAACACTGGCATCTGCACGGTGATTCAATAAAAAGTAAGCCAAGCTTTATAAACAAATATTAAAACTTGAACTATATTTTATTAATAATATTTTCAATATAAAAATATGCATATACTTACTTTTTCATTTTAATGACTTCCGGTTTATATTTCTACTCAAAAAAGCAGATGATAATACGATTGAAAACATAAACAAGAAACTAGCAATTTCCGAAAAAAAGCCTTTTAGTAAAGAAGATTTACACATGATAAAAGGTTTGAGAGAATCCAAGAATTACAGCAGCCGTCAATTTCTACAAGAGTCTCCAGCAAAACACTGGACCAGAAGCGGATTAGATAAATTGCTTCGAAAAATTAGCGTAACAGGGTCAGTCGACCGCGTCATTGGTAGTGGCAGGCGAAGGTCATCGCGCACTGAAGAAAACGTTGCCCAATGGCGCCAGCGCCTCCAGGCTTACGTGCAAGCAGAAGGAGTACATTTTGAACATCTTCTTTAATTATATAATGAAACCATACTACTGAGAATTTCTTCACAAAAATATTAAATACTGTTTTCATGTTAGAAGTACTTATATGAGACACAAAGTTTGGCTTACTTTTTATTGAATCACCGTGTAGAATTAGTGAGACTACCAGTAAATTTGGCTCCTTCTTAAGTAATTCTCCACCCTCCTCAATGGGTCTTATTGGAACTTCCCCTCAGGAAATAATGGCAATTGCCAATCAACTACGTTCCTCGACTAGCTGTGGACCAGATGGGATAAGTCCACAAGTTGGCAAGGCCTCTATGGGAATTATTGCACCTCTACTTGCCGATATTATTAATTGTTCCTTTGACACTGGTATTGTCCCTGATAACATTAAAACTGCTAAAGTAATACCCATCTACAAGTCTGGTGATAGGAATAAAATTAATAACTATAGACCAATTTCTGTCTTAACATATTTCTCTAAGTTTTTTGAGAAAGTTATGTACAATAGACTAATGGAGTATTTTGTTAAGGAAAACACAATATCTCCACAACAATTTGGCTTCCGTAAAGGGCATTCTACATATATGGCATTACTAGAAATGCAAGACAAAATATCTGACTCCCTGGATAAAAATGAGTTTGCAATGGGAATCTTCTTTGACCTATCCAAGGCTTTTGACACGGTTAATCATACTATCCTACTGGGCAAACTTGAGCACTATGGCATTAGAGGCATGGCACAACAATGGCTACAACAATATTTGGAAAATAGAACTCAGTATGTCCTCTACGAAGGCTATCAGTCTGCTCATAAAACCATTCGATGTGGAGTGCCACAGGGATCTATATTGGGGCCATTACTGTTCTTGATCTATATAAATGACTTACCTCAGATTGCTGATAAAACTGATTTCATACTATTTGCTGATGACAGCAATGTCTTTTTTACTGATAAATCAATAGATGTATTGCAGCAGAAAGTAAATAAGGAACTTGAAGTAATATCAAACTGGTTTAAAGCCAATAAACTTTCACTCAATCTGGACAAGACATGTTATATACTGTTCCGTGGTCACCGTAAACCAGCTCCCCAACAAGCAATGGAAATTATGATAGATAACAGGGAAATAGTGCAAACTGAATGCACCAAATTTCTTGGTGTTTATGTAGATCGGCATCTGCAATGGAATGAGCATATCACACATGTATCAAAGAAATTAGCAAAAATATAAGTGTTCTGTCACGAATTAAGCATTATCTGACTAAACCTGTTCTCCGACAATTATACTACACGCTGTTTTTCCTTACTTATCATACTGTAATATCTGTTGGGGCTCAAACTATTCCTCTAGATTAAAACGCCTTGAGACTCTCCATAAACGTGCCATACGTGTGACTTGCTTACTGGGATGGTCTGATAGTACAAAATTAATATTTAAAGATCACAATATTCTAAAATTGAATTATATTACAAAATATCAAATTGGACTATTCATGTACTGTTATCATTATGGGCTTCTTCCATCACTGTTTGATAAATATTTCCTTAAGGGTGTAGCTATCCATGGACATGATACTAGAGCATCCTGTAAATATCGAACCCCAGGGGCACGAACCATGACTAAGCAGTTCTCAATTAAATGCTCAGGTCCACCACTTTGGGATTCTCTTCCTCTAAATTTAATAAATATATTACACATGGCTCAATTTAAAGCTCAACTGAAACATTATCTCTTGAACACATAAAAAGAATATGACTCGATAGATTGTACCTTAGTTAAGATTGTTTATAATGTACAACTGTGAACATTATAATCTGTTTTGTTTTTATTTTGTTTGTTTGTTTTAAATCTTGTACTGCAATGTTTTGTTATTTAGTTGTTTGGCGATGATTTAGCCCTAACATTGTTATTTGAGTTGAATTTTCTATAACTATTATGATCATAAAAATCGTCTTGCCATCAGTAAATGTGATATGGAAAAAGGGCAGCCCTGCAATAGCGGATTATTTTATCCTTTAGGGCTGTCCTGTTGACGGCATCAGCAGATTAACTTTTTTTTAAAACGACTGATTGTTAATTAATTGTGCTGTTGTTGATTCAATAAACGGTTGATATATATATATATATATATATATATATATATATATATATATATATATATATATATATATATATATATATCCACCTTTACCTCAATAGTCCATGGATTTGTCTGTTCCAGAATTGACCATTTGCAATTCGGTTCTTATAGACCTTCCAAAGAGGTCCGCCTTCCCTATCCAGTCAGTTCTAAATACTGCTGCCAGATTGATTCCTGAATTCTCTAATATCTCCTCGTTTATAATCAGGGCCTAGGACAGGGGGGCAACCGGGGCCATTTGGCCCCAGGCCTCACTTGATAAAGGGCCTCGGATTTCGGAATTTGGGAATTACGGAGTTATTTATTGAAATGGGGAATTACGGAATTAAGGAATTATTCATTGAAATGTATCGCTATACAATTCTAATTATTTCGTGACGAAATCGTTGACATTAAATAATTACAAACTGTAATTTTTTTTCGTAATACTGTTATTAGTTGTAAAATTGAAACGTTGTCAACACTCAACAGTCTAAACTCTATCGTAACTCGTTACTCGTAAGTCGTAAGTCAAACACTCAAACCCAAATAATGTTTTAATATGAATATATTGTTCTTATCATCCAATTCGCTGTGGATAGTGTAGCCAACACAGTACGCTATACTATATATAGGCCTATTCTTACTTTCTTAGTCTCTTAGAGCGGTGGTGTAGCCAGGATTTGAAGTTTGGGGCAGTGTAGAAAATGAATGGGGTGGTGGACGAATTCGAGCGGAACGAGGCCGACGAGTGCAAGATTAGGGGGTTTGTTTTTAACTTATGAAATTTATATTTAATCTACATTAAAATAGTTTTAACATACAATATAAGTCAATTTTACAAAATTGACCACATTGTCAATTTTATTGAAAAAATAGCAAATATTCCCCCTAACTATTAGTCTATTATATTATATATAAATACTAGCAGTTTTTACCCGGCGTTCGCCCGGGTTTTCCTCAGCGCCCGTGTATTATATAAAGAACATTCTTACTTACTTACTTATTTGAATTTAACGACATCTTCGTCAACGCCTTTAAATAAAATTGCGAACTGAAAATAGTCGCGTTGACCTAGACGTTGCGTAATAATGTTTTGTAAATTTTTTCAAATCGCTAAACCGTTCCGTTTCGGAGCCTTTAGCCGGACATGCAAACATACATACATACGAAAGGACATCGTAAACAGACTAAGACTTATAATATTAGATTATTTTAATTTAATTTCTTACAGAAAGATGAAGAGATCAGTTGAAAGTGGACATGAGAAACGAAAGAAAATGGCTCGACTAAAGGAAGCTGCGAAGGATGATTTGAACCGTTCTGTTGAGTTTTTAAAAGATATTAGAAAAAGGCCTTGAAAACTAGTTGTGGCCCTGGGCCTCCAAATCTTGTCCTTGGCTCCTGTTTCAATCAATTGAACTGGCTTCCTCTCACAGGCCGAATTCAGTTCAAAGTTCTTTTCCTAGTCCTTAAATCCAAATTGGGCACTGCTCCTAAATTGTATTTATTTTATTTGTATTGTATTTAAAATGTGCTTAAAGCGCCTCTCACAGTGCACACCAGTCAGAGGCTCTCCCAGTGCGAAAGTCCTCGAGAATAAAGAAAAGTTTTGAGGTAGCAAAACATGTAGCAGGACCACCAGATAGTATGGTGGAGCGAACAAATGGGGAAGTTGATTCCATAGCGAAGGGTTAATGCAGGCAAAGGCACGGGACTGGGCTATTGCTGTTCTCACATGAGGAACAAAAAGGTCAAGACGATCCGAAGAGCGTAGTGGGCGAAGAGAAGCAGCCGAGGTAGGCCGACGTATTGAGTCGCAGAGGTATTTAGGGGCAAGACCTAGGTAGGATCGGCAATAATTGACGACAAGTACTTTTAACTGGATGCGTGCAGTAAGCGGAAGTCAATGTAATTGTTCAAACATGAATGAAGAGATATGGAAGAAACGCGGTAGACGGGCAATAAGTCTGGCAGCTGCATTAAGAACCAATTGCATAGGGGTGAGGCGCACTATAGGTACACCAACAAGAGTTAATTACAATAGTCAATACGAGTGCAAAAAAGGCATGAACTATATTGAGGTAAAAACCGAAGAAGAAACAGATCATCAGATTGCCTTCAGTCGTCGAATATGGTAATAGCAGGAGTGGGTGAGATCAGAGTGTGCTTTTTGGACAGATCCCAAATATTGTTTCTACTTATGCAGCTTCCGTCATTATCGTCTACCCACTTACTATGTAACAACAGGCCCCTTCTCAGCGGGATTAGTCCCTTTTGAGTTCCTATTGTTCTCACTAACAACAAATTCAAGCATGTTTCATATGTAACTTGGAAACATGCAACTCTATGTTATGTTACTGCTTGTTTTAATTTAATTTCTCCTGATTGTTTTCTTTTTGTTGTTTTTGGGATCAATAAATTGAATTGAATTGAATAATTATACATATAGATACATACATACTTGTATATACATCAATATGCATATATACACTTATATATGTATATATATGCAAACACACATATATATCATATATATACTTATATATGCATATGTACATATATATAACTACATATACATGTATATAAACATATATATATATAAACATATATATACATAAATATATATATACACTGTGTCCGGGAACAAAGGGAACCCTTATAGTGATGGCTGTTAGACCGGAAAATGTAAGCGGATGGGGACCGACTGGACAAAAGCACCAAACTTTCTGTGTACTTAGGTTTGGTCATATGGTAATGGTTTTTGGTAGGAGCCACGCGATCCGACCACACGGGGTCACCCTCAAAAATGCATTTTAACCAAGATGGCGGCCAATAATGGCGCCAACACAGAAAAACAGTATATATCAGGTCATAGGTAAGCTACAAAACAAACGAAGTATCAAATTTAACATTATCAAGGTCAAGGAATCGATTTATTGTAGTGGCAATAGTGTCCGAATGTTACTGTTCAAGATGGCGTCCAATATGGCCGCCAACACACAAAAATATGCATATATCAGGTCAGAGGTAAGCTACAATAGCAAATGAAGTGTCGAAT
Organism: Aporrectodea caliginosa; assembly: GCA_020284085.1. NCBI lineage: Eukaryota > Metazoa > Annelida > Clitellata > Crassiclitellata > Lumbricidae > Aporrectodea > Aporrectodea caliginosa. The sequence goes on from JACEVL010000992.1 coordinate 66,469, forward strand.
ATAATATTTTCAAGGTCAAGGAATCGAATTATCGTAGTGGCAATAGTGTCCGAATGTTACTATCCAAGATGGCGTCCAATATGGCCGCCAACACGCACAAATATGTATATATCAGGTCAGAGGTAAGCAACAATAACAAATACAGTGTCGAATATAATATTTTCAAGGTCAAGGAATCGATTTATCATAGTGGCATTAGTGTCCGAACGTTACTATCCAAGATGGCGGTCAATATGGCTGCCAAAGCACAGAAATATGCATATATCAGGTCAGAGGTAAGCTACAATAGCAAATGAAGTGTCGAATATAATATTTTCAAGGTCAAGGAATCGAATTATCGTAGTGGCAATAGTGTCCGAATGTTACTATCCAAGATGGCGTCCAATGTAGAGGTCAGGAGTGCTGAGCTACGAATGCTCAATTTAATCGCGCCAAAAACGTGCGAGCTCGATCCTGTACCCAGTCTTGAAGCTGGATCGGCTGGATTCAAGTGATTAAGCAAATTACCACCTGATTGCAAATGTGACATTTCCTTCTAAGGTTCTGGAATGTATTGTTGCTATTGTTTATCTATATATAAATGGTTTGCTTTCCTCCCAGCAGTCTGGCTTTAGGAAGAATCACTCTATGGAGACTCTCCAAAACGCCTCAGGACTGTCTGACCTCTATGGCGCCATAGATGTCGGACATCTCTCTCTCTCTCCTGACCAACTTCTATGTCAGCTCAGCTTTTGACTCTCTTGACCATAATAAGTTTTACTCCTTCAACGCCTTTCTGTTTCTTTTGGGCTGACAGACAAACCGCTAGAGTGGCTTCGATCCTTTCTGTCAGAGCGCACTAATCGTGTAGTCTTTGGGCCCAATGCTTTATATTATCTAATCGTCTGGTATTGGGGTCTTGCTGGCGTCATGTGGGCTTGTGCACCAGCTAGGCTATATGCTGACAATGTGCAGACCTACACCCACTGCCACCCCAATTGCGGGGTGGATTGCCGTTCAGCAGATGTGCCAAGCTATGGATGGCCTTCCACTTGGTTAGCATCCAATCGCCTGCTTCTAAACGCCTCTAAGTATCAATTCATTTGTTTGGGTTGTGTTTGGGTTGTGGTAGACGGCTGGCGAGCATTGACCGATGCCTGGTTTCGGAAAAGTTTCCGCATGTCACCTTATTGGATTCGGTCCGGGACTTGAGGTAACTTTGGATCAAGAGCTTTGTTTTTCTCAGCACACAAATGAGATTGCCCATAGCTGCTATTATCAGCTACGTCAATTGAGGGTTAGTTCTCGCTCCCTATCCCGTGACGTTGCTGTGATCCTTATCCATGCTTTTGTTACTAGCAGATTGGATCACTGCAGTTTGATCCTAGTGGGTTTGCCACAGAGCCACTTGGACTAATTGGGCGCCGTGACCGATTTTTCGTTCAGCTGCTCGTCTTAGAGGGGCTTTCCCAAACATGCTCTTGTTTCTGTATTATATGTGGGATGTATTGTACTGGCTCTCTGTCCCACAACGCGTCTCTAGTAGGGTTGCTGTTTTGGTCTGGCGGTGCATCCTTGGCTGTGCCTCGGCCTGTCGGAGTGATCTTTGTCGTCCGCTTTCTGATACAGCTGCAGCCGTCGAGTCTTCCGATCTTCTGCTGGGGAGAACTCTTAGTCCTTCGGGCTGGCTCCTCAATTAAACAGCACCGTGCCTTCTCAATGGTTGGACCTTCCATCTAGAATGGTCTCCCATTAGAGATTCATCTACTGCCTAGGGGTAGTGCCCCTGCATTTAATAAGTTACTAAAGTCTAATTATTAGTGCCGAAGCTGGGCTGGGAGCGCCTCTGAGTAGGTCTTCTGAAGGGGCGTAGCCGCGTAATATCAAATTCTTTGAATAAATGAATGGATAGGTATAAACCACAATAACAAATGAAGTATCGTATCGTATAAAATTTTAAGTATTTATAAAGCGCCTCTCGTAGGGTGAACCGTTCAGAAGCGCTCCCAGTCGGCTAAGCCCCGCGAAAATAAACAGGTTTTGAGGAAGAAGAGAGACTGCCAGAGAGAATTTTAGAGCGAACAGAAGGAGAAATAGCATTCCAAAGAGAGGGACCAATTGAAGCAAAGGAACGAGCCTGAGCCATAGCAGTTCTACTACGGGGAACCAAGATGTCAAGTCTATTGCAGGAACGAAGTGGACGGTGGGAGGAAGCTGAGTGAGGCCGAAGAATTACGCCAACCAGATAATGAGGGGTAAGACCCCTCTGAGCCTTGAAGATCAGAGAAGATTTTGAAATGTATGCGAGCATGCAGAGGGAGCCAATGATGTTCATCAAACATAAAGTGGCAATAGTGCAGGAATGCTACAATCCAAGAAATCATAAAGAGATCTTCAAAGGCAAAACCTTATAGGATCTGCTTCTGCTGTTGTGAGCACTACAAATAGAATCAAACAGTTCAGAGACAGCCCGCCTAGAGTTTTCGTCAGTGTTGAGAATATGATGGTCCCGAAGAGCGGTTCCAAAGCCCTCCCGCCCCGATTTAGGCTTTATGAGCTGAGATATACCTGTTTTTGTGTGTTGGCGGCCATATTGGACGCCATCTTGGATTAGTAACATTCGGACACTATTGCCACTACGATAAATCGATTCCTTGACCTTGAAAATATTATATTCGACACTTCATTTGCTATTGTAGCTTACCTCTGACCTGATATTATACATACTTTTGTGTTGGCGGCCATATTGGACGCCATCTTGAATAGTAACATTCGGACACTATTATTGCCACTACGATAAATCGATTCCTTGACCTTGATAATGTTAAATTTGATACTTTTTTTGTTTTTGTAGCTTACCTATGACCTGATATATACTGTTTTCTGTGTTGGCGTCATTATTGGCCGCCATCTTGGTTAAAATGCATTTTTGAGGGGTCGGATCGCGTGACTCCTACCAAAAACCATTACCATATGACCAAACCTAAGTACACAGAAAGTTTGGTGCTTTTGTCCAACCGGTCCCCTTCATCTTGCTAACAGCCCTCACTATTGTTCTTCTCACTTTTCCGATTCCACTTCGTACATTGGCCTTTTATGTAGAAATCATCAATTCTTTGGTGCAGCATTCAACCGTGATATAACTGCGCAATAAATTTATACAATAAAATGGACACTTTTGAGTGACATGTCTCGGACAGTCCATATAGGCCTATACATTGTTTGTAATATTACTTAGATGCTCATGGACTAGGAATGTCTGGAAGAAATAGAGCTCCAATAAAAAATAAATAGGTAATGTAATGTGATTGAACATTTATATAGCACCCCTTCAAGATATCTACTCAGAGGCGCCTAGCCTATAATTATGTTAAATGTCACTACGAACGAATATATTCCATCAGTTAGCAAAACAAGTAAGTAAATTCGTAAAAAATTGCCATGAAGTAATAGCCAATAGCCCAATACAACAAACATACAAAAACTGGACATTTTCCAGGTTTTTAGCTTTGCCTCCCCGACAATCAATCAATCAATGAAACTTGATAATATTATAGTGCCTCTTCAAGATATCTACTCAAAGGCGCTCTAATTAGCCGACAGAGGACATGATGCCAAAATGGAGGACATGTCGTCCTATTGCCTGACGTCTGGTAACCCTAGGTCCATGCCCACCATTTCCCGACGGCTTCAAGTCTCGGACTACCTAGTCCGGGCTAGTCCGCTAGTCTGGCCTAGAGTTACGACCGTCTCATACACGCTGCTTCAGACCCTGACTGAATAGATTACCGTGTTCAACATAAGTAGGCCTACACCAATCAGAATGTTCTCTTCTGCAAAGTGACACCAAATAATACAGAAGAGTTACACGTTACATTTCTGTCGTCTGATGGTATTCGAATGTCAAAAAGCGCGGGTGCCACCAATGGACATGCTATCGATAGAAGCATCTAGAAACACAACGCGAAACAAACTTATAATTATAACAAAAGGAGTAATCATAGTTAAAGAGCGCTTAAGTTGTCCTATGAGTATTGTCCTTTAGTATATTAGGAATACCTTCGAGATTTGCTGAAAGTTTATCAATTCAGGACACAATAATTTTTATGCAGATTTCACCGCTCAATCACTTCCATGGAAAATGCCAAAACAATGAGGTGTCTATAATATTATACTGAATGAAAAATCACATTCATTTTACACCGTACACTCGAATTGATTATCTCTAATTAACAGTGGTACGACTCCAAAGAAGCTGGAAATGAACGACGTTCTATAATTAATCTATCGACTTAAATATTATTATATGCAGGATTCCATTTACAAACCCTATAACCTCAAATTACAGCAATACAAAAACAGTTGCTGTTCGTTTGCAATAATCTTTTATAATAATTTGTATAATAATTTGAATTTCTTTTGGTTACACTCTTAACAGAAACGGTCGTCTTTCAATGCCTTACATGGCGTAGTAAATTAGGACCTAAAAGGTATGGCATTTGACGATAAAAAAGCTCTATAATGTAAGGTAATTCTGATGGTGATAGAGCATTCAACAGAAACCAAAATCTATCAGAAAAAGAGCGTTAAACCTACTTTCGCAGAAAATTAATCTTTTGAAAAAACAATGTTCAGTAACATGAACTGACTGAATTCCTTTAATTAAGACAACGGGCCATCATTAATAAAAGGTTACGTTATGTATCTTGAGACGAAGAAGAGGAAGAGGAGGACGAGGACGAGCACAACGATGAAGACGATTATGGTGATGATGTCCCTTTGTCGCACAAATCTTCTTACTTATATTTATACGTGTATATAACTATATATATATATATATATATTAGGGTGTTTCTTAGCAGTACAGAGAAAATAAACGTTTTATTTTTTACGGTCTCACCCCCCAGATTGGTTCCAATTGGTATAGAAACAACTCCTGCCAAGTTGTAGGAATTTATTTGAATTTTTTGAGGTCGCTCAAGAGGTCTTTAGTTTTCATTAATTTCTGCGAAATCTTGAATTTTGTAAGCAAATGAAATATAATATTTTAGCAAGCTTCAAGCAAGCAAGAATTAACAATCATTATCTGTAGAGAGTCTAGGAAGCTTGATTACAGGTCTACTAATGAGTGCCTATTGTCTACTTGTCTAAAAATTTCCTGGCAATCACCTGGCAGGAAAGAAGTCTATTTTGCAAGTTGGAAATAGTCGACGGTGTTCCTGGACGACTTGAAGTAAATACTGTTTCTGATTTTCTTTCTTCAATAATGTTGCTGTAGGGCCTACTCCTCAATGAGGGCAACGCCTCTTTCAGCAGTGCCACTGACAACCTCAGATGTTCAACAGTCTTGATGGCATCCTTGTAATCGTCTCGATGACGTCATAAGTCCCGGTCACAATTCAGGAATCTAGCCGGAATTCCAAGCCGGCAGAAGAATTGCATCGTATTTTTTGTCACGAGTCCTCAATTCGCATGTTTTGGCATTACCTTATATATTTTGTCCCGTTTTACAAGCTCTTCAAAACCTTTCCTCTCATTAATTGCCTTTACCTCTGCTCGTTGGATTCAACAGGCACTGTCGCATAAAAGCGGCAAAGCCAGTGAGTTCTTTACTGAGATACCAAAGGTGATCAGTAAATTTCTTTCTTCTGGCATTGGCAATGGGCTTGTTCACTGTTTCGTACGGGTCCAAGAGCTGAAGGAAAAGGAGATCATGATTTGAAGATGCAATTGGATTTGGGGAAGTGAACCAGGCTTTGACACAGATTCCAACAATGAAGATGCACATGATCCGGAGTCCCTTCTCCTCGTTTAAATTTACCGTGAAACATCCACATCTTTAAAGAGTACATTGCCTTTAATATCCATCTGGCATGATGTATGGCTCCAGGAGAAAAAATCATCTCTGGGCTGATAATAGTGAAGCTGGCTTTCAGAAAATGCCAACAGGCTGTCCTTGTCATCTTTCAGCAGACTTGTTACCTCTTCATGAGCTGCTTCAGGTTCATATCTGGTCTGATCAATGTTGGTCCAGTTAATCTAGAAACGTTTACAGGTGGCAACGTCTGGCCCTGAGGTCAATGCAAACTGTCGTGGAAGGCTGCAAGCTGGAACTAACTCCATTATGTGGTGCCGAAATGCCAGGTGCAAAAGCTTCTTCCAGAGTTTCTGTTCCAGCAGAACACAAGCGACATTTCTATTTCCTGTGTTACTGGAAGTGTTATCAAAACACATGGAAGCAATGCGATCTACAAGGCACCAATTTCCTATCAAACGGGCTACGACTGAGATCTGAGCTTCACCAGTAGCCTACTGAAAGTCAATTTTGGAACACCAAGCAACTGGTTCACTCCAGCTCCTGCAACAATTACTGGCAATCGAGCAACAACCTCCTGCCCAGTGAAGTATCTCAGGAGTTTACCATCCCAGTGGATCTGAAGAGAGACATTTCCTTGAAACTGTTCTTTAAGCTGTGAAACAATTTTAGCTCGATAGTGCTGTGCTCTTCTGTGAATTGACGAATGGTTGACATTTAACTCATAGACATCATGACCAAGACTTTGAGCAACTGTTGCTAATACAGACGTAGCTTTTCTGTCGCTCAATTTGGTTCAATTGAGGACTGCAGCCATAAGCTGGCTGTCATAATGTTAGTTCGTGCCCTCTTTCTACAGCTTGCAGGTGTTGTGAGTCCACCAACAGCTCCTTGTAAGTTAGTATGGAGGATTGGAAGTAACTATAACAATCATACTGAATTGTTTCTCTGATTTATCGATTTTATACGAATTATGGCACTCGAATCTCTATTATAATTATTATTGCTATTATTATTAATAATAATTATAACAATAATATTTTATTAATATTGTTGAACAAAATAAAAATAGATAAGTAAAATACAAAAGAAATAAATAGGTACAAGCAAACAAATCTAAATTTCATTATTGAACTCCTATTTGTATTGCGTAGTTTGTGTTGAAGACAGAAAACATGCATAGGCCTACCCCAAGAAATTCAACTCTGTTGAGCGACCCCTAAATGTTAACCAAATTGACTAAAAGTTTGTACCAGCTATTAATTTGACCAAAGGAACAAGTTTAGGGGGTGAGACTTTGAGAAATCCAAAGTTGGAAAATAAGAAACACCCTAATATATATATATATAAATATAAATATATATATATACTAAATAGTTGTAGTTCTATAAAAATGTACTAGAGGCTATGTATTGAGTTCAGCGATGCTAGTTAGGTGACGGTAGTTTAAGCTATTAATGTTAATTAATTAAACTAGCATCGAAACCAGGAACTTAGGTAATAAAATATTAGATTCGGTTCTGGGTTATTTGTAGTTCGAGGCTAATGCGATTGTACGGCATACATCTTGACAGATTATCGAGAAACTGTTGTCTGTTCGCCTACCTGGCACTACGGTTACTGTGGGCTACTAAAATTGCATTGAAAGATTTAGCTGGGCTGTGGACGGCGTGAGTTATGGACGTTTCGTTACCGTCCGTTGTACAGGCCCATTCCTGGTCATTTCGATCAATAAAGATTAAATTCGATAGAAACGATCAGATTTTCGTATAGCAGGAACTGTCTAATTGCTCAATCGATTAGGCTATATATTACAGGACGTTGTAAACCTCGAAAAACTGCATCAAACTCACTAGTGGTGATGTGGCTAGCTTGCCTAAAAGCTCAATGAAGTGAATCGAACGTTGTAACTCGATTAGCGAACTTCGATTGCGAAATAAGACGAACTTGATGAAGTAGGTTTATGAGTTAATGCCTACTATAGAGTAACTAGACGCTGTTACTTGGAAGGACAGTAATATTGACGAACTTGTAAGGAGTTTAGGCAAAGAACAGACAAGACCGACAACTACGCAAGATTCAACGCAGAAAACAAGATGGATGCCGATGGCTTACGCACGCGCTTGGACGTGACGAGTGGTAGACGATTCTCGGCACAAAACAACCGATCAGCGGGTTGGTTATGCTTTAATATGCTAATTAGGTATGATGCCCTAGACGTAGTGCTTGTCAAACTTTTACTAAGTTGATATTGAACTTCTTTGGTGATATGATGCATGTCTGAACTTCCCTTATAATAAAACTTTTAATCTTTGACTGAAACGCTATGACATGGCAGACACAGAACTAACCTCGAAAAGTTTGAATTGAATAACAAATCATATGGGGTATGATCAACACTGGTTCTCTACACTGATGATGGCGAAGAAGACTAGTCATGAATGTTGTGACAATGTCCTTGAACTACACGTTTATGTCTGATAAGAAACATGCTGAGATGTGCAGTTAGGTTATAATAAAGCGTTAGATGAATATTGCATAGGTTGTATAGATAGATATTAAAATACTTAATTATTTACCAACATCTAAGAACCAGCATCTTAAGAAAAATAACATGTAGATAGGGTTTTTACAAAGGCGATTCGCAGTCCTTGTCGATGTAAAGCAGGGAGCGATGTCTGACTAATTCAAATCTTAACGGTCGGCAAAAGGTCGTGTGCCTTTTGCCGCCTCTGGAGGTAAAGGCTGCGAAGATTTTTTGTTGGAGTTCTGACTGGGAGAAAAACAGTGTTCGTTACTAATGACCAGTTCGATTCGTCCACTCCCGATCGATTCGATAAATGAGTTTCTGCAAACTTAGATGAGTTTCTTCAAGTTTAGATCAGTAGCCATCGCAGATTCGAGTGAAATTAAAAAAGCAACTCAATCTGGCGACGTTTAGAAACAATCGGGGTTTCGAATAACATGAAACTGACACGTTGCGGTCACCGAAGTGTGTTAAACCTTCAGCGAGAGTCTGACGATTAGTTTTGAAGCTGTGCGAGGAAGTATTGTAGTGGCGAGTTAAGTTTGTATGAAACTGTGATTTAAGAATGGACATTTAAAACTTAAGAGGAAGTCATCGGTCGAACTTTGATGCAATAACAGTGAAAATGACCAAAATATCTAAGAAATAGCGAATATCTTCCAGACGGGGTAAAATAAGATCCAATCTTCATGAAGCGCGTGTGACAAGGAAGCCTACGAGTGGCAACAAAGATCAAGAAGAATCCGGAGGTGTGTAACTTATGTCGTAAAATAGTTGCCACAGAATTACGAGATGCTGGTTAGGTAGAATAACTCTAATAGCATTTAATAATAATAAATAATAATAATCTTTTCAGCTATGTTAGTTACATAACCAACGCCTGCAACATTCTTCTGGATGATGAGCCATCCGTGAATGAATATCGACGGAACGGGTTGAGTGGTGTTAGGAACGGTCATGTTGTCACTCACATAATCAGCTTTGAAGTCTAAGATAGGGGGTCCGGTGGCGCATTGGATAACATCTGGCACAGAGACCGAAAGGTACCGAGTTCGATCCCCGTTGGGCGGATATGCTTTGTAGGCTGCTATTAGCGCCGTTGTATTTCAGGCTGTCTGTTCTGTTAGTAGTTAAGATTTAAATTGCATAACATGTAAATGTACAGCGCAGTGCGTTTGTCAGGCGCTTCAATAAAGAAAAAGATTATTATTATTATTATTTATTTTCTAGATCTAGACATTTCATGCAATGATTGTGTGATTATACGATGACACTATTTTAATTTAATTATACGGGGGGGCGATAGCGCATTGGATAACATCTGGCGTAGAGAGCGAGAGGTACCGAGTTCGAGCCCCGTAGGGCGGATATGCTTTGTAGGCTGCTATTAGCGCCGCTGTATTGCAGGCTGTCTGTTCTGTTAGTAGTTAAGATTTAAATGTACAGCGCAGTGCGTTTGTCAGGCGCTTAATAAAGAAAATATTATTATTATTATTATTATCATTATTATTATTATTATTATTATTATTATTATTATTATTATTATTATAATTATTATTATTATTATTATTAAATAATTCATATACTGAAAGAAGTGTCTGGCATTCTTTACATAGCTGTTACAACCGCTGGATGTAGTAATGATAGGGGCGATATTATAAAAAAAAATAACCGGCGTAAGGTATACGCTACAGATAATGATGTGTTAGCGACTTAATTTTTTCTTAATCTCGGTATATGAGAGCGGGCTGCAATTCCTCTCCATCACTATCTGCTTGGACACTGACAGCATAAGACTCAACGTATTTATTCTACAGCTGAGTTCGCTAGGGCGCGCAAGTAAACAAGAAACCATCTTTCACCATCGGTTGATGCCTTGTGCATCAAACCACGACGCTATAGAAGTTACAAATTAATTACATCAATCTCGAATATCTTTTTCTGCTCTGCCGGGATTGGAACCAAAACTTCTCGGTTGACAAAACAACACGCTAATCCCTAAACTGTTGAGTGTCTCTAGTATATTAAGTTATTTACATTCTAGTATTTAAAAAAAACTCACCGGAAAGTATCTGAGCAGAAAGTATCTTTTCTTGTCATAAAATTTTATGCCTTTGGTCCAGATTTTGTTCAACAGGTTTTGAGTGGGTTCCACACCATATAGAAATGTTCTGAAATTGCCTTCGACTGCTATCTGTAACGGCGTTACGTCATCGAGATCACCCACTTTGCCAAGGAGCAAATCTTGTGTGTTTTGTGGACTGTTCGCGTAACATGTTTTCACAAAATTGAGAGCAACCTTCCCAAAGTACCTATTTCACAGAACATGCTAATACAAAGTTAAGTAAATTCTCAATAATAAACTCTCAATTGGTATCTCCTTTGATCTGGCCAACGGCCTTTGATACGGTGGACCACTCTATTCTGTTAACTAAACTTGAAAACTATGGAATACATGTAGTCCCGCTCTTGAGGTTTAAAAGTTACTTTGATCAAAGACGTTAATGTGTTTGTTGTAAAGGTTGTCAATCTGAAACTAAACTCATTTGATGTGGTGTCCCCCAGGGATCAATTTCGGGTCCGCTGTTGTTCTTATTATACATCAACGATTTACCTAATGCATCTAACCAACTTTACTTTATTGTTTTCGCAGATGACATAAATGTCCTTTTCTACCGTCTCAGCTATCTACTGTCAACTCTGAATTGATCCATATGGCAGAATGGTTTAAGGCTAATAAACTTTCTCTTAATCTTGGAAAAATTATGTTCTTTTCCGATCTAATCGGAAACCCGTCCCAGCAACTGATTCCATCCTCTCCGTCGACAATATTCCTATTGCTCAAGTCAATTCTTCCAAATTCCTCGGGGTTTTTATTGATCAACATTTACCCTGGAATGACCACATAAGTAATATCCCATGTCTGTCTATATTACAGAGACGAGTTATACGTATTATTGCTGGGAGATCACTGATAACTAACACTGCAAGTAGATAATTATAGTGTACTACGAATACTTACTATCCCTCAGATAAATAAATTGCAAATCTGTGAATTTGTATATCACTTCGCCAACAAATCACTTCCCCCAATCTTTAATCGCTACTTCTCTAATATCTCTGATACTCAGTCTCACTATACAAGATCTCTCGACAACTTTGATGGAACCTATGCAGTAGGCCTATGCCCGAACTAACACTAGCTATTTTATCATAAGATGGGCTTGTCCTTCTGCCTGGAATAACTTACCGAAATCAGTGCGCAATCTCCTGAACCTTGCCATGTTTAAAAAAAGATCAGAGCTTACCTCTTTGACAGTCAATGCGTTATTTAAATACGGCGACTCATTGTTCCACCACAATTAGTTAAGTGACTAGCTAAGTATTGTTAGTTAAGCTAGCTATTTCTTTTTTTGACATTTCTATTTATGCATAGGCCTACTCAACCGTCATCCCTATCATGCTCACATGGTATACGGGTATCCATAACTTAGCGGGACTTCTGTCTCTTTCGGGTATCCGATTGTTTCCCTTAAAAGTTAGGCTAATATGCTAATCATGTGGTCTGGCTGTTTTAGATATCCAGACGCATGATCGGTGATCATTCTGTATCACTACTTGTAATCTATTTTCTGGAAACAATAAAAGGATTGATTGATTGATTGAAGGAGAAACGCAGGGGAGACGATCATTCTTCATACCTTAACTCGCCAATGCACAAATCGAAAGGTTCTGTGCAATACACAACTGCCGTTTGCTTCCCAGCTTACGTCGGAACAAATTATACTGTCTTGTGATTTAGATTAACTTGTGTGAACAAATTGTTCATTGTCGTTACTAGCAATGCATTCGCCATGGTTGTGGCTTCTTCCCGATTGGACCTACGTACAAAATATTGTAGGTCGTATCAGTTTAACGATGCTGCGTAACAACGAAGATGACTATCTTCGTCCTCTTCTTTCATCCATGTTTTGAACTGACACGACTGAGTTACACAATATAATAAAGTCTATTTTTTAAACTACACTTCATTTCGCTAAAAGAAGTTGGCTTTAAGCAACAGCTAATGATGTCTCACTGCATTTGAGTTTTCGCTTGCGCGTATTTTTCCTTGTTTTCGAGAGCCTTCTTCTGTTTCCTTGACTCTTTGTAAGCAACCAGGATCATCGCAAGACAGTGCTACAATATACACCAACATGCTGTTAGCTCTGGTAAAGACTTATACGCTACAGCAGAGTAAACTATGACATTCAGTCCATCCGAATGCCAAAGGCCTATGCGTTATGAAAATGCTAACCGCCTGGTGACGAAGTTGTGGGCCCATTCAGTGTCAGTGGCGTAACGAAGGGTTTCAGCGCCCAGGGGCAAGGGTTGATGACTGCGCCCCATTTTAATTTTCTTGTTGACTTTAAAATCGTTCTTGTTATAGTACTGGGTACCAGTGAAAGCTAATTTTGCGCACCCTGGTGCTGTGCCCGGGGGCAGTTGAGGCTTAGCGGCGGCCGGGACTAACTAGCAGTCGATAGCTTAGCGACTGGTTTCGACTTGAGGGCTTAGCGGTTGGCGGCAGAGGCGAGTAGCGGAAGCGGCGGGTACTAGCTAGTAGTACACAGGACCAAGTAACAGCCAAGCATAGAATGGCTTAACTTGTATTTTGCTCAGGGGCGCATAGGGTATAAACAAATCGACGAATCATGGAGTCAAGTGTTCCGCAAATGTGCAATCAAGAAGAAATCAGATTTCGTGTATGTCACTAAAAGTCAGTCCTACAAAATAGAACGGAATAGAGCGCTTAATGTTTTCCAAATAATTATGGCCTACATAAAATTGATAAATAAAGGAAGTGCTGCAATGTCTGCAATTGAATCGTTTAAACGGTCTTATCTGTCGTTTTCATCTGTTTCGTACTTTGTTTTTCAAACCCTACAATTCCATAAAGCAGTCTTACCTGTCCGTGCTTCCAAAAGAGCATTGCAGTTTTAGGCATTTGTTTCTCAATGCACCAAATAAATAACATCTTACCTAAAACAATAATGGAACAAGTCATTGTTACAATGCCAGTAAAGGTAACATTATATGAAGCACAGGTAGATTCATTTGAATGGTCTTTCTATCTAGATTGCCTTCGTCCGAAAGATCCATGTTGGCATCTGGACATATACATAGCCTTTGTATAGTTTTCTTACTTTAAAATAAATTGGTAGAATTATATTAGGCTGAACTCTTTTCCTACCCTTTAAACATTCATCTTCGTAGTTTGTGCTGCTCTCTCGGTCTTTGATTTTGTTCATCAAGCTTACACACAATTCATTCGTTTTGAATTCCTCCTCCTTTAAAATTAAAACAACTTCAGATAAAACGCATAGTCTGGTCCAGTCAAGCTAATGATTCTATTTCACAAAGCTTTCGTTTAGGGCTTAGTAAGAGTAATGAATTTCAAATGGCAAACCGTGATTAGAAGCCCCACCCGATATATGAAAAGAAAGACATCGTTACAATTTAACACCATGTATCCAAATATACGCCTTAAATCTAACATAAGTATTACAATTTTCAAGAGGATTGGCGAACGAAGTAAACTGTATTGCTAAGTGTCGTAGCTGCCAAAAGGCGGCAGCTTGCACGTCTTGTTCAGTTTGATAATATTTTCGACAAGCACTGTATTTAATCGATATTTGGAATTATAATTGTGAGTGTTAATTTATATATATATAGCTCGTTCAATATAATTTATCAGAGATGCTCCCGACACGATTACATAAACCACGATCAAACAGAATGGTCGAAGACCGTGTGCGAAATAGGTATGGAAAGTACATGTAAGAGATGCTCATGTCGCAGATTGCAATCCCAGAATGAGGGGTCGACCATTGCAAAGCTTCCAAGATGGCATGCATTGTGGAAGTATGCGATGGAGGAAATCCAGATTATCCTGGATTGCAGAACGAAGAGATTTACAACCAGGTATCAATCAATCAATCAAACATTCAATCAATCAAATTTATTTTAATCGATTCCATGAACAGTGAACACAATGTACAGGTATGAATACAGTAATTAACAGATTTCATTTCGTAAGTGCCATTAGTAGGTAACAGAAATTGAAGAGGTCATAGTCTAACAGGTTAAGTAGTAAAAATTCGATTAGTCTTTCCCAATATATGATAGAACAAATTAGTTGACTTGAAAGGGAACATGAGTCAGGTCGATTAACTTGGAATGAGAATGGGACAAGGCAGTAGTAAAATCAACATCAGTTAAGTAAGTGTTTTTGTAGGCCCGTTTGACGGAGTTGAGTGAGCTCTAATTACGGATGCCAAGGTCAATGAAGTTCCATAGTTTAGGCCCAGTTATTCTAGCAGAAAATTGCCTGGCATTAGTTTTACAGTTTGCAGAGCGAAGATTAAGTCGAGATCTAGTTTATAATCGTTGACAGAAGCAACATCGAAATATAGGCCTAGTCATTAAATATACAGGGTAAGGTTTGGCTCTGATGTTGGTACATGAGGGTAGGAAGTTGTATTTTATGTAGGTCAAATATAGTTAATAAGCTTAAACTTTTAAGCAGACTAGAGGTCTTAACCAAGTAGTGTACACCAGCTAAGGTTCTCACAACCCTCTTTTGAAGCAAGTGCATTGGTTGGAGTGGAGTTTTATATTCATCTGCCCATATTATAGCACCATAATAATTAAGGTAGGGTAAAATGAAAGTATTGTATAAAGTTCTGAGAGTATTAGGGCGAAGAGTAGCTTTAAGTCTTCTGATAACCCCTATAGGCTTGGCTATCTTATTTTTAACTAAGTTAATATGGGCGTACCAGTTTAGATGTTCATCCATAATTATTCCTAGAAACTTGACTTGAGGTATACCCGCTTTATGGGGATGTTAAAAATACTAACGGTCTTGCTAGCCTGCTAGGATCATCCTGGATCTTTCTTCTGGAGCTAGAGAAGATAATATAATTATTAGTCTTTTTAACACTGAGGGACAGAAGGTTATCATGAAACCAATTGGTAAAGTGAAACAGTTCAGAATTCATGGTGTCATAATATGTCTTGGTCATTATCAGCAGTGATGAAAACAGTGGTGTCGTCTGCAAATAAGTAGAACATTAGCTTGTTAGTACAATTATTAATATCATTGATATAAATCAGGAACAAAACAGACCCAGGATAGACCCTGCGGGACTCCACAGTGAATGGAAGCCAGGTTAGAAAAAGTTTTGTTGAAATTTACTTGCTGAAATCTGTCAGTCAGATAAGATTTGAACCATTCCAAAGCCATCCCTCTTATGCCGTAGTAGTTCAATTTATCCACTAGGATGTCATTATTAGTGATATCGAATACTTTGGACAGGTCTAAGACTACACCAATAGTAATTTTGCGATGATCAAGTGCTTCAGTAAGCTTATCTACTACTTCCATAATGGCATAAGTGGTGGAATGGGTTTTTTTCTTAACCCAAACTGTTTATTGTATAGGGATTTATTAGTTCCAGGAAATTGTATAGTCTATCATGCATGGCTCTTTCCATGATTTTGGATAAACAGGTTAATTTAGATATCGGTCTATAATTGGCCATATCACCAGATTTGAAGATAGGTAAAATATTGGCAGAGTGGGAAACATTCGAGATAGCTGGAGAGGAAATACAGGTCGTAACTAGTTTTTTGTTTCTGGGCTCAATGATCGAAAGAGAGGGTAGATGTGAGACAGAGGTGAGACGCAGAATAATACTAGGGAAATCAGCAATGCAGGGAATGGGAAAGATATGGAGAGACAGGCATGTGAGTATGAAGACAAAAGCAGGATTGGTGAAATCAATGATTTTCCCGATAGTGTTATATGGATGCGATACGTGGACAAAAACAAAAGCGACAGAAGATAAGATTGATGCGTGCGAAATGTGGATATGGAGAAGATTGCTGCGGATATCGTGGACAGAAAAGAGAACAAATGCATCTGTCATCCAGGAGATATGGCAACTAAGAGGAGACTTGACACTGCTACAAAGGGCCATCAGACAGAAATTGATGTACTTTGGACACGTAATGAGAGCAGAGGGTTTGGAGAAGGAGATGATGCTGGCGTGCGGGGCGGGGAGGAGGAGTAGGGGTCGGCCGAGAACTCGCTGGATGGAGGAGATACATAGGAGGACAGCGATGAGCCTTGCACAACTAAGGGACGCGGTACGAAGCAGGGAGGATTGGAGGAAGCTGGTCGCTAGAGTTCCACGAACTGACGGCACAAGGTGACAAGGTGAAATATTGGCAATTTTCATAGCCTTCCTTAGGAGCAATACCAGCGGTAAAGCATTGATTAATTAGATGCATGATAAGTTCAGATAAAAGTTTTAAGCCATTTTTTAACAATAAGGACAGATAGTTCAGAAAGGTCATAATGGTTAGTGGTTTTAAGATGAGAAATTAAGTCTAAGATGTCGCACTTAGTGACAGGGTAGATGAACATAGAACTCAAAGTCGGTTTTTTAAGTAGGATGAATAATGTTGGCTGGAAGAAGGGACATTAGCCGCCATCTTATGACCAACAGAAACATAAGAGCCATTAAATTCATCAGCAATAGTAGCAGGGTCCTCTATCATTATAAGGGGTATATTAGTTAGGTTGGGTCCTTGGTGGTGCAAAAGATCTTTAAAAATACTTCACGTCTCTTTAAGGTTAGATTTGTGAAGGTCAGTAGATTTGTATAGTATTGTTTTTCGCATTTACGTAGGATATTAGTCAATTTGTTTTTGTATCTTTTATACTTCTAGACGGCTCTGGTGGTTTTAGTTTTAAGACATATTTTATAAAGTTTATTATTAGTCTTATACGATTTGAGGAGAGAGGTAGATAGCCAAGGTTTTAACTTAGTTTAGTAAATTCTGACATTCCTAGTGGTTAAAGGGAAATTGTGGTTGTAGTGCGTATAGAGTTTAGTGTTAATTGAATCAAGGATAAGATCAGGATTACTAAGATTAAGGTAATGATTAATGAATGCATAACTCTCGAAAGCAGGACGGAACGCAACCGGTCAGAGAGCTAAGCGTCGGCATGAGGGTCTTAAAGTCAGTGCTTCTTCGCATAGGCAGAAAATGCAGCACGTTCTGGATTGGCTTCCTATGCTCGGAATTCCCCAAATAACCAAGCTGAAGTGTTCATAATAGATTACAGTTGATTAATCTGAGAGAGAAGGAGGCCCGAATAAATGGTAGTACCGTGGTTCACCCTAATGCATATGAATACGTACATCAGAGTAAAACAGATTTGGTAGACAGTGAGTATCGTGTAGCGCGAATCAGGCGCAGATGATGAAAGTATGTTCGTCATACTGTCTTCACGCGTTCAGAGATTAATTCCTGGTCAAGTGTAAAGCCCAGCTCCCCCACCAAAGCAAAGCTTCAAATTATGCAAATCTATTTTGGTGCTGCCGATGGTTACCAAGCCAGATCTAGCGCACGTGAGAAATACGTGTCGGTTGTCTGTCGGACGGCCACGTAAGTAGTGTATAATACTGTATATTTCATTGATTCTGGCGCAGTCAAGGTTGAGTGAACACGTAGCTCCTCCCCTATTGCTCTTAGCCCCTCCCCTATTGTTCTAAGCCCTGCCTCATTTTGTCTCTGGGCCTGGGCTGTCACCTGCCATTCTTTTGTTCATGGGTCGGCACCTGCGGGTCCTTTGTTCATGAGCCCCCTATTGTTCAAGCCCCGCCCCCATTGTCCCCCTAGTCCTTTGTTCATACATCAAAGCACAGTGGTCTTTTGTTACTGGCGCTGGGACATAAACCCATTATACCGGAGCATAATTTCATAAACTCATTAAATCCCCGTAC
The DNA here is from genome assembly GCA_020284085.1 of Aporrectodea caliginosa. Taxonomy (NCBI): domain Eukaryota; kingdom Metazoa; phylum Annelida; class Clitellata; order Crassiclitellata; family Lumbricidae; genus Aporrectodea; species Aporrectodea caliginosa. The sequence goes on from JACEVL010000992.1 coordinate 84,626, forward strand.
TATGAAAGGACACTCATAAACCCATTAATTCCCATACAATGAAAGGACTGTTGTTAACCCATTGTCAATAAATCCCCGTACAATGAAAGGTCACTCACAAATCCATTATACCGCGTCATTAAAGCCCCGTATTATGAAAAGGCGGTCATAAATCCTTTATAGGCCATTGACTTTTAATTGCAGCATGTCTCATTATACCGAGTCATTAAATCCCCGTACTGTGAAAGGTCTCCCAAACCCATTATACCAGGTCACGCAAAATGAAGAGACTGTCATAAACCATTTATATAATTTAATTTTAATTATATCTCAAATAAATACCATTTAATATTTTAATATACCTTAAAGTTGTACTCTTTTTAATGCAAGCTATTTCTTCATTAGACGAATCCTATTGGTATAAGTGCATCTTACAGTGCCATGGCCATTATTTTAATTATATTTTAATTATATTTCAAATAAATACCATTTAATATTTTAATATATGTTAAAGTTGCAATCTTATTAGTGTAAGCTATTTGTTCATTAGACGAATCCTATCGGTTGAAGGCTCATCAGGTAGAAGAGCATCTTACAGCTCCATGACTATTATTTTAATAATATTTTAATTATATTTCAAATAAATACCATTTAATATTTTAATATATGGTAAAGTTGCACTCTTGTGCCACCATCCAACGTCCACCTACACATCTTTCCATAAAGATTGCGAGTTATTATTATTATTATTATTATTATTATTATTATTATTATTATTATTATTATTATTATTATTATTATTATTATTATTATTATAACAATATTTATTCTCTCCATCAATCAACATCAATACATCAAAAGACAAGGATGCAGTAGCTGTCGTCTAAAATTAACGTCATAAATGCCGTTAGTGTCACATCTCCCTTAGGTTTGGCTCCGCAAAAGTGCCGCGGAAAGCGGAAATTATTATTATTATTATTATTATTATTATTATTATTATTATTATTATTATTATTATTATTATTGTTATTGTTATTATTATTATTATTATTATTATTATTATTATTATAATTATTATTATTATTATTATTATTATTATTATTATTATTATTATTATTATTATTATTATTATTATTATTATTATTATTATTATTATTATTATTATTATTATTATTATTCTGAAAGTGCACAAGTCTCAAATATCAAACAAAATTGATGTAAAAAGGAAGAACACGGAGAGAGAGGACGAGAGAGAAAGACAGACGGATAGAGAGCACGGGGGATGGTGGAAGGGAGGAGGAAGAAAGGGAGAGGAGAGAGAGAGGCAGAGGTAAGATGTTATTTTAATATACGTTAAAGTTGCGCTCTTATTGGTGCACACTATATTGTATTGTATTGTATTGTATTTGAACACTTGTTATAGCGCCTCTACCAGATTTCCTATTCAGAGGCGCTCCAGACTACTGCTCTGAAGTCGGAGTTTCACGCCGAAGCGCATGAGCAATTGCGAGTGAAGGACTTGCCCAGGGTCCCTACGCGACGGCTTTGAGGTGGATTCGAACCGCAACCCTCCAGCTGCAAGGCACCGAACATACCTCCAAACCACCGTGCCCCAGTATATTGTGTTGTGTTGTGTGTTGTATTGTACTCCACGTTTATAATGCGACCGAGCCACCCGCAGTAAAGATCCGAGAAATTAATCTCTGATAAACCGACCCGACCGGGAAGCGAACCCGGGGCGCCGGCGCGACGAGCGGGCACCAACCCACTCGGCCACTCAGGATCCTATATGTTCATCAGACGAATACTATTGGCACTTATCGAACCATGTATAGGGTATTATTAGCATATTCATAGCAGAGTGGTCTATGAATTTGTGTAAGTGGCTGTTTGTGTATGTGCGCGCGTAAGCATATGTATGTTTGTATGCTTGAGTGCATGTGTTTGTGTGTATTTGTATGTGTTTATGTGTTTGTGCTGGTGTTTGCACATTTGTGTTTCTGTATATGGATGTGTGTGTAAGTATGTGTATCTTTTAGTGTTTGTATATTTGCATTGATATATTTGTGGAAGTTCTTGTGGGCATGTTTGTATGTATTGGTGCGCATGCATGTATGTGTTTGTGTATTTGTGCAAGTGTTTGTGTGCACGTTTGTGCGTGTTTGTAAGTGGATGTATATGGAGGTGTAAGTTTGTGTGCTTGTGTGTTTGTGTTTGAGTATTTGTATGCATGTTTGTATGTATTTGTAGATATGCATATGCATGTTTGTATAGTTTGTGTATATGCGCAATGGTGGCATATGTACTAAAATTGCGACTCTCTTGGTTTGCTTAGATGCATAGAATGTTAAGATACATGAGAGATCAACTAGAACGGTTACATTGCAACTGTTAAGTTACAACGTTGGTTGGGATCATTGTTTGTATAGACCACATACAAATGTAAGCTTGCTGAGAGGTGTAGAATGGCAGCAAATATGCTAATTTTACCATTCTTTGAATGGCTAAGACGCAAAGAATTGCGGTGTGCATGCTGCAATTACCACTCTTCGAATGCTAAGATGCATAGCATTGCTAAAATTATGACTCTGCGACCACTCAGACGAAAAGATTTACAATGTGTATGTAAAAATTACCATTCTTCGAATGACTAAGACGCAAAGAATTGCGGTGTGTATGATGCAATTACCACTCTTCAAATGCTAAGATGTATAGAATTGCTAAAATTCGATTCTTTGACCACTCAGATGCAAAGAACCACAGTGTGTATGCTAATATTACAATTCTTCGAATGCTAAGACGCAACGAATTGCTGTGTGTATGCTACAATCACCACTCTTCGAATGCTAAGATGCATAGAATTGTTAAAATTACGACTCTTCAACCGCCCAAATACATAGAATTGCGGTACATAAAATAAAATTCGATTCTTCGACCACTCAGATGCAAAGAACCACAGTGTGTATGCTAATATTACAATTCTTCGAATGCTAAGACGCAAAGAATTGCTGTGTGTATGCTACAATCACCACTCTTAGAATGCTAAGATTCATAGAATTGTTAAAATTACGACGCTTCAACCGCCCAAATACATAGAATTGCGGTACATATAATAAAATTCGATTCTTCAAATGCTAAGACGCAGAGAATTGGGATATGTATGTTAAAATTACAAGTCTTCGAATGCTAAGGTGCAAAGAATTGCAGTGTGTATGCTACAATTACCACTCCTCGAAAGCTAAGATGCATAGAATTGCTAAAATTACCACTCTTCAACCACTCAGACAAATAGAATTGCCGTACGTATGCTACAATTACAACTCTTTGAATGCTAAAGTGCAAAGAATTATTGCGATATGTATGTTAAAATTACAATTGTTCTAATGTTAAGACTCAAAGAATTGCGGTATGTATACTAAAACTACAACTCTTCGAATGCTAAGATACATAGAATTGTCAAAATTACGGCTCTTCGATCACTCAGACGCATAGAATTGCCGTACGTACGATTCTTCGAATGCTAAGGCTCAAAGAATGGCGGTATTTATGCTAAAATCACCACTATTCAAAATACTAAGATGCATAGAATTGCTGTATGTATACCGAAATTAATACTCCTACTGATAAGACATAAAGAATTTCTGTACGTAAGAAAAAATTAAAACTCTTCGAATGCTAAGATGCATAGAATTGCGGCCTGTATGAAACATTGCGACTCTTTGATTGATAAGACGCATGGAACTTGCAGTTTTTAGGTTGTGAAGATGTGTGAAATGAAGGCTTGTACACTAAATGGCGAGTTGCATGGTAAATTTGCAACTTTTAGAATATGAGGATAGATGGAATGAGTGTCTGTATAGTTCACACACGAATTTTAGATTGCTAAGATGCAGAGAATGACTATGTGTATGACGAAATTGGGTCTCTTAGATTGATATGATGCAAAGAATGGCTATGTATTAGGGTGGTTCTTAATAATAAAAGTTTGAATCTACTGTTCGCCAAGGTTCCATTTGGTTCCATTCCATCCAGAAACATCACACAAAAAGTTGTTTGAAAAATATTAACATCAAAGTTTTACCATTTATCAAATATAGGAACACTCGAAAAGTAAGCATACTAGTTGTAATCAACCATGAGAAGTGAACATTTAAACCAGGAATAAATTCAACTGCCTGTAGTAGGTCCAGATTATAACACAATTACATTTATTGCATGCCTGGTTACTAGTGATTACACTGATTAGTGATTAAAATTATTTATTAGAGTTATTATTATTATTGAGGAAATGGTAAAAAGTTAATAACTTCTACAAATATGGGGATATTCTGAAAATAACACATCATTTTATTCAGAGCTCTTTCTAGCGTTATTCTGAATGGCAGTTAATTAGTTTTCAATTAGAATATTTTACAAGAAAACCTTCATTTTTCTCTGAAAACGCTTTCTCTCGTAACTTTGGCCCTCTGGTGGGGGCGGAAGACATTCACATTATTTTTAAATTTTGAACAGTTTTTGATCCATGCCATTAGGCAACTTTTGGTTGCTATTACTTTTCGAATTTCGAATTGTTACTTTTTTCCACTGCACCCTTCTGTGTATTCTTATTGGAATTGATTTGTGGTTATCGGTCTCAGGAACTCACGGATCAAATATCATTAAAATGCCAATAAAAATAAATAATAAACAATCAACGAGAGCATAAACATTGTAGAAATTATTTTGTAGTTGTGCTTAAGTAAAATCATCCAGCCTTTCTGTTTAAAACTAAACATAGGTCCAAAAATGCGAATCAAATACATTTACTCCAAATGACGAAAATTATTTGTAAAAATCAAAATTTCAAAGACGTTGTGCGAGTCCTAGATATTGTTCGATCCTGCTAATTTTTGGGCTACATTACTTTTAAACCAATTGGCACGCAATGCCGGGTTGGCGAAAGTAAACAAGGGACGTTGAAAATTTTCCATTAGAGATGCGACCACCCTACTATGTATATACTAAAATTACCACACTGAGATTGTTTAAATGCATGGGATAAGACTTTTAGATTACAAAGAAACATGTGAAGTCAACTTACTTGATAAAATTGCAATGGCTAGGTGACAATGTCGGATGGAATGAGTGGTTGTATAGTTCACATACGATGTGTAGAATGGCAGCGGGTACGCTAGAATTGTGACTCTTAAATTGCAAAGACACATGGATAAGAGAAACTTACGTCTTCTATGTAACGAAGACGTATGAAATGGAGACTTGTATAATCAACTTAAAACTCTTTGATTCATGAGACGTCAACTTTCATGGCAAAATTTCGACTCTTAGAGTATTGCGTTGCTTGGAATTGGAAAAGTTACAACTTCAGAAACTTAAAACTTTATGAAACTTGCAATCTTTGAGAAACTTGAGAAACATAAGACTTGAGAAACTTACAACTTGAAAGACTTACAACTTGACAAACCTTAAAACTTGAGAAACATAAGTCCTGAGAAACTTACAACTTGAGAAACTTACAACTTGACAAACCTTAAAACTTGAGAAACTTACAATTGGATAAATATACAACTTGAGAAACTTAAAATTTGCTAATATGAGAACTTCCTAAGCTGAAAACTTGAGAAACCGAAAACTCTTAGAAAATTTGAATCTTTAGAAACGTTAAACTTTGTGAAACATGCAATCTTTGCCAAAATTGAGAAACTGAAGACTTGAGAAACTTACAACTCTTAGAATCTTACAACTTGAGAAACCTAAATCTTAGGCACGTGTGATTGTAGTTTGCGGAAAAGCTGTGTACAATACTAAATTTTGCAACATTTGAATGATGAAACAGATATTATGTTTGATTTAGCTAGAGATGTGCGAAGTATGAAACAACAATATGTGGAAAAGAAGTGTTTCTAACTGAAATATAGGCAATGTAATGAAACAGAATACTTGTATAGCATAGCATGTCTTAAGAGCCTCTCAGAATCGATGTACATGAAAAAGTATGTAAAAAGAGGCACTGTTGAAGATTTCAATTGGTTGAACTGTCATGTGCGAATGTTCTGAATGGAGAGTTTCTGTGTAAATTGATGAAAATAAGTTTGATTTCGATTGAAGTGCACATGCAGAGTGTGTATAATGTCACATATTTCATAATTCATGTGACTGATCTGTTATTGGCGGTAGTTCTAACACTAGAGTGATGATTCATACATATCCAATATATGCGAAAAGAGACGGTTCATATTTAAACATGATGCATTTTTAGACAATTTGGGCGATTGAATTACCACAAAAACTACAATGTGAAAGTTACAATGCTTAGAAACGTGCAGCTCTTAGAAAACTTTCAACTTGCGAAACTTAAGACATATGAAACTTTCACCTTGAGAAACTTACAACTCTTACAAACTTACAACTCTTAGAAAACTTGAAAATTGAGAAACTTAAGACTTGTTATATCTAAAACATACATACAACTTTTGGTTTGCAAAACTCTCGACATTTTTGCATTCTATGTAACAGTAGTTGTAGTGGTCAAACCTTTATATCGAGAGTTTTGCAAACCAAAAGTTGTATGCATGCTAAGTAAGCACTTAATGCCACTCTCTATACAGCCTAGAAAACCATAAGTCTGCTAAGTAAATGCTCAACATACTTCTGCGTGTATCGAATTTCTGAGTTTTCAGTCTCTTAAGTTTTCAGTTTCGTAAGTTTTCGTAAGTTGTCTCTTTACCCAAGTTGTATAATTCTTTTAAAGTTTTCAGTTTCTCAAGTTTTCGGTTTCAAAAGTGTTAAATCTCTAAGTTTCTCAATTTTTAAGAGTTTTTCAATTTGTATGTTTCTGAAGTTTGAGATTTCTAAAGTCTCACAAAGAATTCGAGTGTCGCAAAGTTTACAGTTTTATATATAACAAGTCATAAGTTTCTCAATTTTCAAGTTTTCTAAGAGTTGCAAGTTTGTAAGAGTTGGAAGTTTCTCAAGGTGAAAGTTTCATATGTCTTAAGTTTCGCAAGTTGAAAGTTTTCTAAGAGCTGCAAGTTTCTAAGCGTTGTAGCTTTCACATTGTAGTTTTTGCACACAAACACTTGCACAAATACACAAACACATACGTGCATGTGCACCAATACATACAAACATGCCCACAAGAACTTCCACAAATATATAAATGCAAATATACAAACACTTAAAGATACACATACTTACACATAATTTTGGATGAACACCTTAAGTGGCACTCCCACACTAATCTGGTCCAAAATAAGATTGCTAAGTCCATAGGTATTATCTATAGGCTCAAACATATTCTCCCTCTTCAGACATTGAAAACACTATATAGCACTTTTATTTTACCCTACCTTAGCTATGGCACCATAATTTGGGCAGGTGGCTATAAAACTATACTCCAACCTATTTACCTACTCCAAAAGAAAGCACTGAGAATCATTACAGGTTCCCACTACCGGACTAAATCTTCTGGACTATTTAAAAGCCTTAACCTACTAACTATCTATGATTTATACACTTCTCAACTGGCCACTTTCATGTATCGTCATCAGACTCACACTTTACCTAGCAACTTTACTGACTACTTTAGAACCAATGATGCAACCATTGATAAATATAACACCAGATCAAGACATAACCTCCACTTAAATTCTTGTAAGACCAATACTAGACACTTCACGACTAGAATAGCAGGACCTAAACTGTGGAACTCTATCGACCCTAGTATCCGCTCCATAACCTCTCTGAATTCTTTTAAGCGGGCATTTAAAATGTACCTTCAAATGCTCAAATAATATAATTTTATCAGTACCTTTGACTTCAGACTAGCCACTATGTTGATCCTTGTTCACCTTGTTGTAATACCATGTATTACTACTACCTGCGGACGACTAGATAAGCCTACTGTGCTTCTTCTCCCCAGGTGTCGATCTTAGACTCTAGAATATTCTATGCATATATCTGTTCTCCCTTGTCATTGCCTGGTACTGATCTTCATTTGTTACTAACATTACTTTAATGTTCATAATAACATGTAAATATGCATGTACTTTTTTCATCGACAATAAATTTGATTTGATTTGATTTGACACACACACATCCATATACAGAAACACAAATGTGCAAACACCTGCACAAACACATAAACACATACAAATACACACAAACACATGCACTCAAGCATACAAACATACATATGCTTACGCGCGCACATACACAAACAGCCACTTACACAAATTCATAGACCACTCTGCTATGAATATGCTAATAATACCCTATACATGGTTCGATAAGGGCCAATAGGATTCGTCTAATGAACATTATAGTGTGCACCAATAAGAGCGCAACTTTAACGTATATTAAAATAACAGCTTACCTCTGCCTCCTCTCCCTCTCCCTCCCTTCCTCCCTCCCTTCCTCTCTCTCTCTCTCTCTCTCCGTCTGTCTCTCTCGCTCTCTCTCTGTGTTCTTCCTTTTTACATCAATTTTGTTTGATATTTGAGACTTGTGCACTTTCAGAATAATAATAATAATAATAATAATAATAATAATAATAATAATAATAATAATAATAATAATAATAATAATAATAATGATAATAATAATAATAATAATAATAATAATAATAATAATAATAATAATAATAATAATAATAATAACTAGATGTTTGCCCGTCCTAAGACGGTTAAGTTTAGGGAGTTTGCACGCTCCACTTAAAATCGCATGATCGGACGCCACCTGGCGACGGATTTAATATACTGAGGAACAAAAGAAATCATGCGACCTCTAACGGTGACTAATAATAATAATAATAATAATAATAATCTAATAATAATAATGACTACCCGTTACCCAGTCTCGGCCGACCCTACGCGGTATTCGCCTTCTCTCCCTTCCTCTCGCATCCCTCGCCTCCTCTCCCTTCCCTTCCCTCCCTCCCAATACTCCTCTCCCTTCCCTCCCCTTCCCTCTTTCTCCTCCTTCCCTCCCCTCCCAAAAACTCCTCCTTCCCTTACCCTTCCCTTCCCTCTGTCCCTCCATCCCTCTCCTCCCTCCTCTCCCCTCCCTCTCCCTCCCATCATTTCCCTCCCCTCCCCTGCCCTCCCTTTCCTCTCTTCCCTCCCTCCCTCCAAAAACTCCCCTCCCTTCCTTACCTCCCCTTCCCTCTGCCCCTTCTTCCCCCATCCCATAAAACTCCCCTCCTTCCCTCACCCTCCTCTTCCCTCTTCCTCTCCCATCCTCTCTTTCCCTCTCCCCTCCTCCCTCCCCTCCCTCTTCTTCTTCTCCTCAGCGATCTTTACCGACGTGTATGGTTGACGCGGTTGCTTGTCCGCTCCGTGTGGCAATAATTGAAAGCGAAGTTATATGTGTGACGTCACAATAATATTGTGACGTCACACAAAGAACTTCGGCTGGATCTATATCATAGTCGAGCGTTGCTATGACAACGTCTGTCACGGAAGAAAGACAGACGCACGTTCATTTCTGTTTCATTATATTAGTAATAATAATAATAATAATAATAATAATAATAATAATAATAATAATAATAATAATAATAATAATAATAATAATAATAATAATAATTCTCGCAATCTTTATGGAAAGATGTGTAGGTGGACGTTGGATGGTGGCACAAGAGTGCAACTTTTCCATATATTAAAATATTAAATGTTATTTATTTGAAATATAATTAAAATATTATTAAAATAATAGCCATGGCGCTGTAAGATGCTCTTCTACCTGATGAGCCTTCAACCAATAGGATTCGTCTAATGAACAAATAGCTTACACTAATAAGATTGCAACTTTAACATATATTAAAATATTAAATGGTATTTATTTGAAATATAATTAAAATATAATTAAAATAATGGCCGTGGCACTGTAAGATGCACTTATACCAATAGGATTCGTCTAATGAAGAAATAGCTTGCATTAAAAAGAGTACAACTTTAAGGTATATTAAAATATTAAATAGTATTTATTTGAGATATAATTAAAATATAATTATATAAATGGTTTATGACAGTCTCTTCATCTTGCGTGCCCTAGTATAATGGGTTTGGGAGTGTCCTTTCACAGTATGGGGATTTAATGACTCGGTATAATGAGACATGCTGCAATTAAAAGTCAATGGCCTATAAAGGATTTATGACCGCCTTTTCATAATACGGGGCTTTAATGACGCGGTATAATGGATTTGTGAGTGACCTTTCATTGTACGAGGATTTATTGACAATGGGTTAATGACAGTCCTTTCATTGTATGGGAATTAATGGGTTTATGAGTGTCCTTTCATAGTACGGGGATTTAATGAGTTTATGATTTTATGCGCCGGTATAATGGGTTTATGACCCAGCGCCAGTAACAAAAGACCATTGTGCTTTGATGTATGAACAAAGGACTAGGGGAACAATGGGGGCGGGGCTTGAACAATAGGGGCCCATGAACAAAGGACCCGCAGGTGCCGACCCATGAACAAAAGAATGGCAGTTGACAGCCCATGCCCAGAGACAAAAGGAGGTGGGGCTTAGAACAATAGGGGAGGGGTAAGAACAATAGGGGGAGGGGCAACGTGTTCACTCAGCCTTGACTGCGCCAGAATCAATGGTATACACACTACTCACGTAGATTCGGCCTCCGTGGTCTGTCAGAGGACTTCACAACACCGTGATCAACGAACGAAGTTTTATTAACGAGCAGGTGACATGCAATTCGTCGGAAACTGCTACGAGAGGCGCCAGGTCACTGGAGGTGTCGGTCCTTCTTCACTGCGTGATTATAGCGTTCTTCTGCAACGGGTTCTTCCTTCTCGACTGCTAAAGGTCCTCCCTTCTTCAAATATCGTACGTCGTACTGACTTACAAGGCAAAATCGGGCCCTTATATACCCGAGAACGGGGGACTCAAAAGTCAAGGCCGCTAATACAATTGGCATAAGGGAGGGACTTCAAATAAAACACCGCTTAATGCATTTCCACAGAGCTGACGTAAGCATAGGACTTAAGGGTTCGCCGCTAATAGTAAGTCAGAGTGGAATGTTTAGAAGGAATCGCAACAACAAGCCTCGGTGTAAACAGGAGGCTTCAAAGGTATGCCGCTAACACAACTGGAAAGACAGAGCAGACATAGGCACACATCTAACGAGAGAGCTTCCCACAGACAGGCAAGGTAAATGAAACAGACACGCACGCCGCTTACGGTCATTCGGTGCGAGCTGACGAGAAAAGAAAGGCATGCCTCGGCCGTTTACTAAACATCAAGGGACGATACTATTTTGATCCACAAGTCAGCTGGTGACGGACGGCAAGAATGCGTGGGAGATTTAAGCTCAGCGGCAAGCCTCAAAGAACTAGCGACCGTTGCTCGACAGTCGATCGTGCTTAGTTGTCATAGCGACCATTATTCCCAAAAGAAGCGGCTTACTTCAAAGCTTAACGGGCCCTCGGGCGTAATTCTCATTTCTCTACAATATATATATATATATATATATACATATATATATATATATATATATATATATATAATTATTATAATAATTATATTTTGTATTGTAATGCCGATAAATGACGTCATCGTCATTACCATCATATAGAGTATAAGTAATACTATTATTACTTAAAGGAGTCATCCTAAGAGAGAAGATAGATGCTGCTAAAAGATAAATTAATCACTTGTCAGTATATGCATGAGTATAGCAAGGAGGCTGTTACAAAAGCTTTTCATTGGTTCAGGCACTAAGTATGAAAGAAGAGGAAAGAGGCATGCATTGACAGACACGAATAGAGGAGTGGTTGATGTGAAAGGAGGGACCGCCTTCAGATGGGCAAATCATGGTACATGAAAGACAGGTGATTGACAATAGCATGGGTCGATACTCATATATAAGATAAGGACGAATGAATAAGAGGTGGTGACGATTCGAGAGGCAAAGTAGACGCAGGAGAGACGCGGAGAGACGTCAAGAAGAAGGACGTAGGCAGAAGGACAAGAGCCGAACTAGAAAGATCATCGTGGAAGTCTGAACATCTGAAGTTTAGATCCATCTACAGCCGAGTCCTTATTAAGTCATCCGCAATCCATCGCGTCTGCTCGTAGATACGTATCATACTGGTTGGAAGGAAATTGGTCGGTAACTATAAACATTATTATACATTCTGTGTCTATTTAGTAAATTCTACATTGATGGGTGTTCATATAATAATATTTATCAATAATCAAACTCTGGTTATTTGTGTACGGTATCTAAGTAGCTTAAATTCTTATATAGCCTAGCTAGTTCCCTACAACAGATTCAACATAAGGCTATAAGCTCCTTTAAAGCCTACGTGAGTTTCACGCAAGGCTCTACATAAATGTCCATATTCCTACATACATACACACATACATACATAAGCATGTAGCGAAAGCGCAGTCACTACAGTATATTCGGGCGTCTTCCTTACCTAAATCTGCAATTATTTCGTGGTGTTGCTAAAAATCTCATGCTTTGTTGGTCTGCTTTTGGGGTACAGCCTCGAAATCAGACCGCCATTTTAATTTGGCCACGCGGTAGCAGGCAAACTGCTTCTTAGTTTAGACCACCCGGAGCCACAGACTAACATGCACTTCTGCGACCGGAACAGCTCTGATTCCGTGATGCAGCGGACAGGCAGAGTAGTTGGTTTAGCGTCGACTACAGAGGGTGGGAAAGATATGTGACCATCTTACTAAGTAACGATTTGTTTTACTGCACAGACCTGATTGCATGTGCATATTGTACGACTTCTATCATTAGGAAGAGATTGCCAGTCTATGAAAGTAATCTTGTTCTTTGTTCCTCGTCCTTAATGCAACACGTGCCATGGAACTCGGAACATGTTGTTTAGGCCTACTCTCAGCTCTGTATGGGATTCCACAGGTTAGGTTCTACGCGTGTGTTAGAGTTCGCCAGTGGTGGATTCTTCCTGTTATCGCAACATTATTTGCCTAAAGATTCATCTATTAATCTTAACTATAGCATCATTTAGACTAGCAAAGAACGCCTTCAAAAGAAACCTTAGAATCGGCTACGAAGTGGTCAGTTCATTCTACACAGGTTCTTGATTTAATTTTGTATGAAAAGACTTTTCCCTAAATAGGTCACGATGGTCGACACGATGGTCTGTGTGGTTAGGGCCTTGGATCTGTAGTCAAAAGTTTGCTTCTAGCCTATTCGTGCCTAGTGAGATTCTTTTTAACAACTTTGGACATATTGCTTACTAGCATTTACTTTTTCACAAAGCACTATAATTTTGTGCCGGAGTCAGTGTAGGATGCACGCAGTCAGAGCTGTGATGCGCTGGAACCGCCTAGGACCTTAAGATTCATTCATTGCCGGCTCATGTGCCGAAGAGTGGTAAACGATCGTTTCCCCTACTATCCCCGTGGAGTATAGTATGTTAAATTACTTTTCAGGAGTGGATTCACCGGGCGAGAGGAAACACAACCACATCAATGATACGTATTACGTAACTTTAAACCTGCAATGCTAAAGAACTAGTGGGCATGGCAGGACGAGTTGGCGCATATGACCTTATATTTCTTTAAATTTAAAAATAATCGTTCTTAACACTGCAAAGGTACAGTTGTCAGTCCAATCAATGATTTTTTGAGTATTTGCATCACTAAAGCTTATACTCACCAGAGGTCCCATAGGTTTCGTCAGCCAATTGCTGTCACTCGTATTTTCCACCATAAACTGAATGTATTTTGTATTGCCTTTCTTCAAAAGTTTCCTAAACACGTTTTCGTGATCTAGACACTACAGCCAAAGTATCAGACGTTATAGGATTGGTCACGACATAATCGAAATGCGAGACAATGCAGTTACAAGAGGTACAAAATCTGCCCCTAGGCACTACTGCTATTATTATGCTCAAGTTTAAGGTAGTTTTGCTACATTACTGCCAGGAGTTTTCGGGCGTTCGAGACTTACTTTACGGTGTAATTAATTAAATACGATCTTGATGCATATATACGTTTGGAATTTATATAGCACTTTGAGTGGGAAAACCTTTGAAAAGCGTTTAGAGTCCGAGCAACCGTACTTCGTGTTCTAAAATGGCGTTTTCATCTGTAGACTATACAAAGATGCTTGTGCAGCAAGCGAAGGCTTTCACTGGCAATCCCGCCCAGATATGTGTAGACAGATCCACATAATCAGACCAATGCTTGTCAGTTGAGGCGTAACAACAGTCCTACATCTGATTGGTGTGCTCTGCGAGAGGAGCTATATGAATTTATAGATACAATACAATGCTATACGCTTACAAGTACCGTTCAGCGAAAGGTTTGGTAAAACGTGAAAGAAGCTTCGGTACTAGTTACAATTTGGCGGGTTCATTGGAGGTTTTTCTTATAAGGGAGACGTTTCATTATTAGAGAGAAGATTATCCAGTGATTTGTTGCAGAGTAAATAATTAAGTAATCCTCATTTGTTTCTGACAAATGCACGCGTATTAGAATCCATAGAACGATTGCACTCACAATATAAATTGATCATAAAATAAGCAAATAAAATGAACGGTCACGCACAAACATTAGTGTGGTTAAAAAAATTAAAAGCTGGAAATGCATTGCTCCACAAGGCTGCCCTTGTTACACATGAAAACACGAGTCTCTATGCAAAATTTTGGAAAGATTGGATTATATTTAGAGGTCGCTATGTTTTTCGACTTTTTACTATATAGAATGAACATGTCAAAAACATGTATAATTTTTTAAAAATCAGTTATAATTTTTTTTCAAGTCAGTTTTCATTTTGAACAATAAACAGCCCCAATTAGAAATATATACGGCAGTGTTACTGAATAGTCAGGCTGCATTAAGTTTGTAATGAAAAATAGTTTGGATAATTACAGAAGTTATCCAGTCTGCATAAATCCCTTCATTGAATTGCCGGAAATCCGCAATCCACTATTATTTCATTTTACCTTCGTTGGAACAGAATATTTTGTCCGATGACTGGAGGCGAGTTGCAGCAAGTATTGTTTCTGTGACTCATCCTTATTACATCGTTGTAAGAATGGATCAGAGCCACTCCACGTTCTGCGCAGTCATTGACGACCATCAATAGTTTGACATTTGCCTTCATCGACTGGAAAGTAGGGTCCAGTGGTCAGGGAGTAGAAGCCTTTGATAGGAAGGCTGTGGGTTGTTCTTGACCCTGGATGGTAAGAAGATCAAGCAGTTTTAAAGATCTCCTTGTGACATACGTTTCCAGTAGAGTCGGGTGGTCGAAGGATTTCCTGTCCAGACGCTACATGGATAGCAGATTAGGTGGATGAGTAAGATTGTATTACCAGAGCAGCCTCGATGTCTTCAGTGACACACTCATCAAAGAAAGCGCGTGGCTATAAGGTGTTCGAAGAAATATAAGAGACGACGACTGAAAGAGTTAATTTATATCGACCTCAAACTGTAACTCCTTGAATCAGCAGAAATCTTGGCTGAGTGCTTGCGAACACCCGAATCAATTAAAAAAACTCTATTCATGCTAAATTAGCAGCATATAGAGCGATATTGAACAATCCAATTGTATATGAAACGAATTGTAATGAAAAGTTGGCATGCTAAATTTCAAAGTTAGCTATAAGCCAACAACCGTTTATCTGTCAGAAAGAAATTGACACAAGTGTTTTATTTGTAAATAAGCTTATTATTCTTTTATTTACTTAAATACAGTTGGCATATTTATCATGATTTAGAAAGATGGTGCTTGATGTTCATGGGTGCTAATTTTAATTCATAATGCAGCTATTAACGCGTTAGATGCACAATTTATGCAATTTCTACAAAAAGTGTCAAAACCTAGCGACCTCTAAACATGCTCAGATCTCTTCAATTTTTTCAATACAGAGTCTTCTAGTCAAGTGTAACAGGGGCAGCCTTGTGAAGCAGCATATTTTGAAAAATATTTTTTTCCCCATGTAAGTTTGGACCACACTAACAAACATAGACAGCTAAAACAGACATCGAAACACAAAACTGCTTGTGACAGTTCAGATATAACATGAGGTTGCAAGAATCCAGACTTCCACTTTCTGAGTAATTTTAAGGGTGCATTATCTAAGGATCACTTTGAAGTCATTGCCATAGTAGACTTTGAAACATGAAACGTGCAGACTAACCATCCAATTCTTCTTTAGCAGTCTTTTGAAGAACTTCTCGTAGTTCCAATCGGCAGTCAGCGTATACACGTCACTTGGTTTAGCCAATTTTACTGGAGGAGAGTTATTCAGAAGTCATGAATTATAAGAAAATTAATAGTTTTATCCTGAGACAGTATTACCGCCTAAGCTGCTCAGTTACAAGTCTAAAACGTTTGTACTAAAGAAACACTGCCAAAATATTGCAGAAGGTTTATTTAATAATATATCTGTGTCTTCAGGTCGGTTTATTTGGTGTGAGGTCAAAAGCTCTCCCATACACCCTCCATTGCTCGTGTTTGTCTGTATCCATTTTCGAAAGTAAAAATAACTTCAAAGAACAAGCGGAGATGTCAGTTATGCAAGCAAGAGGAAGACCGTCGGGATTCCATGGTTATTCGACGAGCCGATTCAAGTGACAATCTTCACTGCCAGGAACTACGACTGGAGGGGAGGTAGATACGCATAATATAGTATAATGTATATTTCTGATGCTGGTTTACGTAGGGAAGTTAGAAAGTTAGTAGGCCTAATTATTGATCTCTTTCATTCCATACTTGAATTAGAAATCTAATTGAATATCAGGCTGAAATAATAATTGAATTACATACAGTCATACATTTGATCTGAACTACACTGAATTATAAACATTTGAAATGAATCATTGTGAACTCTATGTTACTGTGGCATTGCCTATACTCAAGTTAGCAGGATTGAACCACGAGTAGTGCGGTGTATGATCAACACCAAACCCTGTCTGCTTCTAGAGACGATTGCGAAACAACGAGTAGAGTAAAAGACGAAGAGGGACGACAAGCGACTGCACTTGCAGCACACAAACACCAACAATCAGTTGTAGAGTCTCTCAATTATAGCAGAACCGTCGGCATGAATCCAAGGACGATAGTTGTAAAAACGGTAAAAACCAAAAAAAACGATAAACGTCGTTTTTTCAAAAAAATAAAAACGAGAAAAAAAACGGACAAGAAAATAATTTGACTTTGCTACATCTTTTACTTCATTTTAAAATTCAAGCCTTGTTTACACAATTTAATTTTAATCAACAAATAACATAACTTTATTAATTAACAACAAGTAACATTAATCTACAACAATTATTTTCTTTTTCATAAGTTTGGTTTAGTAAGAAATTGAGAAATTAAAAATATTGAAATCTTTTCAAATTTAAATTGTATATATGAGTCCACATGAGTCCATGCTGACATAAACATTTAAAAACTAAACTTTTTAAGTATTGAGTGTAGGCCTATGTTAATTAAAAATTGTACTTACAATTTTGACTTAGCCTATGTAAGAACTTAATATGGAGTTATATCAGTTATATCAGTTTACCAGTCAATCGGTGATTACTGTTTACAAAGATAAAATTTTGCATTTTAGACAACTTAGAAATTCAAAGAGGCCTAACTTTTATAAATTTTATGTCCTATACTGTGCTATTTATTTATCAACTGATGACACTAAATGGTGGCATAAATTAGATGAACCCTTTAAATGACGGAGATAACGTAAGGGATATCAGACAAGAATAAAATTAAGCAATAATAACAGATAGTAAATAAATAAAGTTACATAAAACAATTTTAAAAAACGGGAAAAGACAAATAATATAAGATAAATAAAAAACGAAAAAACGACGTTTTTGGGGAAATAATAAAAAACGAAAAAAACGTTTTTTACAACTATGCCAAGGACTGCTTTCACCTTTCCAACTGGAGTTAAACCATGCCAAGCTTGGAACATGATCTATATCAGAGCGGAAAAGTCGAATGGCGGAGCACGATGCTTTGATGACAAAAACGTCGGATCACTCACCGTCAAACTGTCCACAACAACGGCGAAAAGAGACAAAAATTCCCGTTGCGCAAAAATTATAACGCACTATAAGTCAAAACTAAAATAGTTGAGCAAATTATGCAAATGGCCAACTTACTGTCTAAAAAAACAGGATAGCAAAAATGGAGTCACCTTGGCACTAAGTGCATATTATTTCTTGCAACATAATACTAATATTTTTAATAATTAAAAATAATAAGTTGTTGCTGTTTATTGACAATAATAATAGACCTGTTCCTGAAATTGAATTTTGCTTTGAGAAGCGTGAACTCACCTTTCTTCAGAGCCTCGACGATGAAACTGGTGATGGGTTTCTCCCATCTGTTTTTGATGTTGAAGCTTATTAGCAGATCGTTTTTAGGAACCGTTTGCCTGTGTGATCGTATTGCGTTCAGACCGGTAAAAACAAGCCTGACTTTGGTCAACATTTCATCCAGGAATACAGTCTCTAGGTCATGGACAGCTTTTTTAGCCTTGTTTTGCGGGATTCTGCTAACGACCAGCAACTTCTTAATAACGGGCCGCATTCGGCTTACTGTGTCAAATTCAGCACTAGCAGCAGCATAGTTGTCATCGTAGGATTGAGCTTCTGTCGAAATTAGAAACTCCTTTATTTCAGCACAGAGTTCATTGGTTGGTTTATTCGTCAAATTGGAAATATGATTTTTAAATTGTTCTGAATCTTCTTTAGAAATTCTGATTTTGTCCAGCAATTCAACAATTTCGCAGAACAGCTGGAGTTCGATAGCCTTGATATTTCCAATGGCGTCATTGACTTCGTCAAAAGGGACGCCTCCGGCGATCAGCAATTCTTTGAGTTTAAAAAACGTGTTCTCGTAGATTTCTGGCAGGTATCTCAGGGTAGAGACTCTGATTTTGAAACACAATGACGAAACATTTGTTACTTATTCCTTAAATCTCTGACTTTTGTTACATAACAGTACTACACAACAATGCCCAATTAAAGTGGAGCAGTTAGTCTACACTCTACAGGATCTGTATTCAACACATTTAACATAAATATGCTCGCGTGCATTCCATGCCTCTGCTCCCAAGGAATTGAATCGACTTCCACTCTCTCTTCGTAGTTCAAATTCACTTTCTTCCTTCAAAAGCGGCTCAAAACTTTTATTTCTCCTTGGCTTTCAGGCACTTGGATATCTAACTGCGTCTTCTCCCCTGGCGGCTAACTCTCCGCGTCTCAGATTCACATTTCGGTGTGACCGTGAGCACGTTAAAAAATTTAATAATAATAATAATAATAATAATAATAATAATAATAATAATAATAATAATAATAATAATAATAATAATAATAATAATAATAATAATAATAATAATAATAATAATAATAATAACAGTAGCCCAGGACTGAATGACGGCTTTTAAAATGATTGAAACAGCCATTTTTAATAATAATACTATTCATAATAATAATAATAATAATAATAATAATATTAATAATAATAATATGTGTAATAATGTGTGTCAACCAATATGTGTAATAATAACCAATGTCAGC
>JACEVL010000992.1:108962-128962 GCA_020284085.1 Aporrectodea caliginosa
TTGGGGGGCCAGTTTTGACGGGGGGGGGGGGTAAAATGGTCAAAAAAAACGTGACGTACTTTATGGCCCCTAATCGTTAAATCATAGTACTGTGAAAAACAGTGTGTACTAATTTAATACAATTACAAATATGATATGGGTTCCACTTTTTATTCAATGGTTTTTTCTCTGCAATAAGAAATGAAACATAATATAATTTGCAAACTTTTTTATATATGAAAAGGCAGATTTAAAGAACAAAGTGGTCAGCAGTGAGGGTAGCTTTACTTGTTTCAAAATTTTGCTATTGAAACACTAACAGTAACAAATTGTCATAATTGTCTGCTAAAACCTAAGATTAAAAAGGGCAAAGAAATTTCGTAGGTCTAAGGTCATTTTTTAAAAAAGTAATTTATCTATCTTTTGGAGATGAAAACGCGTCTATTATTTTGTCAAAATCGATTTGATCAAACACCTTTTTTTTAATCTCAGAATCCCCAAAATAACCGCATTTAGGCTAATCGGCTTTGGCTTAATGCGCTTCTTAATACGTAATAATAAAATAAAAATTAATATAATAATAATAATATCTTTTTTTTTAATTTAGCGCCTGACAAACGCACTGCGCTGTACTTTTAAATTTTATGCTTAAAAATTTTAAACTGGTTAACTACTAACAAAAACAGACAGCTTGAAATAAAAACCGTCAGAAACAACTTTAAAAAAGTTTTTAAAACTAAAAGGGCTCTCTTTTGATAAATCGGACTCTGGCGACGACACCCGATAGATTAGACATGCAGAGAGAGAATGCCAAATGAAAGAGAAACAAAGGTAGATCAAGACTAAGCCGCATAGGCAATATAAATGATGGGCATAAGAAGACTTGCGAGGGCATTGGACTTGACAAAGCACCGAGGGGCAATGGAAATAATTTATTCGTACCCATCGCCGTTCGCTGGCGCTAGGAATAAAATATTCGTGATGGAGTTGATGTTGATGGTATGATGACGATGATGATGAATATAATTTTTGATTGATTAGTTTTTTTACCCATTTCGCATCTAATGCCATTGAAACCAGGAGGACAGACGCAGGGAAAAAAAACTGCCCGATAAAAACAAACTCCTCCGTTTCTGCATGGACTCGATGAACACGCATTTACTGAAACATGCAGCATTAGACTTAACCATGATTCGCTCTGTGAGGACAGTTCAACACATAGTTGTTAAAAACGATCAAATCAAAAAATTTAAAAACCGGGGGGAAAAAGACTTTGCTACATCTTTTACTTCATTTTAAAATTCAAGCCTTGTTTACACAATTTAATTTTAATCAACAAATAACATAACTTTATTAATTAACAACAAGTAACATTAATCTACAACAATTATTTTCTTTTTCATAAGTTTGGTTTAGTAAGAAATTGAGAAATTAAAAATATTGAAATCTTTTCAAATTTAAATTGTATATATGAGTCCACATGAGTCCATGCTGACATAAACATTTAAAAACTAAACTTTTTAAGTATTGAGTGTAGGCCTATGTTAATTAAAAATTGTACTTACAATTTTGACTTAGCCTATGTAAGAACTTAATATGGAGTTATATCAGTTATATCAGTTTACCAGTCAATCGGTGATTACTGTTTACAAAGATAAAATTTTGCATTTTAGACAACTTAGAAATTCAAAGAGGCCTAACTTTTATAAATTTTATGTCCTATACTGTGCTATTTATTTATCAACTGATGACACTAAATGGTGGCATAAATTAGATGAACCCTTTAAATGACGGAGATAACGTAAGGGATATCAGACAAGAATAAAATTAAGCAATAATAACAGATAGTAAATAAATAAAGTTACATAAAACAATTTTAAAAAACGGGAAAAGACAAATAATATAAGATAAATAAAAAACGAAAAAACGACGTTTTTGGGGAAATAATAAAAAACGAAAAAAACGTTTTTTACAACTATGCCAAGGACTGCTTTCACCTTTCCAACTGGAGTTAAACCATGCCAAGCTTGGAACATGATCTATATCAGAGCGGAAAAGTCGAATGGCGGAGCACGATGCTTTGATGACAAAAACGTCGGATCACTCACCGTCAAACTGTCCACAACAACGGCGAAAAGAGACAAAAATTCCCGTTGCGCAAAAATTATAACGCACTATAAGTCAAAACTAAAATAGTTGAGCAAATTATGCAAATGGCCAACTTACTGTCTAAAAAAACAGGATAGCAAAAATGGAGTCACCTTGGCACTAAGTGCATATTATTTCTTGCAACATAATACTAATATTTTTAATAATTAAAAATAATAAGTTGTTGCTGTTTATTGACAATAATAATAGACCTGTTCCTGAAATTGAATTTTGCTTTGAGAAGCGTGAACTCACCTTTCTTCAGAGCCTCGACGATGAAACTGGTGATGGGTTTCTCCCATCTGTTTTTGATGTTGAAGCTTATTAGCAGATCGTTTTTAGGAACCGTTTGCCTGTGTGATCGTATTGCGTTCAGACCGGTAAAAACAAGCCTGACTTTGGTCAACATTTCATCCAGGAATACAGTCTCTAGGTCATGGACAGCTTTTTTAGCCTTGTTTTGCGGGATTCTGCTAACGACCAGCAACTTCTTAATAACGGGCCGCATTCGGCTTACTGTGTCAAATTCAGCACTAGCAGCAGCATAGTTGTCATCGTAGGATTGAGCTTCTGTCGAAATTAGAAACTCCTTTATTTCAGCACAGAGTTCATTGGTTGGTTTATTCGTCAAATTGGAAATATGATTTTTAAATTGTTCTGAATCTTCTTTAGAAATTCTGATTTTGTCCAGCAATTCAACAATTTCGCAGAACAGCTGGAGTTCGATAGCCTTGATATTTCCAATGGCGTCATTGACTTCGTCAAAAGGGACGCCTCCGGCGATCAGCAATTCTTTGAGTTTAAAAAACGTGTTCTCGTAGATTTCTGGCAGGTATCTCAGGGTAGAGACTCTGATTTTGAAACACAATGACGAAACATTTGTTACTTATTCCTTAAATCTCTGACTTTTGTTACATAACAGTACTACACAACAATGCCCAATTAAAGTGGAGCAGTTAGTCTACACTCTACAGGATCTGTATTCAACACATTTAACATAAATATGCTCGCGTGCATTCCATGCCTCTGCTCCCAAGGAATTGAATCGACTTCCACTCTCTCTTCGTAGTTCAAATTCACTTTCTTCCTTCAAAAAGCGGCTCAAAACTTTTTATTTCTCCTTGGCTTTCAGGCACTTGGATATCTAACTGCGTCTTCTCCTGGCGGCTAACTCTCCGCGTCTCAGATTCACATTTCGGTGTGACCGTGAGCACGTTAAAAATTTAATAATAATAATAATAATAATAATAATAATAATAATAATAATAATAATAATAATAATAATAATAATAATAATAATAATAATAATAATAATAATAATAATAATAATAATAATAACAGTAGCCCAGGACTGAATGACGGCTTTTAAAATTATTGAAACAGCCATTTTTAATCAGTCTGTAATAAGTTTGTTGGTTTTATGAAGAAATAAATTTGTCTTATAATAAATAATAAAATAATAATAATAAATAATAATAATAATAATAATAATAATAATAATAATAATAATAATAATAATAATAATTACATCCAACTGATGCAATCCTACCACTTTGTCCCACTGGCTTTTGAAACCATGGGACCAATTAACGCCAAGGGACTGGCCTTTCTCGCCGACCTGGGTCGTCTCTTGGGCCAAATTTCGGGCGACCCAAGAGAAACCAGTTTCTTGTTTCAGCGCCTGTCGGTTGTAATCCAACGTTTCAACGCTGTTGCGTTCCACAGCACTTTTGTTCTTCCAGATCTTGACAAGGATGGCCACTCCAGAGTAAACATTGCTTATTAATATCTGACACCTGAGGGATTATAGATACCTCAGGTAAACAAAATAATAATAATAACAATAATAATAAAACAATAATAATAGTAATAACTAATAATAATAAGAGCCTAATTATAATAATATTAATAATAATAATGATGATGATGATGATGATGATGATGATGATGATGATGATGATGATGATGATGATGATGATGATGATGATGATAATAATAATAATAATAATAATAATAATAATAATAATAATAATAATAATAATAATAATAATAATAATAATAATAATAATAATAATAATAATAATAATAATAATAATAATAATAATAATAATAATAATAATAATAATAATAATAATAATAATAATAATAATAATAGTAAGTGAATAATGAAGGATTATTGATAACAGAATGTAAAAAGTACAATACAGTAAAATACAATTAGAAATTTGCAATGCGCTGTAACAAGACAAGTCTTGCACTAGAGCGCGTTGCGCTGTGTCCTTAGCCATAGTGTAGCCTAATGAGAATAAATGAGTTTTTAATTTTGATTTAAATTGAGTAGCAGATGAACATTGACGGATTGTAGCTGGGAGACTGTTCCATTATCTGGGTCCGGAGACAGCAAAAGCACGATTTCCAAACTTCCTCTTGGTGCGAAGAACGGTAAAGTCTCCTCGCGTGGCCGATCTGAGTCCTCTAGGATTTGAAGCAGAGCATGGCACGACCATGGATGTCATATATGAGGGGAGGTTCCAGAATGGATATGATACATGAGGAGGGAGATTTTGAAAGCGATACGGGCGCGAATGGGAAGCCAGTGTAGTTGTTGAAGAGATTGTGTGATGTGGTCTCTGGGGCCAAGACCTTTTATTAGGCGAGCGGCGGCGTGCAGAACAGACGTTATAGGTTGTAGCGTCGATGTGGGAAGGCCAGATAGGACGGAATTGCAGTAGTCGATGCGAGAGATGACAAGGGCATGAGTAAGAATACGGAGGCAGGTTTCATCCAGGCATCGCTTCACTTGTTTAATTCGCCGAAGGTGGAAATAGCAGGCTCTGGCAATGGAGGAAATGCGTTGAGTCATGTTTAGATTGTTGTCTAACAATACTCCAAGATCGCGAACCACTTCTGAGGGTGGAATAACCATAACTATAACCATAATTTTATTGTAGCCAAACAGGTATTACACAGATGATATTACATACAAGTATTTCGAGTGGTTACAATAGGGGGACCAGAAGGGACCTTGGTCCCACTAAGTAGGGCCCCTAATTATCAGTTTCAGTATTGGATGGCGATTAGTTAAACAATAACAGTTGCAGTTTTACAATTTGACATTATGTAAATATTTACAACATAGGCAGCAGTCTGTGGTAACTGACTTCGACCCGTTCATAAGCATGCAAACAAACTGGCAATGTAATGTTCAGTACTTGTCAATGTTATAACCATCATTTTATTGTAGCCAAACAGGTATTGATGATGATGATATATTCGTTTATTTATCAAGCAGGAAGACACACCGCTTCACAACTTACATACACAAAGAGTACTATAAAGAGTACTATACAGAAAAAAGGGAATAATGTTAGTTTTTAAGATTTGGGTCACAGATGATATTACACACAAGTATTTCGAGTGGTTACAAATTTACAATAGGGGGGGACCAGAAGGGTCCTTGAAGAACATCCTTGGCAGTAATGACACATTACTAGCAAACCACATATTTTAGCATTAATCTTAGGTAGTTGTCAGAAAATGTAACTAGCCTATCAACAAAAACAGAGGAGATACAGACATATTATATAGGTTATGCATTTTCTTGTCTTCTTGTGGTTCTCTGCCTGTTAGGCAGGTTCAAATGTCCGACGTCGCCACTTCTCTCGTTGTTGGGCCTCTTCTTTCAGTTTCCTGTAGCCGTTTGTCATCATCCAATCCAGCATCATCTGTCTTGGTCTTCCTCTTGTCTTCCTCCCCTTCATTTTTCCTTCGATGACCGTTCTTAGTAGTGAGTCTCCTCTCAGCGTGTGTCCGATCCATTTCCTTTGCCTGTCTCTTATTGTGCGTATAAGGACTCTTTCTTCTCCAATTATTCCCAACACTTCTTCATTTGTTATATGTTCTGTCCAGCTGATTTTTTCCATTCTTCTCCATGTCCACATTTCGAAAGCTTCCAGTCTTTTTATATCCGCTTTTCTCATTGTCCATGTCTCCGATCCATACAGCACCACGCTCCATACTAGTGTCTTTATCATTCTTATCTTTAGATTCCTGTTTAGTTTTCCTCTCAGTAATTCTCTTCTGTTTGAGAATGCCTCCTTTCCTATTGCTATCCTTCTTTTAATTTCTCTGTGGCATTTGGCATCTGTCGTAATCATACTCCCTAGGTAGCAGAATTCTTTGACTTGCTCTATCTGTTTTCCTCCAATGTGTATTCTGACTACAGTTTCCTTTCCTTTACTTATCTTCAATACCTTTGTCTTTTTGATGTTAATCTTCATCCCGTATTCGGTTGATGTTGTGTTTAGCCTATCCATCATTGCTTGCAGTCCTTTCTGGTTTCTCGCCAACATTGCCTGATCATCTGCAAACCTTAATGCCTTTATCCATTTTCCACCAACCTTTATCCCCTCCTCCATCTCCTCTACTGCCTCTCTGACAAGCTCTTCTATATAGATGTTAAATAGTAATGGTGACAGTGGACATCCTTGTCTCACACCTCTTCCAACGTTTCCTGGTTCCGAGTACTCACCATCTATTCTTATTCGCATCTTTTGTCCCATGTATAAGTTTCCTATTAATCTTCTGTCTCTCCAATCTATTCCCATCCGCCTCAATGCATGTAGTAGCCTTCTCCAGTCAACTCTATCAAATGCTTTTTCATAATCCACAAAGCATATATATACATCCTGACCATTCTGGCAGCTCCTCTCTGTTAGTACTCTTAGTGTTCCGATCGCATCCCTAGTTCCCATGCCTTTTCTAAAACCAAATTGATCATCTCCCAGCCCCTCAATTGCCTCTGTCTTTGCTTGCACTCTCTTTGCTAGTATTCTTATCATGACTTTTGACGCATGGGTGAGGAGGCTAATGGTCCTGTAATCCTCGCATGCTGTTGCATTTGGTTTCTTTTTAATTGGTATTATTATGGATTGCAGGAAGTCCTCTGGCCATTCTCCCGTTGTGTATATATCTTGGCATATCCTTATTAGTTATTATTATATTATTATGCATAGGTTATGCAAGGGTAATATCTTGACAGTGAGCCTTAAAGGAACCAAGGCATTTTAAATCAGCTTAGTGATCAACTAACTATGAGTTCACCTTTTTAAAAATAAGTTTAAGTTGGGTATGGATTGGAGATCTTTTGGTAGGGTATTCCATGCTGCTGGACCAGCCACTCTGATCGAGAACCTGCGGGAGTTCGTACGGGCAAATATTGTTCTGACAAGGGATGGATTTCTAATATTATAGGAGTGTAAGTCTGACGAGAAGGTGAAGAGGTTGGAAAAGTTAGTTGGTAGCGTATTAAATATATAACGATGCATGAATTCATTAAGTTGTTTTTGTTTAATCTGGGTTAGTTTTAGAATTCGATAATGTTTAAATAAGTGGTCAGTATACATGTGCGTTTCAAAAGGATCCAACTATGATGCGTAGTATTCTTTTTTGAAGTAGTATTATTCTTTGTAGGCGGTGAGTGTAGTTAGAAGCCCAAATCATATTGCAGTAAGCTATATAAGGGTATATTAAAGAATAGTAAAGAGTTAGTCTAGTATTAATAGGTATGAGATACGATATACGAGATATTACTCCTATGTTTTTAGCTATTTTAGATGCTTCGACATATTTTGCCTCTCGTCATTTCTAACACTGGGGAGTGGCCCGAAGACTTCCTAAAGACCATCATGATACCCATAAAGAAGAAGAACAATGCAACAACTTGTAAGGACTACAAAACAATTAGCTTGCTGCCACACGCAGCCAAGATTATGCTAAAGATAATAACAAAAAGAATACAGGCAAAGGTAGAAGCTGACAAAGGATTAGGAGAGGATCAGTTTGGGTTCAGAAAGGGGCGGGGTACAAGAGACGCCATCGGATCACTGAGGGTCCTGACAGAAAGAAGCCTAGAGTATGGACAAGAGGTTTACATCTGTTTTGTGGACTACGAAAAGGCGTTTGACAGGGTAGATTGGAGAAAACTGATGACTGCACTGAGACGAAGGGGTATCGACTGGAGAGATAGAAGGCTTATAGAGAACCTCTACATGAACCAGAAAGTAAAGATAAGAATAGATGGAGAATGTTCAGAGGAAGGAGAAATCGGAAGAGGAGTAAGACAAGGATGTCCTCTATCACCACTCCTCTTTAACATATATATAGAAGAGCTAATACAGGAGGCAATGGAGGAGGTAGAAGAAGGAGTAAAAGTAGGAGGAACACTTATAAAAGCCTTAAGATTTGCTGATGACCAAGCAATGCTGGCGACGACACAGGCCGGTCTACAGAAGATGATGGACAAACTAAATCTGACCTCAAAGGAATACAACATGAAAATAAACATTGGAAAGACAAAGAGTATGAGGATAAGCAGAGAGGAAGGGGAGGTAACAGAGAAAATAAAAATCAACGGTGAGGAGGTGGAACAGGTTAAGAGCTTTTGTTACTTGGGAAGCATGATAACAACAGATGCAAGGTGTCAAAATGAGGTGAAGCGAAGAATAGCACTGGGAAAAGATGCATTCACGAGAAGAGGAGAATTGTTGAGAGGAGGGCTAAATAAAGCCTAAAGAAACGACTGGTTAAAACACTGGTATGGAGTGTGGCACTGTATGGGTCAGAGACCTGGACCATCAGGAAAGAAGATATTAAGAAATTAGAAGCTTTTGAGTTGTGGATTTGGAGAAGGATGGAGAAGGTGAGCTGGACTGAGCATATAACGAATGAAGAGGTGTTACAAATGGTTGATGAAAAGCGATCGCTGATAACAACAATAAGAGAAAGACAGAAGAACTGGGTGGGGCACGTATTAAGAGGAGACTCCCTCCTGAAGGAAATCATAGAAGGGAGAATGGAAGGGAAAAGAGGGAGAGGAAGACCGAGGCAGATGATGCTGGGATGGATGACCGACGGATACAGCGAATTAAAGAAAAGAGCACAGCAAAGAGAAAATTGGCGTCATTGGAAGTTGGAACCTGCCGAAGGGCAGAGAACTTAAAGAAGAAGAAGATGCTATTATTTCTATGTGGTTCTTCCAAGTGAAGTATTGGGCTGCATGCAAGCCCAAGAACTTAACTGTGGAAACTTGAGGTATTTCAGTAGTGTCTATAAGAATTTTCCATATAATCTGAGGTGTTGGTTTCCTGTGAGATCTGAATAAGATGTAGTTAGTTTTAGTCAAGTTAAGGGATAGTTTATTAACTTTAAACCATTCGGATATTTTTATGAGTTCACTGTTTAGCTCAGCAAATGGTTTTTCATAGGAACTATGAGTAAAGAAGATGTTGGAGTCGTCAGCAAATAGTACGAATTGGAGAATTGGAGATGCGTTAGGTAGGTCATTGATGAAGAGAACAACTCAAGTCGAGGTTAAGTATTTTCAGTGATTGATCATCATCCGGACTGTTCCGACGGTAGAACCAAATGAGTTCTGCTTTAGTAGTATACATTTTAGTTTCAAACGCATACGTGTAGATGCACACCAGGATTGAATATCACGGGTGCATGCTGCGATTTTGATGTTATTGTTTCCGATGTTTCTTCCAGAGAGCTTTATGTAGAGTTGGGTGTCGTCAGTATATAAGTGGATCAGAAGACCATGTTGCGAAGCAATGTTGACAATATTGGAGGTGCATAGAATGAAGAGAAGTGGACCAAGTATGGATCCTTGGGGATCCCTCCTTGCTTCCACCTACTCAATCTGGCTTCCGTCGTCATCACTCTACTGAAACCGCAGTCATCAAAGTCTACAACGATATCGTCCTGGCTCTCGACTCTGGTTTCATCACCGCGTTTCTCTTATGCGATTTCTTGCCGCCGCCGAAGAGGACCGTGAAAGCACTTGACACTGTGAGATCTTGAGGAAAGGAACGAAGCAATCCATTGAAGAGCTAAAGCAGTAATACCGATTATACTTCTAGAATTCTGAGGAGAATGATATGATCCACGCAACCAAAGGCGGCGAAGAAATCCAATAAGAGAAACGCGGTGATGAAACCAGAGACGAGAGCCAGGACGATATCGTTGTAGACATTAATGACTGCGGTTTTATTAGAGTGATGACGACGGAAGCCAGATTGAGTAGGTGGAAGCAGCTGATTCGAGATGAAGGACATGTTTCGAGATGAAGGACATGTTCGAGATGGGACGATAGCTGGTCGGGTCTGTTGGATCGAGTCCCTGATTCTTGATACGTGATCGCATGATGGCGCGTTTGTGCTTAGTTGGTAGAGACGCCTGGGTTATGGAAACGTTGATGAGGAGGGCAATGATCGGAGCGAAAACGGTGAGAAGAGATTTACACTAACTTTGCTCTCAAAAACTGCTGCAAATTTGGATAGTAGATGTATTTTCAGCAAAGAAAACCCTGATCACAATTGATGCTCATTATTCACACTGCCATTTCAAGTAATTAATTTATTAATTTATTTATTAGGAGAATTTGTATAGCGCCTCTTCAAAAGGACTACGCAGAGGCGCTCCCAACCCGAGCGCGGCCAAATAAAACGGTTTTAACCCTAATCATACCAGGATAAAATCAACCTAAACGTACCGGGTGGGGTCGAAAATGACCCCATCTCAGTTTTTACTGTAAGTTCAACATGCTTGTTATTTGAGTGTCAGATATGTATATATATGTATATATATTATATGTATATATATATACGTATAATTATATATGTATGTATATATAAAATTATATATAAAATTATATATATGTGTGCATATATGTATGTATATATAAATAATATATATCTGAAGCTGTAAGTTTAACATGTTTGTTATTTGAGTGTTAGATACATATATATATATGTATATGTATATGTATATATATGTGTATGTATATATGTATATATATATGTATATATATGTATATATATATATGTTTGTGTATATACATATATATCTGATGCTGTAAGTTCAAGATGTTTGTTATTTGGGTGTCAGGTATATACACATATATATATACAATTATACATATATATTATATATATATATATATATATATATTATACATATATATTAATATATATATATATATATATGGGTATGTATGTATATGTATATATATATATGTATGTATACATATGTATATATATATATATGTGTGTGTGCATATATATATATGATGCTGTAAGTTCAAGATATAAATTGTTATTTGAGTGTCATATGTATATAATTATATATGTATATATGAAATTATGTATGTATGTATATATGTATGTATGTATACATGTATGCAAATATCTATATATATATGGGTATATATAATTATATATATATCTGATGCTGTAAGTTAAACATATAAATTGTTATTTGAGTGTCATATGTATATATGTATGTATTAATGTATATATAAAATTATATATGTATGCATTTATATATGTATATATGTATGTATGTATATATATATGATGCTGTAAGTTCAACATGTTTGTTATTTGAGTGTCAGATAGAGACAGAAATATATATATACACATATATATACATATATACATATAATAATATCTAACACTGTTATAAGTTCAACATTTTGTTATTTGAGTATATATACATATATATGTATGTATGTATATATATGTATGTATGTATATATGTATGTATGTATGTATATATCCAACACTCAACTTATATATATATATATATTAGTTCTGACACTCAGTTCAGGTTCAAAATCCTCACTTACAAGGACCATCTAAATGGTAGGTCTCACTGGGGGTAGGGTTTGGCCGTAATTGAAATTGCTTGAAATAACGCAATTTGTAATTTGTAATTTCATTCAATTAGGCCTACAGTTTCCTATGTATTTTGTAATTTGAAAATATATTTGATGTCTCAAAGTAATTTGTAATTTGCAATTTAGTAACATTTTTCTGAGTAAAGAACGCCGTTGGAATTACATCTTGGAACTTGGCAAGACCATAGCCATGTCTGAAGTCACGCAAAGATCATCAGTTTCCCAGCACAACTTCCCAAAAATTACTCGGAAAATGTAATTAATTACAAATTACAAATAACTTTGAGACATAAAATATAATTTCAAATTACAAAATATATAGGAAAATGTTATTGCACTACACATTACAAATTACTTTGAGATATAAAATTTAATTTCAAATTACAAATTAGGCCTACTGTGAGACATAAAATATAATTTCAAATTACAAAATACATAGGAAAATGTAATTGAATTACACATTACAAACTACTTTGAGACATAAAATATATTTTCGAATTGCAAATTACTTTGAGACATAAAATATAATTTCAAATTACAAAAATTAATATATAAGAAAATGTAATTAAATAAAAAATAAAAAAATTAAGAGTTGCATAATTTCAAGTAATTTCAATTTCAATTACTGCCCATCATTGCTTGCCACGTCTCCCAAACGCTAAAACTGCTCATTTAGGTTGCAAAATCTGGTGTATTGCTCGGCAAAGTGATGCTTGAAATTCGGAAATTTTTGGGGTCTTTTATGACCCCAACAGTCTTTCGCGGATATCATGTAGGCGTCAAAAGGCTATCCATTCTCGATTGGTTCTTCTTAAACCTGGATATATATGTGACAAATTCCTAAAATTGTTTAAAAAAATATTTAAAGTTAAATTTCTTACAGCAACAATCATACGCGTGGGGTCATAAAAGACCCCACCTGGTATGATTAGGGTTAAGATGAGCGAGTAATGTCTGTGGTGTTCTAGGAAGGGAGCGGAGCGCCAATTCTATATCGAGGGACCTACCACCGAGAATGCACTGCTCTGACTAGTTGAGGTGCGAGTAAAAGGAACTGAGATGAGACCTCGTTACGCCGAAAGGAAGAAACGCGAGTGCCGAACACTAAGGCTAGGGCTACAGAGCTCGCTAAAGTAGAGTGGCGAGGCCTAGCAGGGAGCGCCAGACTAAAGCTGTTATCCTATACACAATTCGCTGCGCACGGGGCATCCATGCTGCAGTAGAGAAAGTCACGCATATAGCTGGAGATGTGGTAGAATTTTGGTGTGCGACCAATGCGGCGGGCGGCAGAGCGTAGGACACGATCCAGGCAGTTCAGGACGGTAGCCGGAAGGCCAGCATAGAGAGGCAGTAGTCAAGTCTGGTTGTAACGAAAGAATGGACATGGGTAGCAGTAGAGGTAGGAGTTAAAAAAATGCGAGCCAGCAACTGCGCCTATTTCACTTTATAGGCTAATAACAAGCACGGCTAAATGAGTGAATGTGAGAAGCAAAAGTGAGCTCCTGGTCCAGAGCAACACCAAGGTAGAAGACTACAGAGCAGAAGACAAAATTACGAAAGGCGGCAGACAGGGAAGCCATATCTAACTTAGCCAGATTATGGCGGGCGCCAAGACAAACGAACTGAGTTTTTAGGGAGTTGAGGCGGAGCCAGTTGGACGATATCCAGGACCCCAAGACCGCCACAGCCAAGCTCATAGTCCGGTCGGTCGCAACGGCATCAGAGGTCCGCCACTACCCTACCTGTGTTAGTGCCAGTCCCAAGCCTCGAGAAAAGAGGAGGGCGACACTAATCATCTTTGTTATGACACAGTGTCGTTAAACAGCAACTTAAAAAAACGGCATCAGAGGCGAGGCAGTGCTGGTACTGAACGTCTTCCTCAAACAGATGGATCAGCATAGCGTGGGAGATGAGACGGGCCTACGTCAGATGTATAGATTATGAAGAGAAGAAAGGACCTCAGTCAAACAAGCAGAGTACCGGAGAGGACAAAATATATAGGTAACCGTTCTAGTAACATCTCAAGGTCCACAGTGTCCAATGCTGCACTTACATCAAACATGGCTAAGAGAGCGATCGATGGCCCCGTAGACATCGGAAAGGAGACGAAGAAGTAATTCCTTGGTGGAATGACCTTTCCGAAAAGCAGACTGGATCACAGGAAGCACGTTGTTAGTCTCATGGCAAGATGTCAGCTGGAATGTGACTATCTTCTCTATGACTTTCGAGAGGAACGAAACGTTGGCAATCGGTCAGAAGAATCGAGCTCTTCGCACTTGATAACCGGGACCAGAACGGATCTTTTCTGAGACGTCGACAGGACACATTCCCGGATAGTGCGGTTGCAAAGGACGGTAAGGAGAGGTAGAAGGACGTCGAAAAACTCCTGCAGTAAGGCTTTGGGGAAGGGGTCAAGTTCGCAGGATTTAGGAGGAGAGGGGAGAATGATTCGGCGTTGGTCGGCAGGGGTGACAGGAGTCACGGTGGACAGGTTGAAAGCTGCAGGAGGATAAAATAGTTGATCTTTTCGCAAAACCCTTGGGCTTTCAGAATTAACATTATTTTAATCTCCTCTAAGATTTGGGTTTACTTTAACTATAAACTTTAAAATAAAACCAGTTCTTCCGCCTTTATAGTAGTCCTTGCTTAATGAATTGCCCTACGAATTTAAACAAGCATAATCACCTAATGGAAAATCAAAACCAATCCACTCAACTGCCATAAGGTCAACTAATCCGATAGCAAAGAGGAGCATGCATAGGTTTAACTCGGGTTTAGAAAGTAGAGGGACCAATTTACCTGATTTCTCTTTCACGTAATAATTAGGCTACTCAATACTCATGCTAAACTTAATGACCATTGTTTCTTCATCAAATGAAAAAACTATGGGTAGCCTATTGATATATGCAAACAATTTATCAGAATACATGAACTCAATTAACAGTCTTTAACCAGAAGCGTTGAGATTTAATTGTAACTTTACAAATTCAAGCCCGGTAACTGAAGCGAGAAAGTGTTGCATTACGACATTGGGATTGCCAAGGTAGAAAGTCCAGCTGCCAAAAGGTCATAGACGGAGCTTTTACTAATTCTCGGGTGAAATAAATTAAACTTACTTTTCGTCTACCATGAGGTTGTAAATTATGTCAGCTGCTCCTCCAGTTCCCTGAAAGAGAAATTACTAGGTCAAAATCTTGGTCTTTGAGTTGGTAACATTTCCATTGCGCAACCTGTCCAACAACGCTAAATTTCAAATTGATTTGAATGGTAGCATTAGTAGAGAGTTTACAGGTCGAACGAACACTTCAGCTCTTATTCTTACATATAGGTGCGTCGTGCAATGTGTTTCATAGAAAAGTAATTGGCATCATATATGGATTTCATCGGAACTGTTTATACTTCTCGAATCCAAAACATCTATCTAACTGAATGAATTACAATTATGAACTGCTTCGATATTACCAGAACTGTACAGAACCGTTCCACTTAAATCTAATCCAATCATTATCCAAACAAATGGAATTTAATACAATTTAGTCTTAACCAGATCTGATCCAATATATAATATTTTGTTCTATTCTATTTCGGTCTTTTCACCAATCTGAAATCTTGCGTATATTATTGCTTTAATTCTAAGACATTCACCAAAGTGACAACGACAGGAATTCCGTTAGCCAGGGCACGTTCAACAAAGCCGAACTCACTGACGCTTCCTCCAATTAAGATGTAGATAAGAGGACTGCCTACAAACATTTTAAATTCTGCATTTATCTAACAGGTAAATGATTATTTATATATTATTATTACTCTAAAATAATTAAGTGGTAACTTTCATAGTGTCGAAGTCTAATTCACGAAGCATCAAACAATGACGAATAGAATCCAAGGCGCATACAGAAGATAAGTCCGTTCAAACTGCTCTTATGATTGTTGCGTTATTGCTACAACAATAAGACCCACATGTCTAAAGCACATTTGAAACTGACGTGTAATTTTTCGCTGGTGTGCGAAGAAGTACATTAATGGTTTATTTAACCTCTTATGACCGTTAGGTGCAACATAAATGAATTCACCGCCTATGACAGTTCTGCATCATGGATCAGTCAAACGGCTCGTCGCTGAAAATCGCAGTCTGCTAGGATGGATGTAAGGAGAGACAAATAGCTGAAGAGTGCTCGTTGTAAGGATTTTATAGGCCAGACAAGCCAGTTTAAATCTAATTCCGAATCTGTCGGCAGCCAATGCAGCTGACTGTGCAGGTTCAAAGAGTTTGTGGAGCACGTTTATCCGACGTAAAGGTAAGATTAGTTCCGATGAAATAACCTTAATAGTAAGCTTACTGATACCGACTAAAGTTTGAATATATGTGTTTCTTGTTTCATGTAAGGATGAGACGTCATATACAAGACGAAGATCGAGACATTCTGAGGAGCACGTTTTTCCAGTATTAACAAATGAGATGTTGTCTAATGTAAAGGCACGATCGGTTCTGGTGTTATCGAGGTTGGGTCTAAATATAATTTGACATACTGTTGGCATTCAGGTCAAAAGCATTATGGTAAACAACTTTTAGCTGATCAAAATGTGCAATTAGGTGGGATGAAACACGAGAACAAGTAGAGTAAGTGATGTTGGTATGGTTTCAGGGACAAATTAACTAAGAAGAGACAGAACTTCATAGTAGGTTTATACAGATAAGTCAGACTTAAGCACTAGGTCGTTGCCTCCTGGGCACGGGACCTCCACTTGGCATCTCTAGACTCTAGGTAACCTCTCTGATGATAGGCAATGCATGTGAATAAACTGGTGCTCTGCGCTTAGATCTTAAGTAGCGCTTCATACATTTCGATATTACGTTTGCGATTACGAGTTTACGATTACAAGATATCAGAGTAGCCGTACAATGAGCAATTTAACATTGCATATTGTTCATTTTGTAGACCAAAATGAAGCAGAAAATAGTTTATGGTTCTCTCGGTCGTAGCGTTATCAGTTGACACCAACTTTGAGAGCAGAAACCGCTCGGATATGCATCAACTGTTATAAAAAATGTTGATTTTTTCAAAGCCAGCTGCAGTAGCAAGTGCTGCGAAACTCGTTAATGGGTTTATTAGTTAAGGTTAGTTAAGATTTTTTTATGTTAATCAAGTCAACAACTGTTGTAGTAAGTAAAGCATCTTTCGGTCGCCACATATTCTGTTGAAATTGTGTAGAGGTGTCCCTACTTAGCGGGATCTTTGATCCCTTCAGGGCCTTCCCTTGTGGCATTCAACAATCCATACTTAAAAGTGCAATGATGATGATGATGATGATGATGATGATGATGATGATGATGATGAATACGACAATTTCTACAGCGCCGTAACACGGCACATGCCGTTACAAGGGCGCTTTGACACGATAAACACTCAGTCCGGATACGCCAACTTGAAATAATGTGTCTTGAGTCTGGACTTAAATGACTCCAGGGATGTTGCTGAACGGATTGATTACGGTAACGCAATCTGATTTGTAATATCATTGTTTATTGTTGTTTGGCTACAAATAAACGATTGATTGATTGATTTCTAGCACGCATTGATTACGGTAACGCTTATGTCAGCCCCTCCAGTTGGAACCATCTTTCGCATGAATTGCGTCTTGAGCTCCTCATCCTTTCTCTTCCTCTGTTTCGGAAACGCCTGAAGACTATCTTATTTGTTAGAGACCTTTTGTTCGGGAGCGCCTCTGAATCTCTTAGTGGCGCTATACAAATGTTCAATTACATAGGCCTATTACAAATTACAGCGCTGTCTTTCCTCCCCAAGATCTGAATAACATTCACACAAAAGGCGGGGAGTTCCATGGCGCAATTACAGTCGATATCTGGGGTGGCGAGGTCGACTTCCATCAATATCTTTGTCTTCACCCTAGGAAAAACGTTATCCTTCTCTGAGTATAACGATAGGACCATAGGCGAATGGTCTGCCTCCCTCTACGCACTAAGGTCCCTCCGGGCACATGAAGCAACTCCATTGACACCGCATGTGATTGCTCGGAGTACCACATTAGCCAAATTAACATACGCACTGCCAGCGGGTTTAGAGAAGGATCGCTTGGAGAGTTTTAGGCGAAGAGTCAAAAGCTTCCTCCCTCATGATGCTCCAACTGTGGCTGATGACAGAATGTTCGCTGCATGCGATCAGAACTAATGACCGTCATGTTCTTTTTAAGTTGTAGTAAGCAGTAGTACTGCTTACATAGTGGGAAGACAATGCTTGGATTGCACTCAACATCTACCGACACTACCAGTAGAGGAATGACGACTGCAGAGGATAAGAAGCGGCAACTCAGAGGGCGAAATGTCGATCAATAATATCATTAATTGCAGTACCATATTTGCTGTAAATATGGTACTGCAGAGGATAAGAAGCGGCAACTCAGAGGGCGAAATGTCGATCAATAATATCATTAATTGCAGTACCATATTTGCTGTAAATATCAGTATATTACTGACAAAGTGTTAAAGAATCTAATGCAATCACCACAATTCAGAGTTGCATCTATGTTTGAACCATCAATTGTATAATGTATATGGCGCTATACACGTATAAAGTATATCAGCGCTTAATCTGTTTACTTAATTTAACCGTAATAGACTGTGCGACATACTTCTGTCAACTTCTACTAAATGAAGTCGTCAACATAATAAACTGTGTGACACATTTATCTTACGTCTACCCTAATAAAAATTGTTTCTTTCAGCATAATAGATACTATGATACATTTATTGTTTTAGGTAATAGGCTTGTTTTATTCAAAATAATAAACTGTACGACATACTTAGGTCTTCATTTCCAGCATTAGTCTCCTTACCCGTCAGAGCATTCTCGACCATTTCTCTAAGGATGTTTTGGTGTCCTGTCTTCTTCTGTGTACCGTCATCAACAAGCAGAAAGTGCGTGTGATACTGATTCAGAGAAAATCCATTGTCAATTGGACCACGTGAGTCCTATTAATAGAGAAAATTAGTGGAAAGTCTAATCATCGAACGCAAGCGCATCTCAGTCATCCACAATGAAAAACGTATGCTTGCTGATTATTAGTCATGATCAACAAGCAATATATCACCCACGCGGGATTCTGCAAATTACAGTACAACTATTTACGCAACATAAATAACAATCACCATTAATACATACGGGAACAGGTCGATAGTCCGAAGGTTCGATAGTCCGAAAGTTCGATAGTCCGAAGGTTTCATGCATGGTAAAACATTATATGTATATGTACATAAATATGTATAATGTACATTGTACAATGTACATATATAATATAGATAATATGTACATGCATGTATACATTATGTTTTACCATGAAGCCTTCGGACTATCGAACCTTCGGAATATCGAACCTTCGGACTATCGATACGTAGCCAATACATACATGCATTCGTATTCACACTGTTGCCTGCAACGTACCTTTGACTTTAGACTATAAAATGAGCGTGCCTGGAAAATGATATGACAATATAGAGATGGATACAGCTGGATAGAGGCAGCGAGTGCTGGAAACCTGAGCTCCTCTGGCTCGCCAAAGATGGTCAAAAAGTGCTGGCCAAGCTCAGGGATAAAATCAGCCCTGGTAGAAGTATTATTGGATCCAAATGTTTCAAAACTGATGGACGGGAAAGAAGGTAATATAATATGGTAACCCTCGATATTTTTCAGTTGTACATGTGGCCGCTCTTTTCCGCGGCCACAGTTGCATTTATGTGAGCAATAATAGGATGCCGAAGTATGTATAGCCTAACTCTGGCGTCCCAGGTCGGATATTTATCAGAGAACCATTGTAGCCCACTAGCCCATCCTGGTATCTTGCCATCTGAGCGAAGCAAACCTTTTTGCAACAGAGACCATAGTGGCAATCAGGGCAAGCTAAATCCCCACATCAACATTGGTGAAGGCTGCATAGATCAAAATACAAATACAAGCCACATGATGAAATTGGCAGGGCGGTCAGCCAATCACCTGAATGAGGGAAACTGACTGCTTCCAAACGTGCACAGTCGGGTTATTAATGCTTTCCCAAATCGCCGACTTATCATTTATTGGCTCTAATCATAGACCTTCCCAGGTCGCATTTTTCTTTGCAT
>JACEVL010000992.1:133962-181584 GCA_020284085.1 Aporrectodea caliginosa
AACTCGAAATATAGACCCTATGCACAATACAAAATATTTGAATATAAGCAAATTATCGTGTCATGGAATAAATAAAGCGAGGAAATAATCAATACGTAATTAGGCCTAAATTGATTTCTTATTGTAAACTTATCAATTTTTTTCCACGATGATGAAAACTAAACATAGGCCTAAAATCAGCAACTAATTATAATGTCATCTAGCAAAAGGCTATTAAGTATGAGAAAGATGGGCGATTGCTTTCAAATATCTTAGACCTATTATCTTATTCGAATTGTTACATGTAATTGCAGTGTTTCGAGTCAACAGAATATTATGTTGACTTCAGTCAGTGACACGAGTTATCACTTATCCCATTTTTGACGTAACACTTGTCTTCAATCACGGAATTCCTAGGTTTCCGTGGAACACACATGGGAGACGCTGCTTTAGACACTTGCTAATACACTAAAACAAAGTCGCAATTAAGTCGCTACCTAGAATAACTGGTCGACAAAATAAGAATTTTTTTTATAATTCCTACATTATCTGAACGGTTGTCGACATAATTGTCTTAACCTTCGCAGGACGGAGTGGGGTAAATAATTACTCCAGGGGTGTTTGGATGCTGATTGCGGAGCAACTGTAGGCAGGTATAATTTGACGTTCCATGTATTTACAAGTTTCGAAAAATGACATATTCTGACACCAAAGCCAGGAAAATGTCATGTTGTTGGAAGTAAATTTTTGAGTCCAAAGTGTCATGGGGTAAAAATTTACCCCTCTTCGACCTCGACGTCGTTATTTATTCGTGCATAGTGAATAAGATTTCTCAAAGATATTAGGTCATAAGTAACCTATAATCAGAAATAAAGTACTGTTTCTACGGTGGAACTGAATTTCATAGTTGCAATAATTTTGGGGAGTGCGCTTTCCAACATGGCGGCCGATATGGCCGCCAAAACACAAAAATATGTATATCTCAGCTCATAGCTGGGCTACAATGACTAATGAACAATCCATTTTCATAGTTCTAAAGTCAAGGAATCCATTTATCGTAGTTGGAATAGTGTGTGGGAACTGTACTATCCAATATGGCGGCCAATATGGCCGCCAAAACACAAAAATATGTAGGCCTATATCTCTGGTTTGGCGGACATATTGGCCGCCATCTTGGATAGTAATATTCTCACAATATTGCCGATTTACGAGAAATCGATTCCTTGATGTCGAAGACATAAAATTCGACCTTTCATTTGTCATTGTAGCTCACCTTTAACATGAGACATACATATTTCTGTGTTTCGGAGGTCATATTGACCGCCATCTTGGATAGTAATATTTGGATGCTATTCCAACTACGAGAACGTTAATCCTTGACGTCGAAAACATAAAAT
Organism: Aporrectodea caliginosa; assembly: GCA_020284085.1. NCBI lineage: Eukaryota > Metazoa > Annelida > Clitellata > Crassiclitellata > Lumbricidae > Aporrectodea > Aporrectodea caliginosa. The sequence goes on from JACEVL010000992.1 coordinate 135,339, forward strand.
TCGATACATCGTTTGTGATTTTAGCCTACCTGTTACCTGAAATGTATGTATTTCTGTTTTGATGGCCATATTGGCCGCCCTCTTGGAAAGTAACATTACCACACTATTGCCACTACGAGAATTCCATTCCTTGACATTGAAAATACTAAATTCGACACTTTATCATGGGTGACGAGACCGATATATCGGTTTCTCGGGGATAAGTAACGGACGCTCAAACCGATAAATCGGTTTCTCGGGGCCAGTGGATTAAATGTTAGCCTAATAAGTGTTTTGCTATGATTTAAAAATTTGGAAGGACGGCCGCGTCGGGAGACCACTTTCTTGAATCACTTCGCTTATCGGCAACAGAGGGCTGCGGACCGGCACCGGTCCACGGACCACCACTTTGGGAAGCACTGAGATAGACAGCAGGAATGACACAAATGCAGATCTACAGATAAACATGAATGCATACATATATACTTTCATACATACATACATACATACATACATAGGCTACATACACACACATACATACATACATAATTACATACATACATACATACATACATACTTACATATATATACAATTATACATAAAGTACATACTAGGGTGGTCGCATCTCTAATGAAAAATTTTAAACTTCATTTGCATACTTTCGCCAACACGGCATACCGTGCCAATTGGTTTAAATGTAATGTAGGCCAAGCGAGGACAATAAGAATAGCAAAGAAACCCGGGCACCCATCTAGCGAGGCGGGCTTCGCTCACCCTCTTAACCGCTACATCCCCAGGCCAAAGGGAAAACAAAAGCCCTCTTTTTGTGGCTTAGCTAAAATAAAATGCCTGAACGGGACGTATTCCCAACATCTTATCTAACAATAATATCGGGCGGACCCATCACTCCGTCTAGGTATTCCCCGGACTAAAGATTCTACGTACGGATCCCAGAATGGAATTCTTGGTAGACCATAGGGAACACCCAACTTGGACATCCAGGGATCCTGCGCTTCATCATCTCCACAAATCTATCTTGCAACGGCCCAGAAATCAGCTGTTGGGACTGCCGATGCATTTCCCCACACACATACATGTGTATGACACAAATGCAGATCTACAGATAAACATGAATGCATACATATATACTTTCATACATACATACATACATACATACATAGGCTACATACACACATACATGTGTATGACTCTTCCCTCAGGGGCCCACAGATCAATACCAGTGCTTGACTGGTCACCGTACCCAGTACCTCAGCGTTCAGAGCTCCCGTATCACTCATCCGGGGCGGCTCCGGCTCCGGCGGTACTTCATCCAGCATGGATTCAAGAGGAGGAAGACTTCTTATCAGGCGGGCCAATTCTGGCCCCACTCTGAATCCAGATCATATTCTTGATTTACTCTTTCAGCATTTGAAGCGCCTCCCACGGTCGCAAGAGACTCAGGTATTTGAGGTGTCAAACTCACAACCACGCTTCCGCTCGACTCCGGGCGATACGAGATTGTCTTTCCCGATCCGCTTGCTGATGTTCGGACAGAATCAAATTTCGGAACAGTAGAATCGCACCGTACCTTCTTTCAATGTTTCTCCCGTCGATGACGAGACAGCGAAGACCCTGCACGGGATCCGGTATAACGAGCGCCACAGACGAAGCAGATCGCCCACTGAGCCTCCTGCATTCTAGTTAAGACACTAATTGTCGCGTTGCCTGCGATATGCGAAAACTTACTCGATTCAATTCTCTCAACGTTATGTCCTATCGTGCACCTTTCTGTGCTATATATCCGCCTATCTCGCCAGGCACAGCGAGGCACTCACTGGGGCAGGCCGGGGCACAGGCAAGGCATGCCGAGGCACAGCGAGGCAACAGGCGAGGCATAACTCGCGGCTACAAGCGAGGCACAACCGAGGCATCCCGAGGCATAACGAGGCAACCAGCGAGGCAGCTACAACAGAGGCACAACCGAGGCACAACCGAGGCATCCCGAGGTAAAGCGAGGCACCCCGAGGCAAAGCGAGGCAAAAAACGAGGCAGCTACAACCGAGGCACAAACGAGGCATTCCGAGGCAACCCGAGGCAAAACCGAGGCATCCCGAGGTATAACGAGGCAACCAGCGAGGCATAACTCGCGGCGACAGGCGAGGCATACCGAGGCATGCTCGCCAGGCATACCGAGGCATGCTCGCGGCAACCGGCGGGACAAATCCACTGCACTAACCCTAATCATCGAAGCGCGATGGGCACCGGACCTCCCGACGCGGCCGTCCTTCCACCGGGGCAACCTCATCTTCCGGCATCAGCTCCTCAGCTCGATCCACTTCTTTAAGCCTGGCACGAGCCGCCCGGAGGCGATGGGAAGCCAGTTCAAGGTCCTCCGGAAGTTGATTCAATGTTCTTCCCATGAAAATTTACATCGTCAAGGTATACCCGTAACCTAGGACGGGCCAAACCTAATGGCTCATTGCTAACTGCTCGAACTGATGAACTAATCATCACAATCAAAACCATGAGCAGTGCCGGTGTAAAGACTTCAAGCTACCCCCATTTCAAGTTACCCCCCGGTAATCTGAAATCGATTTCATATTACCCCCGCCCTGTTCACATTACCCCCTCTCTGATTTATCACAAATGATAAATTCTTATGTTTACAACTAATGATAGGGGAAGGGCTTTTAATTTGGACTCCCGTGTAATGATGTCACGACAATTCGTCTACCGACACTTCGTCTACGACACTTCGTATACAGACGTCTACAAGTGTAGGCCTATCAGTATCCATTAGGGCTAATCAACAGAGGCCGCTTTCTTATAGTTTCGCTAAGACGTGCTATATATTCTCAGAAATCCAGCTTCTAATTACTGAAAAGATTATTTTCATCAATCCAGCTTCTATTGAATGGAAACTTAGTTTCATCCATGCATCGAGCTTGGTATCCAGCTTCTATTTACAGGAAAAATTATTTCGATCAATCCAGCTTCTATTTCAACACAGGAATGTTTTCATCAATCCCACTTCCATTTCAGGACACAGTTTTTTCATCAATCCAGCTTCCATTTTAAAGTGACAATATCAAATAACTGTGTACACGAAATGTCGGTAGACGATGTGTCTGTAGATGAAGTGTCGTAGACGAAAAGTCTGTGGACGAGTTGTCGCGGAACCCCGTGTAATACGTACCATGACTGGTATAACATACCATAACATACCATAACAAGGGTTTTAAGAGGTCCAGAAGACGTTTAGTCTGTGTTAGAACCACTGCAATTATCCTGGAACATGATTAATAACCCAATTTCCCTAGCTTCTTCTTAAAAGCTGTGATAGTGTCCACATCCAAACTATTCCACAAATCTACAACTCTTGCACTGAATAATTTCTGCCCTAATGTACCTTTTGGTTTCTTAAATAATTTATACCTATATCCCCGAGTTGCCTTGTTTGGTGCTAATTCAAAACACTTCTCATTCTGCACTGCCTCCTTTCCAGTAATAATCTTGTAGGCTTCAATTAGGTCTCCTCTGCTCCTCCTTCTCTCCAATGTTGTTAGTCCACACCTCCTCAACCTTTCTTCATATCCCAAATCCTTGTAGCCCCAAATCATTTTTGTAGCTCTTCTTTGCACCTTCTCCAGCTTTTCCATGTCCTGTTTCAGGTAGGGACTCCATACCTGGATGCAATATTCCAACTGAGGCCTAACCAGTGATTTGTATAACCTCAATATTGTATCCTTGTCTCGGGTGACTATTGTCCTTCTTATCATGCCTAAAGTCGAGTTAGCCTTTTTGATGCTTCAGCACATTGCCTTGAGGGTTTTGCACTCTTGTGCATAATCACTCCCAAGTCCCTTTCTTCTTCACTCACTTTCAACACCATACCCCCATTTCATATGAAAACTCGCTGTTTCTCTTCCCCATATGCATCACTTTTCCACATTAAAGAGCATCTGCCAGTCCTGTGACCATCTGAACATTCTTCTTAGATCTTCCCGTAGTATCTCCGCGTCTTTTTCATTTCCCACTGCTCTACATAGTTTGGTATCATCTGCAAATTTAGAAATTTTAGATAAAATTCCATCATCTATGTCATTAATAAAAAGTACGAACAGCAATGGCCCAAGCACTGATCCTTGTGGAACTCCACTTAGCACTGTCGTCCAGCTAGAATGTTTGTCACCTATGCCCACCTTTTGTCTTCTTCCTGATAGCCAGCTTTGAATCCATGCTAGTACCTGCCCTCTAATCCCGCATGCTTGCAACTTCTTGGCCAGTCTTTTATGAGGTACTTTGTCAAATGCCTTGGCAAAATTTAAGTAAATTACATCTACAGGCTTTACCTCATCTATCCTCTCATAGACTTCCTCAAAGAACTCCAAAAGATTTGTCAAACACGAGCGACCTCTACTAAATCAAAGCAACTAAGACATCTTTCACCTTGTCACAATAATTCTTAAACTCAATCTATATAAAGTGGTAATAAATTTTTTACTTAGGCTTAGGCCTATTATAGGAAGTCGGAGAAAATCGTTTTTCCCTTAGGGGGACCATAATAGAAGCCCTTTCCCTACTTTTATTGAATGAAACACGTGAAACATACACGGTTGAAAGCTAGTCTCAATGTCTTAAAAAAAAATTTAAATGTCACAGAAATTCATTCATTCTGGAGATTTATATAGCGCCCCTTCAAAGAAATCTACTCAGAAGCGCTCCCAGTCCAGCCACGGCAAAGTAAAAAGACTTAAGTGATTTATAAAACCCAGTTTGACTGGTCAAAGGTAGCAAGCGCAGCTCCGATGGCAGGTCATTCCAGATGGAGGGGCCTGCAACCGAGAAAAACTCGGCGCTGCCTAGCAGTCAAGCGAGCCCGCGGGACTAGGAGTTGCCCCGTCGTCGCGGAGCGAAGCGCCCGACGCGCTACAACGTCGGACACTGGGCGGCAGAGGTTGCGCAGGTAAGATGGAGCACAGCCAAGGATGCTGCGTGAAACCAAAGAAGCAATACGGTATGAGATCCGTTGGGCCACAGGCAGCCAGTGTAACACATCGCGCATGTAGGCAGAGACAGAGCCGAATTTGGGAATTCGCCCAATAAGCCGAGCAGCTGAGCGCAGAACTCGATCTAGTCGCCCCAGAACCCCAAGCGGGAGGCCAACGAGGATCGAACAACAGTGGTCAATTCGACTAGTAACGAAGGCATGCACAAGAACCACTAGTGCGTCATGAGAAAGAGAGCGAGAAACCACTCGGAGCTGGCGAAGCTGATAGTAACAGCTTCGACAGATCAAGTTCACATGTTGAGAAAGACTAAGTTCTTGGTCAAGGGCGAGGCCCAGGTCACGAACCGTTATGGAAAAAGTTATATCAGGAAAGACCCGAGTAAGCTGGAGCAAATCAATACCATCTAGTTGCCGACGGCCACCTAGCCAAATAAACTGAGTCTTGGAAAGATTTAGGAGAAGTCTATTTGAGGCCATCCAAGAGGAAAGAACATCTATCGTTAGACACATATGTTGTACAGTAGCGACTGAGTCGACTAAATGAGTCTGATGGATGGGAATGGATGTACATGTAAGCTTGGACATCATCTGCAAAGAGCTGGTGCAGAAGCCCCTGAGACGTCAGCAGAGGACAGAGGTCAGCCGTATAGAGAAGATACAAAAGAGGACCTAGGACGGAGCCCTGGGGCACACCAAAAGGGGCGGGGACCCAAAGGGACCTAGAGGAGCCAACAACCGCACAGTTTGTGCGTTCAGATAGAAAGGATCGAAGCCATTCTAAAGGCTGGTCAACCAATCCAAAGGAAGTAGAGAGGCGCTGAAGAAGGATGGAGTGGTCCACAGAATCAAAGGCAGAGCTAACATCGAAAAGAGCTAGGAGTGTAACCTGGCCAAGGTCCATAGCGCTATAGAAGTCAGACAGAAGCCGGAGCAGAAGGGTTTCCGTGGAGTGATTCCTGCGGAAACCAGACTGCTGTTGAGGGATCAGCTCATTCACATCTAAATGTTAATTGTATTAAACCACAGACAACTACGATATGCATGTCAGATGCCCAATTACACGAGAGCACAACAGGTTGTAATATAATTCACATGAATTATATTACAAGCATTCATGGCTAGTGGGTATCAAAAGAAAATAGTAGAGACAGTTAATTTGTGTTTATGCATGAAATAAGTATCTAAATAAACATAAATAAATGAATATTTTAAGGGGGTAATCTGAAATCGTAGGGGGTAGGATGAAATCGCCTTCAAGCTACCCCCAGGGGTAACTTGAAATCGATTTAATCCTACCCCCCGGTAATCTGAGTGCGATTTCAAGTTACCGGGGGTAAGGTGAATGGGGGGTAATCTGAAATCGCTACACCGGTGCAATACGAGCGCGTCTGGTTGAGCCTGCGGGTCTACTCAACTTCTTGCGCAAGACCGATCTTTGCCTCTGTTCCTCTGATCTCTCTACAGCCGTAATCGTCAAGTCTTCCGATTCTATCGGCTGAACCCTCCGTTCCCCGGTCGGGGAAGGATCATCACTTCTATAGGCACATCTTCCGAGAGGTCTTGCATCAATTCGTCTCTTACTTGCTCATTCAGTGGGACATCTCCACCGGTCTCATTCCCTGTCACTGTTTTCCTACCATCGGACGCGACTTGTACCGGGTGCAACCCTCCGATTACCTCCTCCTTACGCAGTTTAACGGGCTGTTCTCCTAGGTTCACGACAGGGATCGGCGCTAGATTAGCTTCAACACTTATCATCTCTCTAGCGACATGAACTGTTGGGAAAATTTCGGCCGCCTCCGTCATTCACGCAGAAGGTTTTAGACATCACATCACATTGCGTTCGGGGGAAACGATTACTTCTTCGGCTACCGCCACCCTTCTACACCAAGAGGAGCCACTCCCCCTTAACTAGTGGGACCCGTCTCCTACCCGCAAACAGGGCACCCGCTCCAAATCCAATGCGGTACCTGTGCTCACGCAGCCAATCTATCCCAAGTATGGGCTCCGAAATTTGGTCTGATACTAAGAACTGCGTATTAATGTCCAACCCTCTAAACATCCTAAACAGGACGGTCAATTCACCCAGGACCCTAATCCATGTGCCGTTGGCGGCCAGAAGGAAGCGCGAACTCGGCTGTACAAACAATACAGTTGCATAAGAGGATGGAACGATGCTTATCTCGGAGCCAGTTTCAATGAGGCAAAGGCAAGACTGTTGGTTGATGGCGGCCCGTACATAGATGGCGTTATTTGTATGAACTCCCGAAGAATCGCGAGTGGTATGATTGTTAACCACTGCGTCCGTCGTTTCTCCTCTGTCCGTTCCTTCCGTTCGCATCTCTGCCGGTCGTCGAGCGTTCTGTCGCGAACGACGGCACCGTCGGGCAATGTGAACAGTTAAAGCAGACAAAGTCGCGTCATCGGTTATCTCCGGAGTTGGCGTTGTTTTCTCTCGGGACCGCGTCCAAACGAGGAAGAGTCCGTAACTCTTCAAGTTGTCGCGAAATCTTTCCTTTAAGTTCCAGCTGCCAGCGTCGCTGCGACGAAAAAAAAACAATCCAATTGCGCCTGGAGCTGCGCATTCGCGTCAACTCCCTGCGTTCCCCGTACTCTACTGGCAGGCCGGCGGCGGTCATCAATGTCGGCCATCTGTTGATATGCGATCATCCGCAGCGCCACTCAGTAGGCTTGATCGATTGATATTGGCTCTCGCTCCCGCACTTTCAAGGAGAGCTCCCGGTCTCGTATTACTTCCAAGAACGAATCCCTGGCGACGATTTCCGTCGTCTCGTTCGAAGGAACCGGGTAAGCCAAGACGATAAGGCGTCGGATGTCATGTATCAGATCGTTTAGGCTCTCATCAGCCCCCTGTCGCTGGTAGTAAAGTTGCGCGTGATAAGTCTCCGTCTGCCCATCTGCTCCGCATCTTTGGCGAAGTCTCTCAATCAACTGTTGGCAAGTAACGTCCGTACGGGAACGAAAATCTCATAGCAGTTGGGGGCCGCTTTCTCTAGCGCGCATCGCAGAAAATCCACTTTATCTTCTTCAGTCCAACGGTTATTGCTGGCGCAGACTTCAAACTAGGCTAAGAAGGATTCGAGCGATCCGGTCCCATCAAATTTTCCAGGTTTCATGGGCGTCTTCTTATAGACGCTTCTCGGTACATATTCCTCCTTACCCCGCGGTGAAACGACGGTATCCGTCGGCACCGTTACTCTTGTCAGGTCGCGTTAGGCCTGGCGTCATAATGTATCGCGCTCTAGGCTATCCCAGAATCGGCGATTTTCTTCTTCCCTCGGTCTTGACGGCTCCGTCGTAGCAGGCTGTGAAACCGTCGGGAGGGCAGGCGACTCCTCAACCGCGTCTAGAAGACTGTAGACGGTTTTCCGTTCTTCTTCCTCAATATCCATTGCGTAGAATCCAAAACTTGACATGTTTCAAGTCAAGATTTCAAAAGTTACTCACCGTCTTGAAAATTCTTTCTTTTTGGCGAAGTTCTGTCTTCATCCCACTTCTGGTACCATTTGTGGCGTATAGGAAAAAGCGTCGTTCCCTTAGGCTTCTTGGCTTTCGTTCGGTCCTACGCCGCTCTCTTCTGGGTTTGTCTTACCAAGAGGCTGCCCAGAAGAGATCGTCGTCTTCATATATGTCCAGGTCAGGCTTTTGTTGTTCGACAAAAGACTTTTCGCACTAACTTCTTTATTTCATCAAATCAAATAAAACAGAAAATAGAGCTATCCTCGCTCTTAAAGTAAGCAATAATCCTTTCAGACAGACCTCGTTCAGTTAGCATACAGTAATCGTTCCTCAACGCCACGTATTCCCTGAGGCGGACGGCAATATCCACGGAAAGTTCAGAGACACGGAATTCACGACGTAGTTCAGAAGTCGACAGCGGTCGCTGGTCCGTTAGCGACCGGGCCTTTCACGGAGCTTCCCGGCTTCGATCCCCTTCCGTGTATATTCGTATCTCCTTCTTCCGGCGTCAGCATATATCGAGCTGACCTGAACTCCTATACTTCACTGTCACTCGGCTAAACTCTCGAACTGTCTGCCTGTCCTCTCTATTGTCATCTAAGTCGACAGCAGCAGACCTAATTATTTTGTGTGTGTTCCTTTTATAGGCTGTCCCGAGGCATGAGGCATCCGAGGCATCCGAGGCGACGGGCACGAGGCACCCGGCCGGACGATGCCGGCGAGGCGGAGCGAGGCACCCGAGGTCAAAGCGAGGCACGGGAGGCATAGCGAAGCCGCAAGACAACATAAAAGTGCGGAAACATCAAAGCAAAACATCAAAGCCAACCAAGCCAATCCTGGCCAGATTAGGCCCACAGGCGAGGCAAAGAAAGGGGCGGAGCGTGGCTAAGCGAGGCCAACAAGAATAGCAAAGAAAACCCGGGCAGCCAGATAGCGAGGCGGGCTTTGCTCACCCTCTTAACCGCTACAAGAAGAGCGAGTTTTTCTAGAATTTTGGAGAGAGTGTTGAGGTTTGATATCGGCCTGAGATTTAGCAGGTCGGATGGGTCAAGACCATCCTTCTATAGCAATGGGGTGACTTGAGCAGATTTGAATTGTGTCGGAAAGTGGCCTGATTGAAATGAAAGGTTTGCAAAGTGGGCAATAAGCGGTGCGAAGAGACCTGGACACGATTTAGGGATTTTAGTGGGTAGATAGTCAAGTGGTGATGTTTTAGGCTTGAGGTTGAGAATCATGCTGAAGACTTCCTCAGCTGTTACTGGAGCGAGTTCAGAAAGAAACTGTGGAGTGGATGGTAGGTGAAAATGGATATCGATGTGGCAGAGAGACTGGAGGCGGTCCAGGATTGTACGTTTTATCTTTTCGAATTTGTCATTGAAAAAGGCAGATATCACGTCGCAACGATCCTTTGTATTTGATGTATTTGATATACTTACTTACTTACTTTTTGCCTTGGGGAGGGTGGGGTGGGGCACTAAATTTACGTTTGGCACAGGGCGCAGTTATAGCTTGCTACGTCGCTGCTCCTCGTTGCCTGACTTTATAAAGGACGGATGTTTTAGCTGAACCACGATGCAGAACAGTCATGGGTTCGCGTGCATTCCATGCCTCTGCTCCCAAGGAATGGAATCGACTGCCAATCTATCTTCGCTGCTCAAATTCACTTCCCTCCTTCAAAAAGCGGATAAAGCTCTATGTTTCTCCTTGGCTTTCAAGCACTTGGATATCTATTGCATAGTTTCCTGGCGGCTGACTATCCGCGCATCATAGTCACATTTCAGTATGACCGTGCGCGCGTTACAGATGTAATTAATAGTAATTAATAACATTACATACAGATAGACAGAGAGACAGAGAGAATAGCGTATACGTACTTGTTGAAGCCGCGGCGTTGACAAGACTGTTGCAGATCATTTTACTGAAGTTTTGAGTCGATTCGCCTGGCTCCGCCACAACCACATCGTTGCTGTTGTCCGTCGATATGACCGACAGGATTACGTCTGGTTTAGACAAGCCCCACTTGTCAAATAGTTCCAAAACCTTGTTGGCGTCTGTCTTGTAATCGAGGCGGACATACTGCAATTTTAGATGAAGCATTAGGTACATCCATTTGCAAACGGAATACTGTCTGGTAAGCTCGTCCCGAGTTTTAATACATGCATGCAAACCATGCATATAATATGATCTAGTTGCCAGTAAATTTCATCCTCTCTATTCTCTCCATCATCAGCTGTTCTGGATCTTGGAGTCATCCTTGACTCAACACTTTCTCTCATACCTCAGATATCTGCATTCTCTCGGGGTTACTTTTCACTTCGCTCTATTCTTGACTCAGCATCACTTAAAACACACATCATGCTTTATTCTGATGCAACTTGACTGTTGCAACTCTGTTCGCTGTGGTCTTCCTGAATGACACTGCTTCTTCTAACCAGAATACTGCATCAGGCTGCAAGGTTGTGTCTTGGACTCTTGTACCGTGACCATACCATATCACACCTGGCTTCCTGTCTGTGAGCGAATCCGTTTCAAGCTCGCACTCATCATGTACAGAGCACGCGCAGATCATCTGCTATCCTACTTATCTTCACATCTTACAACTCTGTTAAAGGCCGGTCCACTCTTCGATCAGCATCTGCTGCAAAGTATGTTGTTTCTGGTACACGTCTTGTCTTTGGCCGGTAAGATGGACTCTAGTCTAAAACGTACTCTAGAGTACACCATGCCTAGTCACAACGCACTCTAGAGTCCACCGCGCCTACAGAATCCTCGGGGAGACTGACATCCATCTATACAGTTAAGGTGTACTCTAGGCTCAACGTACTGTCGTGAACATCGTGTACCCTATCTCGTGCATTGCATACTCTAGTTAAGCCATAGAAGTTACGTATTTAAAGAATGAAAGACTTTGAAATGGTAGCGAAATTAACAGCAGCTATATTTTTAATATTAAATATGTGGCGGCGGCCCGTCCCGCCGAATCGACCGACGTCGCCAGCGTCGTCTCATTGGCAGGGAGGCCGTCGCGCTGTTGCAAAGCCGTAGGTGAGTAGGAACTAGCGCTACGCTGAACACAGCGTCCGGGATTCGAACCCAGAGATAGAGGTTCTTGCCATCTAACCCGCGAGCTTCAGTCTTTGTATTTGGGGTTTTGGCGCTTAATCTAATGCTATATATATACGTCTCAAATTGTCAGGAATATCTTGGCTGAGCGGTATAGGCACGGTCGCTGGACTAGCGACCACTCCAAGGCATTGGAGTGAGGGTTCAAATCCTGCTCGGCAACAGCTTGGATTATTGGCGACGTTTCAAGGCGTTATAGCCCTACCATTACCTCATCCATCGATTCCCTATTCTCTATTTGAATAGTGCTCATTTGCTCCTGAGCGACAGCGATTTGGTCCTGAGTAGCACTCAACATAGCGCTCATTTGTTCTTGTGAAGCATGCAATTGGTTTTGAGTAGCACTCTGCATAGCACTCATTTCTTTTATGCTACTCAGTAGCAGCTGGACGTCGGTTCTAGATGCAGAGGACCGTGAGGACGCCCTACTTCTGTGCGAAGACATTATTTATTACCGGATGAGGATGAGTTTGACTTTGAAACGGGCTGTTAAAGACGTTGAAGATGACATCGAGACTGCTTGTTACAAAGATTGGTTACCAAGAAGGATAGTTGTTAAGAAGGTTAAATGAATGTTGGTTGCTAAGTAAGCTGGTTGCTAAAGGAGAGTGAGGCTGATCTTGAGGATGGTTGCTAAGGAGGCTCTCTTTGTTCAATGGTTCGTTCTATGAATTGAACCGCCACAAGGTCAGTGAAATCATAGTCAGTCCGCTCAGAAAGAAAGAAGATGGGAGTAAATGAACCACCTAAAACACCAGTACTATCCAGAGTGGAATAAATGAAAATCCTAGGAGTCACCTTGACCGAGCACCTGAATTTCGATAACATGTTAACACACGAACGCCAAGGTGATTGGCGCCGTCGGTCTAAAGGAACAATGCTGCATAATGTAACCAAAACATCACCGTTAGCGAGGATTCTATATGTGGCCCCGGCCTGGTTGGACTTTGTTGGGCGCGAGGAACGAACTCGACTCCAAACTACTCTGCACCGACTGACTAGAACAAGGTACTTGGAATGCCCAGACCAGGATGTTTAACAGCTATATGCGGCAAACAACATCCGCTTCTTTAATGCAATAATCAATGATTCAATCCATCGCGTGTACTACATGGACTGTTACCCTCAATTAAGCAGAATCCATACTCACTATGCCCAAGATCCCACAAAAGAGAAATACCACATGCTGACGGTCTCGCGCGCAGTACATTTATAATGCGGATGATTTATGCAGGCGTTTAAAACCAGGGATAAGTGACATCCAGAAAAAAATGTCTGTTATGGGCTTCCCTAAATACACAAATGCGATTCACGTGTAAACCAAAATTCGGTTAGCAATTGGTGCAAATAAGAATCTACTTACTTACTTAACGTGTTAATTAATCAGCGTAGAATTGCATCCACAGTATCTATGTCGAATGTATTATGTAAGCTTATTCATTCATTCATTCATTCATTCAGAGCATTTATATAGCGCGCCCCTTCAAGAAACTACTCAGGAGCGCTCTTGGCCCAGCCACGACTAAAGAAAAAAGACTTGAGGGACTTGCCAGAACCCTGTCGGATGGCTTACAAGTAAAAAACGGAGCTTAAGTGGGAGGTCTTTCCAGATGGAAGGCCCACAACCGAAAAAGCACGGCGCTGCCTAATAGACAAGCGAGCCCGCGAAGCACCCGACGCGCTGCAACATCAGACACTGGGCGGCAAAGATCACGCAAGTAAGATGGAGAGCAGCCAAGAACACAACGAGAAACCAGAGCAGCAATGCGATATGAGATCCGCTGAGACGCAGGCAGCCAATGCAACATTCATACTCATACTGCATGTATGCAGAGACAGGAGAGAACTTAGGAAGCCGTCCAATAAGCCGAGCGTAGAACTCGATCTAGTCATTCATTCGGGAATTTATATAGCGCCCCTTCCAGGAAACTACTCAGAGGCCCCAGAACCTCAAGGGAAGGCCAGCAAGAAGTGAGGAACAGTGGTCAATTCGACTGGTAACAAAGGCGTGAACAAGGACCACAACTGCATCGTGAGAGAGTGAGCGAGAGACCACTCGAAGCTGACGAAGCTGATAATAACAACTCCGTGCAATTGAGTTCACATGTTGAGACAAAGTAAGATCAGAGTCAAGAGAAAGTCCCAGATCACGAACTGTGAGGGAAAAGGTTATGAGAGGAAAGAGCAGGGTAAGTTGAGGAAAGTCGATAGCCTGCAGTTGTCTACGGCTACCCAGCCAAATGAGCTGTGTTTTAGAGGGATATATGTAATATGTATACATGTATGCATGCAAGTTTGTTTGTTCGAAAGTGAACAAATGATAGGGCCTACTTATGCAGAAACGTAAAGACTGACCAACTATCCACTGCTAACGGGTCACGTACCACAACTCTGCATACTCTCATTACTCTGGCTACTCTGCTCATTATAAGAGCTGCATTTGAGCCAAACCAAAATCATCTAACCATAATTATTATCTGTTTAAATCCGAAACATGGCTGTCTAGTAATCTCCAAGAAGATAACTCCTTTGCTTAAGCTATGAGTGCCTCCGACAGCACACCAGTTGTGACTTTTACAGTTAGACTATTATTTTGTAGTTACATCTGGCCTTAGATCTCTTTTTCTCTCTACTTCATGGTGATATTGTGTCTCTCCGTCTGCATTATTACCTTTGTTTTGTTAGAACACTCATTCTGAAACAGACTGCAATGCAACATGCTTGACGAGCTTGGTATCTTATCCTCAATTTCGCCGACGGTTGAAGGTCATTGTTTTGGATCAAGGTATTGTGTTTCAGGTCAGAAATACTTGTGAGTCGCTGTCTATAACTAGACATTATGAATGGGATCGGTTCATAAGAGCGACATAACGAAAGATCGACGTAACAGAAGAGCGAAACCTACGTAATGAATTAAATATTCAAAAGAGTGACATAACGAAAGAGCGACATAACAGTAGAGCGAAAAATATTTTTAAAGCAGTAAATCTAAGCGACGAGTCGAAACACTACATCTCTTTGCATATAGCTACAAATAAACTTTACGTCCATTTTTTAAATACTTGTTTATCCACAAATCAATCTAGAACCACAGACTTGCTCACCTTCACTGGTCAAGATCTTTCGCAAACTTAAATCTCATAACATTGACTGGTAAATTTGCGCATTTGTCAAAAACTGAGCCCATGCCTCCTTGCCTTATTTCGCTCGCTCGTCTGTTCCCTCCCCCGACATCCGTGTCCCTTCGAAGCTAACATCAGAGTACGGAACCGCGATATACATCAAAATATAAGTAGGATTACATGGCTGGAATTCGCACCCAGTCCTTGGAAGTTGTTCGTAATGTGGCGTTATGCCGCCGGCGCTTGGCTGCGTCCCCTCTCCCTCCGCCGCGGGGGCTTTGCTGCGTCCCCTCTCCCTCCGCTGCGGGCGCTTGGCTACGTCCCCTTTCTCCACACCTCTATAAACAGGGACACCTGTTGCGTGTAAAAAAGAAGAGAAAGAGAGACAGACTGAACTGAATTGAAAGAGATTGGTCAGCGCTAGTAGTTGTTTTATTTGACAAAAAGTTGTGGATGTTGAAGTTGTTGAAGAGGTGTTGATGCTGAATACAATTTGCTGTGTCGATTCGAGTTGCTGTCGTCTTACACGTCAACCTAGAGTTCGGTATCGTCGGTGGCACGGTTAAGTCCATTGCCCGAAGGGAAAGGCTGAGCTCAGCCGACAATCGAGGAAAAGGGAGGATTCCAAAGACGCTAACCTGGTGACCATTAAAGAGAGAACAGAATCCGCCCAGGCAGAACGGGGAAGAAGAGTGATAAACACAACCCACAAACTCCTCTCTCTCTCTCTCTCTCTCTGTCTCCTGTCTCTGTCTCTCTGTCTCTCTCTGTCTCTGTCTCTGTCTGTCTGTCTGTCTGCCTGCCTGTCTGTCTGTCTGTCTGTCTGTCTGTCTCTCTCTCTCTCTCTCTCTCTCTCTCTCTCTCTCTCTCTCTCTCTCTCTCTCTCTCTCTCTCTCTCTCTTTATCTCTAGAACAAACTCTGTCTCTTAACTCTTGATAAACAAGTTGAATAGCCAGTAATTTCTGGCTACGAATACACGACCCCTCTAGTATATTCCCAAGAATACAGATTACGATATTAACCAGTCTTTTGTTATGTCATTCTTTCGTTCTGTCGCTCTTTCAAATCGGCAATATTTCTGTCGCTCTTTTAAACCAGCTCAACGATTTGTCGCTCTTTTGTTATGTCGCTCTTTCGTTATGTCGTTCTTTCGATACTAACCCTTATGAATACGATCACTTGAGCACTATTGCCTGTATTGAATGTATTTTTAAAATTCTTCGTAAATTAGACTATCGCATTCACAAGGCAGTGAGAGTGCAATGTTAAAATTTTCAGGGGCAAGCACAACAAAAGCTAGCTTCATTTTCTATTTTCTTCTCTCTTCAGAAGAAACAACGAAGTATTGACAGGAAAATGTATATAAATCGTAATACCCGTCCGTAATTCGTTTTGGCCCTCGTACTTCCGTTAACCAAGTCCAGTTTTCCAAAGGCGTCGGTTGGAAAGGTATTTGTCGTCCGTTCTAACTGAACGAATTCATTCGCCAAGGCTTCTGTGCAGTGGACTTTTCTACTGTATCCACATTCGCAGATCCTACAAGAAGGAATCTTGACATTGCATAGCAATTACCACCAACTAAGCTAAAAGTGAAATTTATATTCACGTTCAAAATTCTTTATGACTTACAATGTCATTTAAATTTGATAGGTCCTAATACTCGTTGGAACATCAACCTCTTGCCTCATACATATCGTGATTTTCGCAGAATCAGCCTTATGCTCGACTTCAAAACTGTATCCACAATCGCTACATCTATAGTTCACGTTAAATTAGACTACTGCAATTCTCTCTCTATCTGAACATAGACATTACCCAAATAAACCGCCTCCAAGTTATTCAGAATGCCCTTGCCCATGCTGTCACCAAAACCCCCAAACACCACCACATTATTTCTGTCATCAAATCACTCCATTGGCTCAAAATACCTGAACGAATCGAATATAAAGTCATATATCACTCACCTACAACTCACTTCAATCCTCCCAGCCGTCTTATCTCCGTCAGTTGTTCACTTCGCTCAACCCGCTCCTCCTTCCTAACACTGCTCCCCCTTCAATCACCTCATCACTAAAATTTGCAAATCGCTCTATAGTAGGGTGGTTTCATCTCTAATGGAAAATTTTCAACTTCAGTTGTTTACTTTCGCCAACCCGACATTCCGTGCCAATTGGTTTAGATGTAATGTAGCCCAAAAGTATCAGGATTGAACAATATCTAAGACTGCCACAACGTCTTTGAAATTTTGACTTTTACAAATAATTTTCGTCATTTCGAGTATAAGTACTTGATTCGCATTTTTGGACCTATGTTTAGTTTTCAACAGAAAAGCTGGATGATTTTACTAAAGCACAACTTATAAATAATTTCTACAATGTTTATGTTCTCGTTGATTGTTTATTATTAATTTTTTTGGCATTTTAGTGGTATTTGATTCGTAAGATCCTGAGACCGATAACCACAAATCTATTCAAACAAGCATACACAAAAGGGTGGAGTGGAAATAAGCGAAAATTAGAAATTCGAAAAGTAATAGCAACCAAAAGTTGCCTAATGGCATGGATCAAACACTGTTCAAAATTTTAGAGAAAATATTAATGTCTTCCGCCCCCACCAGAGGGCCAAAGTTACGAGACAAAGCGTTTTTCGAGAAAATTGTAGGTTTTCTTGTAAAATATTCTAATTGAAAACTAATTAACTTCCATTCAATATACCGCTAGAAAGAGCTCTTAAAACTGATTAAATGATGTGTTAATTTTCAGAATATGCCCATATTTGTAGAAGTTATTAACTTTTTACCATTTCCTCAATAATAATGATAACTCTAATAAATAATTTTAATCACTAATTATAATCAGTGTAATCACTAGTAACCAGGCATTAGAGGTCTGCGGGTAGAGCATTTTTGCTACCCGACCCGTACCCGTAACACTGGACTGCTACCCGTACCCGTATTCGACCCGTACTCGAAATTACTACCCAACCCGACCCGTACCCGCGGGTATACCCGTACCCGTACTGTACCCGCCACGTAATTAATAAAACTTCCCATAATTCCAGTCCCTACCAGTCCAATGGTCTTACAAAGCATGTGGTAGTAATAATAATAGTCTGACAATCATGGTGATGATCACAGTAGGCCTAATAGTTATGGGTGTGATAATAATAAAAATAATAAGAATAATAATAAGAATAAGAATAGTAATAATAACTTGTTTCGGGGGACCCGCAGGAGAGAGCCTCTTTCAGCGTCTTTCAATTTGCACACAACGATTGAGCTTTTCGTTGCACGTTTACACATTTGACCGGTGAAGATGACCTTTAACTCCAGAACGACAAAACATTTCGGATAGTTTTTTAGAGCCTGAAGGATTACACTTACCTAGGGCGATTAAAAACTAATAATAAAAATAACTTTTATTCAGCCAGCCATAACACGGAAGTTTGGAACAAAACACCGCTATTTGAGTAGTTTATTTCTCAGAGGGAAAGGGGTGACAGACTTGGTGTTTCAACTATTCCTAGCCTCAACCACTGTAACTGCATCAACCTGTTTTAAAGCAAATACGACTGCTGAACTGCCAGGGTCGGCGTCAGCGACCTCTGACCCCGATTGTCGGGCCTGAAACTCGGATGAGATGAGATGATATGTAAAACACTACGATTGGATTGTGCTAATTGAAACAAGCCATTTTGTAACTTTAAATTGAGCATCTATAAATGAATGTCAAGTTCACTAAGGCGCACGGACATAGGTCAAAACAAGAATATGGTACTTAGACTGGACACCGCCATTGTGATAAGTCTTTGAAGGTGCTAGACTCACAATTACATGTAACGTCAAAACTTCAGTTCGGTACTGGTAAAACCGGGTATACCCGTACCCGTAATGCTCCTACCCGTACCCGACCCGACCCGACCCGTAAAGTGTCTACCCGACCCGTACCCGACCCGCGGGTACGGGTCGGGTACGGGTACAGTAACTCCGCGAATGTTGGGTATACCCGCAGACCCCCTACCAGGCATGCAATAAATGTAATTGTGCTGTAATCTGGACCTACTACAGGCAGTTGAATTTATTCCTGGTTTAAGTGTTCACTTTTCATGGTTGATTACAACTATTATGCTTACTGTTCGAGTGTTCCTATATTTGATAAAGGGTGAAACTTTGATGGTGTTGTGGCAGTCCTAAATATTAAAAATTTTCATACAACTTTTTGTGTGATGTTTCTGGATGGAATGGAACCAAATGGAACCTTGGCGAACATTAGTTTCAAACTTTTATTTTTAAAAACCACCCTACTCTATAGCCACAGCTGTCCCACCTCTTTGGAACCAACTTTCGCCAGTAATACGACGAATTGCTGACCCATCCTACAAACTCACCATAACCCCACTTCTCGCTATCTCTCCTCAGGTCTTTCACTCGAAATTGGACCGGATGGTTTGGTATACCTTCAGCGATCACTAACGAACAACTGATTATAATCGTGCTGCACTGGACTAGTTGTTCTTGTTACCATCGTATCAACAGCTTGTAATCGTAATCGTAATCTCCAAGCTTCTAAAGCGCCATTCGAAAGCCAAGCGCAGGGCACGAGCTTATTCACGAGCGCTGCATCCAATGAGAAGGGTTGTCCGAGAGAGTAGTCCAAGGGAGGTCAGAGTCCGGTTTCCAGATAATTAGAGGGTTCAGAGTAGCTGCTAAGGTGGGTGTCGTTTAGGTCGAGTGTTGGAAGGTAGATGATCAGTTGAGTTGGGGTAGACGTTATTGAAGAGGAGAGACTTTATTTTCGAGTGGAAACCTTGGAGGTGATGGATTGAGGAGCCTGAGGCAGATGATGGTCGGTGATCGGAGATGATGGTGGAGGAACCGTAAAAGTGAGGAATTCAGGAGGTAGATCGTTCCAGAGATGTGGTTCAGTGTTGGAGAACTGGAGATCAGTAGTGACCGGAGGTCGAGAGAGAGAGCGACAACGGAGGATGATCGGGTAGCGGGTTGGTTGGATGGTGAAGAGGTCGCGAAGATATCTGGGCTGGGAGTATTGTAGAGAGTTGTAGGTTAGTGATTGGATTTTTGACGCGAATTCGCATGACGCAGGAGCGCGAGAGGCTGGAGATGTGAGTTTAGCCACCATAATGCTTGCATACAAAGGTATGGTGCGCCATCATTTTTGTATCTTCTGCAATAGACACCAGTGCAAAGCAAAAGCTTTTAATTAATAATAATAATATGAAGCGATGCTAAAGTTTGGTTCTCACTGAGTCTGATTCTGAATCTTTTCAAAGCGGAATCGAATGCATTCTCTTTTCTGGAAGTTCTTTACGAAATCGGTCACGTTATCCTGCATAAATATCAACAAGTAATAAATTTGGTTATTGATAGCAGTAAAGTTGCAAATTTCATAGTCGGGCAGGGCATAGGATGATTCTATGGCAATTCGGAGCCGGACAATTCGGCGCGGACAATTCGGCGCGAAAATTCAGGAGAGTATTTAACATTTTTAGTCAGAGTTAAAGTTGCAATGAAATGTAATCATGTTTTAAGAGGTAAACTAAGACCACACTATTATTCATAATAAAAGAATCACGAATTAAAAGTTTAAAAAGTTATGCAAGCGTTCTGCAAAAAACGTAATTCTAGGTGATATCTTCAGTTTCATTTAGTCATATACATGTACAGTACACTGTAAGTTAATGTTGTGGCTGAATCCGCACAAGTAAGCAACGCATGAATGGCTGCCAACTTCTGATTTTGTCATTCCGGGACGCCCGCAGTCAGTCGGTATGCAATTTTCCCTGTTCATCTCACTGTATATAACGAATGTTGCGGGCAGCCTAATGTAGGATCTACATGTACAATCTAATGAAAATAGCAGTTAATAATTACAGTCAAATCATTAAAAGACAATTGGCCTATATTTAAAATTAGAATCAACTTCAAGAAGAAAACATTTATTAAATTCCAAAAACCTACCAATATAATCAGGCATGCGGGCCCAGCACGAGCGAAGTTCATACATACAATTATACCTGCATTCAGATTCCAGATGTCATTTATTGGGTCTGCGAGGGGAAAGCAGAAGTTTACTTAGACGTGTACATCCGATGCCGTTTTAAGCAGTTCCCGATCATTTCGTACAACGTCGTAGAAATCAGCACTTGTCATTTTTAAATTTATTTTTGTCAGCAATTCCGCTTTAACAAGTCGAGTGATCAGGCAATTTTTATTGTTTGACAAGAGGTCGTTGACAATTAGGGAATGCAAACCCGAGGCCTTTTTTCGAAACCCGGGTTTCGGGTTTGACGGCCGAAAAAACCCGGGTAACCCGGCTTTGGACGGGTTTACAAATTTTACATGCTAAGTATTACTGCACTATTTCTTGCTGTAAGAACAACCTCGTCGGCGTTCTTCGAAGAGCTGTTGGCTCTACTGGAGCAATTTGCGCTTCACAACACGCAGCTGGTTCTCACCGGGGACCTCAATCTACATCTAGAGGACTCATCGCTCTCGTAATCCATGGAATTTGCCCCTGTTCTGGAACAGTTCGGGCTTAAGCAACATGTCACAGAACCCACACACTTGCTTGGTGGCTGGCTCGACGTCATCGTCACCATAGATGGGTGTCAGATGTGACTGTCTTTCCTCCTGTTCTCTCCGACCACGGTCTCGTCGCTGCCTCAATCCCTTTCATCTATGAACCTCTTCTCCTCACCGTTCGTAAGATCCGTCACTGGAAAAGTCTTGACCGTTCTGCATTCTGTTCAGCACTCCGAACTCATCCTCTCTTTGCTGATCTTCAGTCTTCCACCGCGCGCTCTACAACAGAGCTGTTCAGCTCTAATGAGACCGCGTTTTCTGGTCTCATAGACACCTTTCTACCGGTGCGCAGCGTCCAGTCGCGCTACCGTCCATCTTCTCCTTGGTTTGATGCAGAGTGCCGGAAGCTCCGACGACAATCAAGACGACTTTAGAGAATCTGGAGAAGAACGCGCACTCCAGCTGAATGGGCCTCGTGGGTCCGCTTCTGTAGAGAAATGAATACCTCGTACCGCGCCAGAGAACGTGAATACTGGGAGACCATAATCACTCGCCAGTCGAAGGAGCCGAAGAGGCTCTGGACCACTTTCAACGGCCTCCTTGGCCCTCAGAGGGGTGGTCGACAGTCGGGTCTCCTCCGCCGTTCTATGCAGGGGTATTCTTGGAGCGATTCTCTGCCAAGATTTCGTCCTTTCGGAGTTCCACCGCCGACTATTCCGCCTACGTTTTCTACCACGTAGCATCGGCTTTCTGCACTCAAGGAGATTTCGAGCGAGGAGCTGCGTCGACTCATCCTCTCCTCTGCCGCCAAGACGTGCGAGCTGGATCCTGCACCATCATTTCTTGTTCAGGAACTTATAGACGATCTCCTTCCCTTCCTCACTGTTCTGTGCAACTGTTCGATCCGTGAGGCGTGCCTACCCGTCTCACAGAAACGCTCCGTTCTCCTACCAGTTTTGAAGCGTGATGGTCTGGACCAAAGTGATCCTGCAAACTATCGCCTCATTGCTAACGTTACTTTTCTATCTAAAATATTGGAACGCATTCTTGCTAACCAGCTGATTGCTTATCTGGATATGAATGAATTGATTCCGTCGCAGCAGTCGGGTTTCCGTCGGAATCACTCCACGGATACTCTCCTGCTTCGACCTTTGTCAGACTTCTATAGCGCAATTGACCGTGGTCAGGCTACTCTTCTTGCTCTCTTTGACGTAAGCTCTGCCTTTGACTCTGTGGACCACTCCATTCTCTTGCAGCGCCTCTCTACTTTCTTTGGCTTGGTGGACCAGCCTCTTGATTGGCTTACATCTTTCTTAACTGTGCAGTCCTTGGTTCGTCCAGGTCTCTCTGGGTCTCTGCCCCTTTTGGAGAGCCCCAGGGTTCTGTCCTGGGTCCACTGCTATAAATTATCTTCTTTATCCTGCTGATGTCTGCCTCTTGCTAGCGTGTCAGGGCCTTCTGCACCAACTATTTGCCGATTATGTTCAAGACTAAATCCACACCCATTCGGCGGATGCGGTGGCTACTGTAAGCCAGATGTGTCTGACTATGGATGTCCTCTCTTCTTGGATGGCGGCCTCCAATCGGCTACTCTTAAATCCCTCTAAAACACAACTTATTTGGCTTGGTGGACGTAGGCAACTTCAGGGCATCGACTTTTTCCAACTTATTTTGCTCTTTCCTCAAATGACCGTTTCCGTCACATATCGTGATCTGGGGCTTAGACTCTACTCTCGACTCTGAACTTACTTTGTCTCAACATGTGAACCTGGTTGCACGGAGTTGTTATTACCAGCTTCGTCAGCTTCGAGTTGTCTCTCGCTCTCTCTCTCACGATGCGGTCGTGGTCTCTTGTTCTCGCTCTTCTGTCTCTCTGTCTCTCTGTCTGTCTCTGTCTCTGTCTCTGTCTCTGTCTCTGTCTTTGTCTCTGTCTCTGTCTCTCTGTCTCTGTCTCTGTCCCTGTCTCTGTCTCTGTCTCTGTCTCTGTCTGTCTGTCTGTCTGTCTGTCTGTCTGTCTGTCTGTCTGTCTGTCTGTCTGTCTGTCTGTCTGTCTGTCTGTCTGTCTCTCTCTCTCTCTCTCTCTCTCTCTCTCTATCTCAATGCGGTCGTGGTCCTTGTTCACGCCTTTATTACTAGTCAAATTGCTGGCCTTCCACTTGGGGTTCTGGGGCGACTAGATCGAGTTCTATGCTTGGCTGCTCGTCTTATTGGACGACTTCCTAAGTAAAGTTCTCTTCTGTTTCTGCGTATACGTGATGTGTTGCACTGGCTGCCTATGTTTCATACCGCACTCGTTGCGTTCTTGGCTGTGCTCCATCTTACTTGCGTGATCTTTGCCGCCCAGTGTCCGACGTTGCAGCGCGTCGGGCGCTTCGTTCTACGATGAGGGGTGAGCTCCTAGTTCCAAGGGCTCGCTTGGCTATTAAGCAGCGCCGTGCTTTTCCGGTTGTGGGACCTTCCACCTAGAATGACCTCCCGCTTAAGCTCCGCTCTGTACTTATGAGCCATCCGGCAGGGTTCTACAAGTCCCTCAAGTATTTTTTCTTTAGTCGTGGCTGGGCCTGGAGCGCGAAGCTTCTGGAATGGGCGTTATATAAATGTTCTGAATGAATGAATGAACGAACGTCTTTGTATGCATTTACAAAGTCCAAAGTTCTCCAACAGTCAAGAAATTGCATTAACTAAACAACTTTACGAAAATCGTGATAGAAGTTGTTTCATATAAGCAGTGATTTCTCTAGAAAAAAGGTTTCGGAACTGAACAAATTCAGAACAATTATGAAAGCCATTCGACCGGTTCAGAAGGGCTAAAACTGAATTTGAAACACATTAAATTCCAATAATCACTAAACACGCTTAAATTAAATTAAAGTAACTAAATAATTTTTTATTAAAAATAGAAGTTCATTAAATTATTTTTAATAGCCGTTCTGGAACTTTCTGTCTGAAAAAAATTGCATATAAGAAAAATTGTCAAATTTCACTTTAAATCGTCTACATCGTAGCTTTATTCTCTGTCACAGCCAGCCCTGGGTCTGACTTTCGATAAAATTTGCGCAAAAACACATTGTGTCCAGAGTATTATCACTCAACCGGGTACGGATCTTCGTACACAGAAGACCTGCAGCAGAAAACGCGCGCTCTGCCGCGACAGATGTCGGATAAACACAGAGAGAACCCGCACCTGCTTCGGACTACTCATTTGGACAACCCATCTGACTTGACGCAACGCTGCTGACTAAGCAGATGCCCTGCGCTTGGCTTTCGAGTGGCGCTTTAGAAGTTTGGAGATTACGATACAGTTACGATAAGATACGAGTAGACAAGCTGTAGGCACTGACACCGTACTCCAGTGCAGCTCTCATATACTGCAATTTCTGTTTTGATAGCAGCAGCCAACGACTTCTTCACTGAGCTCTTAGTGAAACCATTTAATGTGTACTGAGTTTAAATGGAAATGTTCACCACAGTCTCCGTTTATTTCTATAAGCTGCGTGTACAGTACGACTATTAGATTCGCCGTTACTGTCTTCCGTTTCTTCATTGCAGACAGTAGACTTAGTGGCATCAGCTTCAGGAGTTGTTGAATATAAAAACAGATGCAGTTAATAACTTTTGACAATCCTGCTTACGGCTTGCAATGTCCGACGTCACGAAGGATCTATCCTTATCTTCATGGTATAGCATTGGTTTCTTGATAGAGTTCGCAGATTTCGGAAGATCAGGAAACCCACTGTTTATCAATATCCTGCGTAAGTGCGCATGTCCAGTGATACAGCAAACACTCTAAGAGGCAGCCCATCACACGCAATCAACGGTTGCTGCGAGCGTGTTGTTATTTGCTTTCAATTGAAGAATTATTAGTCATCGTTGCATTCATTACTCCGTAACCCAATTTGATAGAACCAGAACGTACTGAAGTAGATGCTGCGTGGAAGCCATCGCGGCCTGTGCATGCGCTTGGACTAGGAGGCCTACCATCTTTGGCTTCGTCAGAACGATGAGGGTCACAAACGTCCTTGTGTTTGAGCAGGTTTGTCTGATGATTGGACCGGAATTCACACCGTGAACGACGGTGAAAGTGACCCTTTGAAACCCGTCCAACCCTGGTTTCAGTTGCGTTTAAAACCCGGGTTTCTGGTTTCCAAAAAAGCCGGGTAACCCGGGTACCATAAACCCGGATTGGCATTCCCTATTGACAATGCTGAACACTATCTCGCAGAAAGCGTTGGAAATGGGAACTGATGGTACGTAGTACACAAAGCTAAGCAACAGAGTGTCATTGGTTTATAAAATTTCGAAGACTTCAATCCAGCGCTGTCGAACATCGTCAGGTCTGATAGAGTGCAAAAAGTAAAATTCATCGTACCGGTACAACTTCTCGAGTTCAGTGAGCGAAAACAAGATCAACATTTGGTGAAGTGGATATCTACAGAAAATTCCGGGACAATTTTGGATCAACCCGGGACGCTGGACGCACATGACCGATTACGGACTGTTCCGGCAAATCCGGAAGGGTTGGCCACCCTAAATGCATTCGTGATTACCATGTTCTAAGACCACACTCCGCAATAGACGATCCAGAATGAATTCAAGATCCCTATATTTCTTCTCCTCAGAGGAGGATCTTCGTCTGAAATTAGACGCTTGACGTTCAGTCGATTGATATTCTGCTCCTGTTGCAGTTTCACTACACTACTAGTCCTAATCACGGAAGAGTTGGATGGCCATTCGAACTGACCGTGCAAATGCATTATGCCAATCCTCAACTGCGTTGTAAGTCGAGAGCTACTAGCATTTGGACGTGCATCGCATAGTCAGGTTCGTTGTTGTATCTTCCAGCATAGCCAAATACTTGAACAATAAGCCAGATACTCTACCCAAAGTGGAAATAGCAACCATGAAAGTATTGTAGACACTTCGGTAATTTATCGTTTTAGCGTTCTTTAGCATGTACGCCTTATTATAACCCAGCCGTTTCCCAAACTTTTTTGGCCACGGAACCCTTCCTTTTTAATATTTTCTGGCGGAACCCCAATCTCAGCTAAACGTTTTGTGGCCTATTATATTAGCCTATTGCATAGCACCTGAGAAGCATGCTAATAACTTTTATAGGTCTTACTAAACACACACTCGTATATTATTACGAACTTTTATATAAAATCTTTCTGCTCTAATAAATGACAACCACGACTCATGGAGCACAACAGGCCTATTGGGAGTACCTGAAGTTTATTGTTACTTCTCATGACAATTATTTTTGTTTGGCTTGATGCTTGAAAGTTGGCTTCTTGTATCAGGTGCAGCATTTAGTCGATTTCTATATTTTGTCTCTGTTGCAGTATAATACCAGAATCCAATTTCGCTCAAATTCGTTTGGCAAATGGCAAGCTAAACGCAAATTTCGCCACAGTGTGTATGCTGTAATTAGCTCGCTCCAGAAATCGATCAATTAAAGTTAATTGAAATTCGGCTTCATTTGCGAGTCCGACCGTCCGACGTTATGTCAATAGGAAGCTAACTTTTCTCCTATCAGAAAAGTTAGCTGGGTTTTTTTTAAACTGTTTGAAATGTTTTATTCCAATAACATTTCTCACTAAAATTTCTTTTGGGGCTACAACTTTTCGCGGAACCCCTGTGTTCACCCCCACTTTGGGAAACGCTGTTATAACCTATCGTTTCATCGTTTTATCGTATACATGGTATTTTAATACCAATGTCCATGACAACTGTCATCAATCCAACTTTCATTTAAGCAAGTATTATTTTCATCAATCCAACTTCCAGTTTAAAAAGAAACTATTTTCATCAGTTCAACTTCTACTTTCACAAAAAGTATTTTAGTCAATCCAACTTCTACTTAGGCAAGAATTATTTTCATCAATCCAACTTTTATTTAAGAAAAACAACTTTTATTTAAGAAAAATTACAATGGACGAATAATATAGAACGCTAAAAGGATAAATAACCGACATTTCTATTTAAATTTTAAGTTCGCAGGATCTTCTATTTGCGCCGAATTGCCCGCGTCGAATTGCCCACGCCGAATTATCCGGTTCCGAATTGCCCGGTAACCAATAAGAGACATTGAAGGGACTTCCACTTACAACTTTTACAAGGTCTCAGCGCTGATAATAAAATAATTATTATCCAAATATAACTGTATTTAATAACAAATTAACTTGAACAAAATAGACCTGTATTCAGAAATCCCTAACTTATCTAAGCAAGCATTTCATTTTTTCTTCCGCCTCCATCCCAGTAAAAACCCTTCAACTAAACCTTCATCATTATCTGTTAAAATGTGCAAAAGCAAAGTTTTATTTAAGATGATTCCAAGATTGAGTAAAGCACGGTGGAATTGAGATCTGTTGAAGCAAGGTCGGAAGGATAGGCTAATTTGCTTGACTGTTCGCGGAGGCCAATAACGAAGAATTTGTGTTTGTAGGGTTTAGGTATAGCAGGATGGCGGTTATCCAGGCTGATATCTGGGTGATGGTGTCACGTACTTAATTTAGTGTGCATGTGGAAGGGAGTGACGGGACAAGGATGTGAAAAGTTGTATATCCTCAGCGTAGAGGTGATGATGGTGACAGAGGGTGAGGAAATGATTTTGCTGAGTGAGTACAAACAGCAGAGGACCGAGGACAGAACCTTGAGGAACACGGTAGGTGAGGGTGTGCGGAATAAATGAGTGACCAGCAGCATTGACAGTGAAAGAACGCGAGGAAAGGTACGACTTTATCCACGATGGGGCAGTACCGGGGATTCCAAGTACAGAGGAAAGGCGCTTGGTAAGGATTAGAGTCTGTAGATAGACTCATAGATGGCCACCAGTGGACACCTGTGAGGCTGTGACACAATATTGGCCTGTGTGTGCCAATGACTGTCCCAGTGTCCCACTCTAGAAACCTTAAGCCTACATTAGAAGTTGTGTGAAGATGATGTAAGGATTGGGGAGACTCAATATACCTTTTCAAGTTTCAGTGGAGCATCTTTTTATGCATCGAACGAAACTTGATAAGGTTTCAATTTATAAATGTAATGCAGGCCCAAATAAACGGGTATAGCGCATTCAAGCATTCTAAGGGACTCCTTTTTCCTGATTATCTAAACCCGATCTGATCAAGTGCGAATTTAGGCTGTCGGAAAATGTGTGAGCTATGATAATTGGGAAGGTACGCTTGATTTAAAGGAAGATTGCTACAATGGTGCTTAAGTAATTGTAAGCACATGGACGGAAATGGGGAAATGGTTACGAATTGCAGTTTATCGGATAGCTTAGATTTATCTAAATTGCATCATTG
Organism: Aporrectodea caliginosa; assembly: GCA_020284085.1. NCBI lineage: Eukaryota > Metazoa > Annelida > Clitellata > Crassiclitellata > Lumbricidae > Aporrectodea > Aporrectodea caliginosa. The sequence continues at coordinate 163,904 of JACEVL010000992.1, forward strand.
TTATAGGTGATTGTTAACCATTGTTGATGATAAACTTAACATTGTGAAACAATAGTTAGGTGTTTTTAGAAGCCACACGTTATGTACCAGATAATGATGCAAAAACGGATACTAACATCAGAAGAACCACTAGTGTTAACCTTGAAACTTACACCAACACAAACAGTGAAGCAAATAATAACACTTACAATACTCTATATGATAGAAAAAATCCTGAAGTATGGTGAAATTCACATGCTATTAAATGAAATCGCTAAATGTAATAGTGCAGAATATTTACGTCGTCTGACATCGGACAGACTCTTATTCCACGCATTGTGCTCTCCTTAGTATGGTATTCCCGACATCTAACGCACTTTCTGTCCAGCCGTCAGACCACACCTGTACCTGTCAATTAATTATCGAACTTTCCAACAAAGACAACAACATAACAAGCTCTTTTCGGACAACGTAACAATTACATCCTTGTGAGCAACCTTTTAACAAAACTTTGTCTTTTCATCCCTTTCCTTCATCTTTAGAAAGTACCCGTCTCAATGGTTAGCAAATACAAAAAAGAACAGGACTTCAGTCTTTTCTCCTTTGGGGTCGTCCATTAATAATGTCAACAAATTTTGGGCAGTTTTTGACCCCCTCCCCCTTGTCAACAACTGTCAAACATTGACGGACCCCCTACAAAATTATGTCAACAATCCCAGAACACCCCCTACAAAAAAGAAACAAAATGGCTCGATACATGATTGTAGAATCATTTAAAAAAAATTACACTAAAAATGCAATCTCGAATTTCAGTGAGTTTAGTTTATTACCAGCTTTTTAGTAGTATTAAACATTAAGCACTACATACATTTTAGCATTTCTTAATGTTTTCGCTACCATTTGGAAGGGTCTTTGTTGATTTATTGGAGAAAAAATTGTTGACGTCAAATTGTACCGAACCCCCTCCCCTTGTCAACAACTGTCAAACTTTTCCAAAACCCCTATTTTGTTGACATACATGTAATTAATGGACGACCCCTTTCACAGGGTTTCTTATTCACAGAATTTTGGTGACAGAATCAAGATAATCGTTTAAAATTATTTTTTCATTGTTATTGGAACACCTTCCTACTATACATTGATGCAAAGCAAGTAAAATGATTATTATTACTAGTCAGTAGATCAACCAGGGCGAGGCTGTTCCGGGGAAGAAATGCTTAATGAGTTCGTGGAGATGTACAAGTGATGCGCATCCGCACATCTTGTATTAGACCTTCCTCATCGTATAGCACTGCAATGCATGTAGCTATGTACTGTTGACAATGTTAACTAACCATTTCAAACAGCGACAACTGTTACACTGGACAACAAATTTTCGTGAAAGTCATGCCTCTGATATTAAATTTGTAATTTCTTATAGGTTTCAGTGTGCTTGACAGGAATACGACAATGAAATCAAATAATTAGGTACAATTTCTAAAAAATCGGCAATAGTTTCTATTGTCATAGACCAATACGTACATATGACATGAAGCAGTAATGGTCCGCTTGTACTTCCGACGGCTGCTCTGCCTGTCTCTTGTATAGCTGCTCAGGATTATCTCTGGCGAGCGTCCAACAGTAGTAAGCCAACATGGAAGTCGACCAGTTTCCCTGATATCGTGTCTCCATAATTGCAATGTCTTGGTGAAAACTTTCACCGTGCTCATCACTAACCATGCCGCAGTTGTCGGGAAAAAATTCTAAGTGGGAATGGAAAATGTGAATCTTTAAGGACATATTGCAGCCAAGTTTGTGCTACATAGACAACATGTCCTCAGCCAAATCCTCCTAGTTTTCTGCCCTGACATTCGTGAGGTAGTCAGTTGAAACCAGACGAAATGCGTCCCAAGCTTTCTTTTCGTCACCCTGAAGCAGGTTGTCGAACATCTCATCTCTGAATAGCTGTTGGGTCTTAGAACCAACAAAAACTACCTCTTTAATGTTTGCTTCGCTTAGTCGAGGAATTTGACAGAAAAGTACTTGAAAGCTGATCCAGTCCGGTCCATGGACTTCACGAAGTTTTTTATCACACCAAGTGTGATGTGTAGCGATGGTAGCAGGATTTTGGGGTTTCTACAAGTGCTAGGCGTTGCACATTCTTCTCTCCGACTTTCAGAGGTTTCCTCTCAGGCCTGTCTCTACTCACATAGTGCAAAGTCATCCATACTTGCTGTATTGAAGACATTTTAACAGGCGTTTCAGGTTGTCGTAGGTTTCCTTCCTATGGACAGCGTGTCCGACCGGAATGGATGGAAGTAGGTTTCCATTATGCAGCAGCACCGCTTTGAAACTCAATTTCGCAGAGTCTGTGAATAGTCGCCATTCTTGAGGGTCATGTTTAATCCCCGAGGGAATTCATCAGGCCTTCTACATCGGAGCAGAAGACAAGGTCATCTTCCTTGCTGAAATAATCCTCAAACTGCCCATGACTAGTGCGAAACGAAGTCGCGCGTACATTTTCATGGATCGAGAAGATTCCATTCTTAAGTCTCGATCCTGCATTATACAAAGTTTGGCCACATCTCTGCATTTATGCGTGAGGTCCTCCACTGGTTCCCGGTCCAGCAACGCATCCATTATAGGGTCTCCTCCATTGTCTGGCACTGTGTTCTGGGCAGATAACCTGTCTATCTCCGGGAGCTCTTCACCTTAACCTCGGAATGCTCTGGTCGCCGATTTCTACGCTTGGCCTCTAGAGGTGACTTCATAGTTCCGCATGCTCGCTCTGCTACTAGACAGCGTAGGGCTTTCTCGATCGTTGGTCCTTCTTTTTGGAATAGCCTCCCCTCTGACCTTCGTTCTCTCCCGCGAGACATCTCTGGATCTTTCTATAAACTACTTAAGACATTCCTCTTTGACCAGGCCTGGGTCGGGAGCGCCTGTGAGTAGTCATCTTGAAGGGGCGCTATATAAATTTCATAGATAGATAGAATTATGCACTGCCTACGGAGGCATGTGTATGGCTGGCTGATGCATTACGACGCAATATGCTGAAATATGTATTATGTAGTTTGAAATACAGCGTTGCGAAATGGTTGCCAATGTACTCAATACATACTGAGACATTTATACGTAACAATCTCTGTCTCTCCTAAACGAGAGCCAATCGCCAAATGTTGCTGTCATTTTCGTGTTCAGCACCTCAAAATTAGTAAAGCTTTGCTATTTTCATTTGAAAGGTATTTTGTGCGTTGTCCAGTGTAAGACGCACGTGATAGAGATCTGCAGCGCTTTTGTGATGCGCTATATTAATTGTCTAGATACATGCATTACATATAGGGCATAAGCGTACACATAGGCCTACATGCATATGTACAAATACACACATATATACATAGGCCCTACATATGGATATACGTACAACGTCGTACATAAATAGATAACGTGCATGCATACGTTAATACGTACGTACATGCATACATACCTACATTAGTTGACTGTCCTGTAAGCGCAGTTTCTGCAAATCAATGTGCTAGATCGATTCTCGATGGCACCTTATGCCAATCCCTAAAATCTGCTTTTGTCATCTTTTTGTTACATTACATATTCATTCTATATGAACAAAGGAGAAAATATCGTAAATAAATGTCAAAAGCCAGAGTTTTACCTGCTTATGCGTATCTGGATCAACGAGAAACCAAGATAACACCGAAAATGTTTCTTACATGCAGATACATTCACGGCAGACTGTGTCAATTTATACCGAATCTTGTACCATATGAGTATTCATGAGATTATGAATGTGTGTCTATTTATAGGCTTATGTATTCATGTAGTCCGTTCTGACTGTGCGCTTTTTATAGCCTGTAGTGCGATGTAGAGGTCCGTTCTGACTGTGCGCTTTTTATAGCCTGTAGTGCGATGTAGAGCAAGTATAGCATAAACCGGTTTACAAGAGCCTCTTTAAATCTGACAACAGCATCTGGTTGAAGTATAGGAAATTGCGCAGTTTTAACCGCCTTATGAATGTAAAGCTTAATAAAATAATCAGTTTAATAAACATTTACTGTTACCGACGCGGTTTCAACCGTCTTATGAAGCGAAGCTTAATATAACAATCGGCTTCATAAAAATTTCACGTGCCCGCGCAGAAGCCAGTGACTCGCTTCATTTGAAGATTGGGTTATATAGGTTTACCGGGGTGCTTCGGCAACACTTAACGTATACATAAGAAACTTACTTTGTTCATTGCTGGTTTTATTTGATCCGGTTAGGTTACAGGTCATGCACTTTGATGCCAGTAGGTATACAAAAGTGACGTCTCTACGTCTCTACGAGTTTCAAAGAGTTTCAAGAGGTTTGAAAGTTCTCTTTTCGACAAAATAGTTAAAACTAGCGACGTTGTTCTAATGTCAAGTGCTTCTACACCGTGTCTCAAAATAAACTGTGCTAAATTGTTTCTGTCAGAACTTCGTCAACTTTCCCCCAATTTTTATAATTTTTGGTAGGTAGATGGCAAAATGGCTGAAATTTCATGCTATATATAAATTTTCCATCTCACCTGACTTATATCACCGCACTACCGTGTTAAACACAGATGTACCAATTTTGTATATAACGCTTAGGCTACATTTTATTACATGCAACAAACTATCTGACGACTTAATTAGCACGCAGTAAAGTAAAATATAGTTACTTAGCAGAGTTTTTAATTGTTATGACAGATCTGCTTAAAAGTGTTAGAATTGGTGCTCGAAATGTGCCTCGCTTACACGAACACAAGCGCTTAGACGGAGACGCCACTGGCCGATAGCAGCATCAACGATCGACTGGTCAAAGCGTGCCGAATTCACCGGATCTTAACTCAGTCGACTATAAGGAGTGTGTTGCAGGAGAAGGTTTACCGCTCCAGAATAGCCAACGTCGATGAACTCAAAACGCGTCTGATCGACGATTCACGATTGGGCGCGCTTTGACCAGTCGATCGTTGATGCTGCTATCGGCCAGTGGCGTCTCCGTCTAAGCGCTTCTGTCCGTGTAAGCGAGGCACATTTCTAGCACCAATTCTAACATTTTCAAGCAGATCTGTCATAACAATTAAAAACTCTGCTAAGTAACTATATTTTACTTTACTGCGTGCTAATTAAGTCGTCAGATAGTTTGTTGCATGTAATAAAATGTAAGCGTTATATACAAAATTGGTACATCTGTGTTTAACACGGTAGTGCGGTGATATGAGTCAGGTGAGGTGGAAAATTTATACATAGCATGAAATTTTAGCCATTTTGCCATCTACCTACCAAAAATTATTAAAATTGGTGGAAATTTGACGAAGTTCTGACAGAAACAATTTAGCACAGTTTATTTTGAGACACGGTGTAGATGCGTAACAAAGAGACCATTACAAATTGCAATCTGACTTATCATCATCAGCCAGTGACTGTCGTGTGTATTATGATTACATCGCTACTGAAGTTAAAGTAATTTATTCCATGCTCACGTTTACATAATAAAACCAAATATATTCTGTTAGATGTAACCAGTGGGGAAATGTGCCTTCGGATTCAGAACGAAATGATTACGGTTCAACTTGTTAGCAAATCGCATAATTGCTTTGGATACACAAGTTCTATGGTTGTTAAACCACCTCCTGAGAGTACTACAACTTATACATAATCTGAAGTGGATTACATTCTTGCAATTGTTTATAGCAACGAAGTTGTTTGTTTTAATAAGTCAAAGTTGCCTACAATTGAGGTGCCAGGATTTCAGGTTTTGGGGAGGGGGGGCTAAAGCTTCAAGCCCTTCCCTTTTGTCCCCCTCCTCCCTGTGATTTGCAGTGATTTTCCACTTTTGGGGGGGGCTGAGCCGCAGTTAGGAGGGGCTAGTTCTAAAGTCGAATGTATAATTAAAACTGATTATTCACCTCATATGCGATATCATTCGGCTACCGGAGGACGTACTGCATGACTAGACACGTTGCCGCTCATTTAATATCAGTTAAGTGCCATTAGAAGCCTATTATTAACGTGAGGCACCTGAGGTTGAAAGTTGAGTGTGTTTAAACTAGATGTTGCGCATGCGCTTTGACATTAAGATGATTAGATTTATCCATTTATTGACAAAGCATCAACAGCATCGTATGCCACAATAACAAGACTAAGTACAAATAAAAATTCTCACTGACTGAATCAGAAGTCAAAAGGTCAGCTAGAGGTCAGGCAGGATTGGCTTATGTCCAGATATTATTTGGCAGTAGACTTACAGTATAAACAATGCATTTTGCTATTCTACATGAATAGATAGAAGACGTGCAAACACAAACTGCATTTCATACGTTTATGCAAAGCAATTGAAGAGACCATAGAAATGATTAACCTTCGTCGGCCGAAGCTCTCAGTCTCGAGAAACGGAGGACGGACTTGGGTAGTTTTCTACCCCCAAAGAAATATGTAATAGCTCAGCTCACAAATAAGCTACAATAACGAATGAAGTGTCGATTGTAATATTTACAAGGTCAAGGAATCTAACTATCGCAGTGGCAATAATGTAGGAATAGTACTATCCAAGATGGCGGCCAATATTGCCGTCCAAACGCAAAAATATCTCAGCTCATAGATAAGCTACAATGACAGATGAAGTGTCTATTGTAATGAACCCGAGGTCAAGGAATCGAACTATTAGCAGTGGCAATAGTGTGGGAATAGCGCCATCCAAGATGGCGGCCAATATGGCCGCTCAAAGAGAGATATGTATATATGAGCTCATCGGTAGGCTACATTGACAGAAGAAGTATCGAATTTTCTATTTTCAGGGACAAGGAATCGAACTATCGCAGTTGCAATAGTATAGAAATGTTACTTTCCAAGATGGCGGCCATTTTGGCCGCCAAAAACTTTATTTCTCAGCTCATAGATAAGTTGCAATGACAAATAAAGTGTTGAATTTCATATTTTCAGGGTCATTGAATCGACCTCTCGTAGTGGCAATATGCGGGAATATTATTATTCAAGATGGCGGCCAATATGGCCGCCCAAGCAAAGAAATATGTATATCTCAGATTATTGGTACGCTTCACCTTGTCACCTTGTGCCGTCAGTTCGTGGAACTCTAGCGACCGTCGTGACCTGCAATCCTCCCTGCTTCGTACCGCGTCCCTTAGTTGTGCAAGGCTCATCGCTGATAGGCTACAATAAGAAATTAAGCGTCGAAATTCATATTTTCTGGTTCAAGGAATCACTTTCTCGCAGCGGCAATAGTGTGGAAATTTTAATTTCCAAGATGGCGGTCAAAATGTTTGTCAAAACAGAAATGTGTATATCTCAGCTCATAGATAAGGTGGAATGACAAATGTAGCGTCGAATTTAATGTTTTCAGCGCTAAGAAACCGAATTATCGCAGTGGCAGTATTGTGAAAATGTTACTTTCCAAGATGGTGGCCAATATGGCCGCCAAAACACAAAAATGGCCATATCTCAGCCCATGGAGTTGGGTTGACGGCCATATTGGCCTCCATCTTAGAAGGTAACATAGCCACACGTAATAGACACTGCGATCGTTCGATTTCGTGCCCTGAGACTATTAAATTCGACACTTCATTTGTAGCTTATCTCCGAGCTGAGATATACATATTTTTGTCTTTTGGCGGCCATACTGGCCTCCATCTTCGATTGTACTATTACCACACTGTTGCCACTTCCGTATTTCTATTTACCAACCCTGAAACTATTACATTCGACACTTTCTTTGTTATTTTAGCCTACCAATAAGCTGAGATATACATATTTGTTTTGTTTCGGCGGCCATATTGGCCGCCATCTTGGAAACTGACATCTTCACAATTAAGCAAGTATTAAAACTCAATTCCATGGTAGAATCAACACTTTATTTCTAATTGCAGCATAATTATGAACTAATTATCTTCTTTAAATACATCTTTATCGTGAACGATAAAGGATGGACGTCGACGACGAAGTGGGATAGAATTCTACCCCATGACACTTTGAACTGAAATATCTTTCTCAGACAACATGACATTGTGACGGTTTTGGTGTGAGAATATGTCATTGGTCGAAACTTGTAAACACATGGAACGGGAAAATATAACTACCTACAGTGGCTTCGCAATCAACATCCAAACCCCGCTGGGGTAGAAATCTGTCCCACTTCGTCCTGCGAAGTTTAAAAAAATACATAGAAATCAAACAATCTTTAATTTTTCTGAAACAGGTTACGGGTGGGCTTTTAGTGTCATTTTTAAGATTATTTTTAGTGAAGGGCTAAATCATTTTATTGAAAATAATTACCCCCAGCATGTGTAATATTAGTACGGTGGCAACAAGGTTTTAGTGCTTTGACTATGTACAGCAGTTCTTTCGTGAAAATAACCAACAAATATACTAGATAATTATCTGCGATGATAATAAAACACGAATAAACACATTTGAAACCTATCTCATAATCTGAGTATAATACAGGTTCGAGGAATGAATTTGGTACTGACAGTCCTGTGCGACATGAGAAAAATTCTCAGTTATACATGGCGTCTAAGATGTTACATTGCATTCCCAACAGTGGGGGGCCCGGACACTCAGTCATTTCAAGTTGATGTAAACAGTTGCTAATAGTTCTTTAAATAAAAAGTTCCTTTAACTCAATAATGACGTCATACTGACATCATTTGAATCGACATTAAAGTGTTAAGGATGGCACAAAAAGTTATGTAAAAGATTTAAGCGATATTTATCAATTATAACTGTTGGTTTGATTTTATTTTTATATTTGTATAATACTAGACCGCAACGTGTGTTCAAAGTGTCCACATTCGGCCTCAACACAAACATCAGGACGCGCTCGGCATTGGCCACTGGCAGCATCAATAACAGGCTGATCAAATTCCTTCCAGGCATAAACGATTCGCCCATGTCATTATGATGGATGAAAGGAACTTTTATATTTTCACCAGTATTAGTCAATTATCTCAGGATTAAAACAGTTTTGGAATTTAAAAAAATCGATGAATATTTGCTAGTTATTTTCATATGTCCAATAAGGGGTCCCTTTTCCCGGACACAGTGTATAGGCCTATGTTTTAGTTGATCGGGCGGGTTGTTGTACTTGAGCTTAACGACACTTTTTCATATCGAAGATGATTAGTGTCGGAGGCAGAGTGCAACCTCGTACTCCACGCTTTTATTGCGACCGAGCCACCCGCAGTAAAGATCCGAGAAATTAATCTCTGATAAACCGACCGACCGGGAATCGAACCCAGGCCGCCGGCGTGGAGATCGGGCGGGTAGCGAGCGCCTGGCTTATGTAAGCCCTAAATATTATTGACTGAAGGTAGATTGGCCGTTGCGGGTGTTAATTGCACGCGAAAGACTGAAATTGCTGATGACAGTCAATTTGAACATTCATTCATTCATTCAAAAATTTATATAGCGCCCCTTCAAGGTAACTACTCAGAAGCGCTCCCAACTCCAGTCCGGCCAAAAAGGTAAGTTTTCAAGTGGCCATAAAAAGTATCAGTACATGTTCTAGGGAACAAGCGTAGCTCCAGAGGGAGGCTATTCCAAACCCTAGGGCCTACCACAGAGAATGCTCGGTTCTGCATGGTTGCTGTGCGGGCAAACGGGACCGCCACTACCCCCCTCTCAGCAGAGCGGAGGGAGCGACTACCCTGGACCCCCGACACCGGCTTACAGAGGTCTATTAGGTAGGCTGGTGCAAGGCCAAGATGGCATCGCCAAACCAGAGAGACAACTCTATATTCGATGCGCTGTCGGACAGGAAGCCAATGCAGAACTTCCAACATATACCTGGTGACATGATCAAATTTTGGTATTTGGCCGATGAGTCGCGCTGCAGCTCGCAGAACACGATCAAGGCAAGACAACCGGCTAGACGGCAGACCAGAATAGAGAGTTAAGCAGTGATCAAGACGCGCCGTAATGAAGGCATGAACAAGAGTGGTTGCAGCGCTCGCTGTAAGCGAACGTGCAACAGTACGGAGCTGACGCAGCTGGTAATAGCAATCACGACTAAGGCGATGCAGATGTGGCGCAAAGGTAAGCTCCTGATCCAACAGGATACCGAGGTCACGGGCTGTAGCTGAAAAGTTGTAGGTAGGAAATTTCAAAGCCAGGTCTTCCAAGTTAAGCTTGGCTAGCTGCTGCCTAGTTCCCAGCCACATGAATTTAGTCTTAGCAGCATTCAGACGTAAGCGATTAGATGACATCCATGTTTCTAATCTGACCAGGACACGACCCATTTCCCCGACAGCCAAAGCAGCATCGGCAGGTCGGCAGTGAATATATGACTGTATATCATCTGCGTAAAGCTGGCCCTGGGCCCGACTCTCTGCCAGAAGTGTGGAAAGCCCAGAGGTATAGATGATATACAAGAGCGGACCAAGGACAGAGCCCTGGGGGAGACCATAAGGGGCAGGGACCCATCCAGACCTTGTAGGACCATAGACCACACTAAGCGTACGCCCACTCAAGAAGGAGCTAAGCCAATCCAGGAACCCCCACACAGCCCAAATGTAGCATGCAAACGCTTAAGTAAGATGTCGTGGTCAACAGTATCGAAAGCGGCGCTGACATCAAAAAGTGCCAACAAGGTGAGCTCTGAACGATCGATAGCCCCGTAGATGTCAGATAAGAGGCGAAGCAGCAGTGTTTCCGTTGAATGAAACCTCCGGAATCCTGACTGGCATGATGGAAGGAGGTTGTTCTTCTCCAAGTGGCCAATTAGTTGACACGCCACTATCTTTTCGATGATCTTTGATAGAAAAGAAACATTGGCTATTGGTCTGTAGTTAGTCGGGTCCGCCTGATCCAGGTCATCGTTTTTTAAAGTCGGGATCAGTATGGATCTCTTCTGCGACGGTGGTAGGACACCCTCCCGGATGGATCGGTTACATAACTCTGTAAGGAGCGGAAGTAACAAATCCAGATGTTCTTGAAGCAGGAAGGTCGGGAGGGGGTCGAGTTCGCACGACTTAGGTGGTGAATCGATGATGGTGCGCCGTAGTTCCTCCTTGGTGACCTCGTTAAGAGTCGACAGACTGCAATCGGTGGTAGGATGGTGAGGTGGTGGAGAGCCTTCCGTGGCACGTCGGACGCCCATGATTTTGGTTGTATGAGCGGTCAGGAAATCTTCAGCGCTGAAGGCCGGTGCCCCCGAGGGGCTTTCCGGCTGGACCCGGCGACGACCAAGGAGAGTGTTGAACGTGGTCCACAGCCGCTTGGGTTCCTTGGCATGAGAGATAATCCTGTCCTCCCAATACATTCGCTCCTTCTCACGGTATTTTCGATGCATATTACGCACAAACTGGACCCAGGTAGAACGGTCCGATGGTAGCTTTGTGCGTCTATACTTCCTCTCGTGGCAGCGAGCCTGACGCCGCAAGGTGCGACATTCCCCGTCAAACCACGGTGATGAGGGGCACTGGCGGATGTTGACCAGGTGCATCGGAAGAAGCCTGTCGATTATGCCACTCATGGTCGTCTCATAATGCACGAACGCCTCCTCCACCGTAAGGTCGGCTAGCGTCGCTGGATCGATGATCGCCGGAACCTCCATAAGCGCCGCCCTGAACGCTTCTCGATCCAATCCTCTCCAACCGCGGATGTGCTTAGTGATGGTAGATGGAGCATCATGGAGAAAAGGGACGGTTGCCATAACCAGTCCATGGTCAGAGATAGTCGGCGGTGAGACCTGGAGGTCCGACAGCATACAATCGTCCCGCGTGATGATGACATCCAACCAGCCTCCATGTTGATACGTCGGCTCTTCCACGTGTTGGATCAGCCCGAACTGGTCCACAATGGACCGAAAGTCGACAGTGGTTGGCGAGGTCGTGTCCTCTAGGTGTAAATTGAGGTCTCCAGTGACGACGATTTGCGAGTTGAAGAGGGCGAACTGCTCGAGCATGACAGCAAATTCGTCAAAGAAGGCCTTCGTAGGCGGAACGGAACCCGGACGATAGACAGACAGGATCACCAGCGGTCCCCGACATGTTGCAACAGTAACCGCAAGCGCTTCGAATGTCGTCGGATGCGAGTTTAGAGCGATCTGCTTAGTACGGAGGGCAGCGCGATGGTAGATGACAAGGCCACCTCCTCGGGGGTCCATGTCCTGCGCCCCAGGTCTGGGACGGTCGATGAATGAGAAGCCATGCGGCGATGAGCGGCACAGAGCAACATCAGTCGATGAACGGTGCCAGGATTCAGTAACTACTAGTAAATCAATGTTGTTAGCAAGTATCGTATCTGCCACAGCTAGATACTTGTTGCCTATCGAGCGTACATTCCATGTGGCTAGTCGTAAGCCACCCGAAGATGAGGTAGGCCGTCCAGCCAGCGAGGGAGGATGCAGTTTAGAGAATCTCTCTCGACGACGTGGTTCAGAGAAATTCTCACGACGACGAGCATACGCTGGCCGCCATAGTCCGTAATAGAAGAGGAGTTTACGCGTGGCGCGCTTAATCCGACTGGCAGCGTCACTGAGTGAGTTTATAAAGGCACTGGTATATTGATAATTAGTGGGCGTTGACGACATCACAAATCAGTAAGTTCAACGAACCAAAACTGCAGAACTACCAACTAAAACCACGCAAAATCGCATACAATCCAATCTGTGATGATAATCCAGAGAAATATTCGAATGTAATGCAAAACTTTGTCGAAAAGACTACAATAAATTGAAAAATAAACAATCCGGCACTGAGTTGGTGTTGACACGCCGAAGCGCCGCCTATCGAGTTTCAGTTTGTTTTAATACAGTAGAGAGCTGTATATTGAGAAGGAAATGTGAAGGGTTACAATTGTGTTATGTTGACGAAGAACATTTGAATTGAACTGTGAAGTTGAAAAGTTGTGTTTGAAAGAATAAGAAGAAATATTCGAAAAGATTGGTGTTAATTTAATTATAGCCACAGTTTTAGCAAAATTTGAGCGGTCTATACTCAGCAGTAAGGAAAAATATTTTAGATAGGTCACTAAGGAAGAAGAGTTGGTGACAGTATACAATACAAATCTTAAAATTTAATGAGCTCATCGACCAGTGGTACGCGTAGTCTTTATACATGGCAATAAAGCAGTCCTAAAGTGTTTTATTAAATAAGTTAAGAATGGTAGATGATATTTAGTTATATTTAGTTGTGCATGTGTGACTGTATACTCTGCTACTGTTATAGTTTATTTTAAAATGTACTTATGTAATCGTTGTATGTAGTGTAATGCATGTGAGCTTGTCAGATGCAAATAAAGGCTGCTTACTTACTTACCTACTTACTTTTGTAATTTTGAAGATTATTTCATGCAGAATGACCATAAAATTATATCATCATAGTATGTGAAATATCAGTGTGGTAATTTAACAGCACTTTATGTACAACAGTTCCAATAACCATATAGATAATAATCTGTGAAGATAAAATACCAGGAATAAACACATTCTATGCTTATTTGCACCTTATAATCGAAGTATCATATAGGTTCAAAAGTTGATTTAGTACAGGCAAAGCAGTGCAACACGAATCTCCAATTCTTTGAAGTTAGAAGTATGATATGAAGCTTGCTTTCCCTTCTAAACTTCTAAATCTCTCGGTAGGCTAATTTCGCGGCGCATCAGGATTCGAACCGAGACCACAACGGTGTAAGGCAACTAACAACCAAATGCATTCATTACAGACTTATCGATGGCTAGAACCGGTTAGAGAATATTGCTGTGTTAAGCTTCAATACCATCATGGGGTTCTGGGGCGACTAGATCGAGTTCTACGCTCGGCTGCTCGTCTTATTGGACGACTTCCTAAGTTCTCTCCTGTCTCTGCACGTATACGTGATGTGCTGCACTGGCTGCCTATCATGTCTCAGCGGATCTCATACCGCACTGCTGCTCTGGTTTCTCGTTGTGTTCTTGGCTGTGCTCCACCTTACTTGCGTGATCTTTGCCGCCCAGTGTCCGACGTTGCAGCGCGTCGGGCGCTTGGCTCTACGACGAGGGGTGAGCTCCTAGTTCCACAGGTTCGCTTGGCCATTAAGCAGCGCCGTGCTTTTTCGGTTGTGGGACCTTCCATCTGGAATGAACTCCCGCTTAGGCTCCACTCTTTACTTGTGAGCCATTCGGCAGGGTTCTATAAGTCCCTCAAGTCTTCTTTCTTTAGTCGTGGCAGGGCCTGGAGCGCTTCTGAGTAGCTTCTTGCAGGGGCGCTATATAAATGCTCTGAATGAATTAATGAATGAATCATAGAAGCACCGGTAATTCTTATGTGTGTCTTAGCTGTTCGAAGATTCAGACACATCGAGAATTTAATGAGCTCTTAAAGAGCATTTCTCAAAGTCGCCTCTCAGATGCACCTGTTTCATTAATGCGCAGTAGAGTAAATAAATTATGCTAACAGTTGCTGTGAACAAACGTTTTGCATATATAATGAGCACAGGTGTTCCTAAGGTTTAGATATATAATGTGTATCGATTGTGAGGCGACCAATGCGAATATATATATATAGGTCTTAGTTGCGCGGTCGGTTAGCGAGAGCGCCTGGCCTTAAGTAAGCATTGGCTGACGGTATATTGTCTCTTTGCACGTGCCGATAGCGCGCCAAAGTTGGAACTTGCTGACGGCAGTCTTTTGAACAGTACAATTGTTTTTAACCCTTATAGGGTCACGATTTTTCTCAACCGATTTTGGTCACCGGGGGGTAAAAAAATACCCCCACTGTGATTCGCATGATTCTTATGGTAAACTCCGATTTTCAAGTATAAAACTAAAAACAGTTATTTATAGAAGGTACTGACATAATTGTTGTTTTTATTTATGGAGGACAAGCTATTGCTGACGTCATTGTTTACTGTGTAGTAATGCATGCAGAAATTTTAGTATCACAAGAGTTATTCATCTAATATTTATGTATGAAATGGCCACACGGTCGTCACGAAGAATTGCGGCAGCGCAGGCGAGTGTTCAAATACAGCAGTGGATAAATGAGAGTGATGACCAAGAAGAAGAAATGAGCCTGATGATGAATTTGGTGTGGAATGTAGGCATCTACATGCACATGTATGTATGGATTGAACTATGTATACATGTAGCATATATATGTATATTTGTATTATGCTTATATATATATATATATATATTTATTTTGCTTATATATATATATATATATATATATATATATATATAATGTTCAGATACTGATAAGGAGACATTGTAACAGCAAGACACTCATGTGTAAAAGCATGCATATTGCATAATGTTATATTTATAAATTCCTTAGTAAAATAGCTGCGACTTGGTGCATTTTCGTACTTTATAGCTGATTTGGGTGCATGAATAACTAATGAAACTGGATGCATTCTGTGGATGAAACATATTTAGGAAAAGTCATAGAAGCGATTTCTTCAACTATTTTCAGGGATTAAAATTTCCGTGAAAAACCGAGATGGGGGTATTTTTTTACCCCCCGGTGACCCTATAAGGGTTAATGCAGTTGAGTTGTCTTGATGAAGAACATTGACATTGAAATGTTGAGTTTTAAATAACTGTGTTTGAAGAAAGAAGAAACATTGAAATATCTGTGTCAATTTAATTCTAATAACCGTTTAGAAAGCGGGGGTCCGGTGGCGCGTTGGATAACATCTGGCGAAGAGTGCGAGAGGTACCGAGTTCGAGCCCCGTAGGGCGGATTTGCTTTGTAGGCTGCTATTAGCGCCGTGTATTACAAGCTGTCTGTTCTGTTAGTAGTTAACTAGTTAAGATTCTTTCAATTGCATAACATGTAAATGTACAGCGCAGTGCGTTTGTCAGGCGCTAAATTAATGAAAAGATATTATTATTATTATTATTATATAAGTAAGTAAGTAAGTAAGTAAGAATGTAATACATTCTTTATTAAACGCAAGCAAACGCTCAGCGCTTTACATACAAAGTCAGAAATAATTTATGTACACAGAAAACGATAATTAGAGGAAAATTAAGTCAACTACAAAACATATGTCTAACTGTACAACATCCTAGCTAAGAAGCCACGCCTGGTAAGGGAATCAAATCTAGGGAGAACACGGTTATGTGAGCGTGGGCGCAGGTCATGACCAGTGCAATTGACAGGGGGAGAAGGTCGTGGAGGGTGTGGCTAGTATTTGTTAAGATGTTTCTAAAGAGGTCTATATCAGCTTTTTTCATGTAGAGGTAAGGAAAAGTGTTTGAGTTAGGTCACAACTAAGAAAGAAGAAGAGTTGGTGACAGTTGCAATAAAGCAATTAAAAAGATCATTTACGCTGTTAAGTCACTTGAACGATGTGCACGAGTGCAATACTTTTAGCCTACTCTTAAATTACACTGTGAGCCATAAAAAACCGGGCCACTTTATGTTTAGCTATATCTCTGTCATTTCTTTATCGATTTTTACACTTTTTGCATTATTTTAAACAGGAATCAATACTCTAAAGAGCAGAAATAAACATTATCGATTTAGTCCTACATGTATGCTAAACTTGTCTTGCGAAACTGAAGACACTAAAAAACACGTGAGAATCGATAAATGCTGCATTTTTACTACTTAAATGCAAACAATTCTTCAGTGCCTTTATTTTTTTAAAGTTTGTGTTCAGAATGACTTCCTTTTTCACGTACACATTTTGCCAAGCGACGTCGCCACTGATCAATTGCAGTGTCAATAAGATGTTGTTCCAGATCGTTCCAGACGGATACGAGACACTGCCGAAGTTCATCAGTGTTCTGAATGCGCTGTTGGTACACGCGCTGTTCCATAATGGACCAGATGGAATAATCGAGTGGATTTAGGTCAGGCGAATTGGGTGGCCACATCTCTGGCCCTATGCAGTATGGTGCATTGCGAGACAGATACTCAATTGTTTCACGAGCCCGATGCGCCGGAGCTGAATCTTGTTGGAAAATGAACATGTCGCCAGCAATGTGACGCATTTGTGGCAACAAATGTTGTGCTAGCATCACGTCTCGATAATATTGGCCATTGATTTTGGCTCCCGGGTCAACGAATATAAGCTCTGTGCGACCGAGTTTCGAAATTCCCACGGAAACCATGAGCGACTTGCTGAATGTTGTCCTGGTACGCAACAGACGGTCTGATGAAATCTGTTTCTTTGACACTGAACGAGGCACATAAAGACGATCGTTTTGAGTGTTTGACGGCGCAGCAACTGTAAATAACTTTTCATCAGTGAAGAAAATGAAACCGACATCCGATACTGAGAAACGCTGCAGCAATTGTCTAGCTCGTACCAAACGAGATTGACGATTAGCGGTGGTCAGTTCCTGAGCCCGTCGTCTTTTTAAGCATTTCAGTTCCAAATCGTTATGAATAATGCGTCTGACCGTCGTTTGTGTAAGATTCAGCTCTCTCGCGATTTGTCTGGTTGAAAGATGTGTTTTAGGCTTGTCTTCCTGGCTCTGAACCAATTCATTGACGGCGGCGATATTATCTTCAGTTCGCGACGATTTTGGCCGACCACTTCCCGCAGCGCGTTCAACTGAACCGGTAGTTCTCAACTTTCGCAGAAAGTCATCTAATGTTTTTCTTTTCCAATTCTTGTTCGGAAACTCCTTAATTAATCGTCTAGAAGAATAATTTTTGCATTCCCGCAGATTTTTAATTAAAATTTTATCCTCAAAACTCAACATTTTAAAATTTTAACTCAAATTTTCAACCATCAACTTTATTTACATTA
>JACEVL010000993.1:0-99529 GCA_020284085.1 Aporrectodea caliginosa
GGTTAAATGGATTAAAAGTATTTTCTAGTTTATAGCAGACAAAAAGTGGTACGGAAAATATGTTGCCGTGCCAGCTCTAAAAAGCAGTACGGCCAAAGTCGTAGGCCTACGAAAGTAGGCCTATAGGCTGCCTCTGTCTGTAATCTAAATATGAAGAAATGCAATGTATGAATTTCGATTTTCAATAAATTTACGCATGACATCAGAGTCTTGTTCAGCCATATCCAGGATGGTGACCACTAAGTCTTGACGTTGGTTTTCGGCGGTCCAACAGGAAACTGGACGATTAAGGAACTGCATCGTACAGGTAGTAGGCCTAGTTTCTGAGGATTAAGGGATTCGTCGTAAAGTTGGTAGGTCTAGTTTATCAGGACTAAGTGATGCATCCTAGAGATGGTAGGTCCAGTTTCTCTGGATTAAAGAACTGCATCGTATACAGGTGGTAGGACTAGTTTCTCAAGATTAAGGTACTGCTGATACTTGGACTCACGGCACTCGCAATGGAATAACGATGATGATTATGATGATGATGATGATGATGATGATGATGATGATGATGATGATGATGATGATGATGGTGGTGGTGGTGATGATGATACATGGACTCTGTTGTTGCACTGCTGCAATGATGATGATGATGATGAATAACAATGATGATGATGATGATGATGATGATGATGGTGATGATGATGATGATGATGATGATGATGATGACGACTTGATGATGATGATGATGATGATGATGATGATGATGATGATGATGATGATGACTCGGTAGTTGTGACTCAAATATTGATTATGACAGGTTAATCTGTAATCTCATACAATAGTAGGCCTTTCTTTGTGTTTTGCACAGGAATGCCTGGAGTTACTTTCATAGCAACTTTTGCTCTTGTCTTCCGAATTTCGACATGTGGCGTGATAGGAACATCTCCAATACCTAAGGAACCTACTCCAGGAACCAATGCAGCACACATCCTCACCACAGAAGCTGATCCAACTGGGTGGATGACGACGAAAGTTGCACCTACGATGGTGTTGAAGCTAGAAGTTGCTCCACTTAAGCGAGATTGGGCAGACGTTCCTCCTGAAAACTGGCTGAAGGCTGAAGTATCCAAGCCTAACTGGAAGATGGTAAAAGTTGATATAAGGAAAGTGGTAAAAGTTGTTCCAGCCAAGTTAGAAACGGTTCTAGTTCCACCGGATAATTGGAGACGTGTAAGAGTTTCTGCAGCTATATGGGCGTGGATACCGGTTGCTTCTTCTAGGTGTGCTTGGGTACAAGTTGCTGCCGCTACCTGGGCGAAGGTGCAAGTCTCTGCACATAAATGGAAACAGGTACAAGTGTTTCCATGGAAGTTGAAGGTAATGAAAATTGATCCAGCTAAATTCCAGTGGGTTAGACTTATTCCGGTTAGGTGTATAACGGTAGAATCGGTTGAAGCTATGACTAAAATGACTAGGACGACAACGTATGTTACTCCACGCGAAAAGGCACCAAAGGAACGTACAATTAGTATTATTAGGCCAACGGAGAAATTACCAACACTGATTTTGAACAGAGTGACTCTGAGCAGAAACATAACAGCTAGGCAAAGGTCAAGAGGAGTTACTTCCCATAAACAGAAGCCAAGGCTATCTGTCACCACAAACACCAGATCGGTACGTACTTCCCAACCTCTCTACGTTTGCATTTCTTTTATTCCTGAAAACATTGTAAGTGACACAGGTTCTTACATACACTATACCGTATTAGTTAGTAACCACTTATTGTCGTAAACAAGTCATCAATATGGACAGAGAGATCGATTGCACATCAGCCCAGGCCGGGCTCTGGCAATATTTTGAGAAGGAGGCCAGCCATTATCAGGTCCGAGCTACTATTCTGTTTAACATGTCTTAAAATGCAAGGAAATTGTATGGACAACAATGTAAGTAAATAAAAATGTTTCAGCGTCAGCAAAATATCGCTCTTGACCATAGTCAGAGGCTTTCCCACTGGCACTGAACCCCAAACCGAATAGGATCACCGGCTTTGCCCAGTGGAATCCAGAAGGAGTATTGGTTTTCCAGTCACTATTAGTACACGATCGTCGTCAAAGGGTTAAAAGATTATTAATGTGAGGTGGGTGCATGGCGTATGTTTTTATCCATCCACTTTAACTTACGGAAATCTTGCTTGTTTGAGCCACAGGCTAAAAAGTCAAATCTTGCGACGACTCATTCGATCACTTACAATCATTCAATCGTCCTGAAACTTGGCAGATAGACTCGCCCTCGCAGACACTTCATTCTATAAAAATTTCAGCTCCCCCAAAAAAGGCTAGCTTATAGAATCGGGGACTCAACTTTTCGAATCGGGGAATCAAGTTTTCCGATACGCAGCGTTGCCATTGGCCAGCGTTGCCATTGGCCGCAACAAAAACGGGCGCGCTGCCTCATTAAACGCACGCTATGTCGTAAAATGAACGCGGACTATTTTCAGAGTACACGTTATAGGATAGTAGATGGATATAGTAAAAAACTTTGTTTTTACGGGCTGTATTTTATTTATCCATCTAGTTTAACTTACGGAAATCTTGAATATATGTAACTATGTTTGAGCCACAGGCTAAAAAGTCAAATCTTGCGACGACTCATTCGATCACTTACAATCATTCAATCGTCCTGAATCTTGGCAGATAGACTCGCCCTCGCAGACACTTCATTCTATAAAAATTTCAGCTCCCCAAAAAGGCTAGCTTATAGAATCGGGGACTAAACTTTTCGAATCGGGGAATCCCCTTTTCCGATACGCAGCGTTGCCATTGGCCGCAACAAAAACAGGCGCGCTGCCTGATTAAACGCACGCTATGACGTAAAATGAACGCGGACTATATATTTGTAGAGGTAACTGCTTCGTAAGACGCATTATAGGATACTAGATGGATATAGTAAAAAACTTTGTTTTTACGGGCTGTATTTTATTAAAATACCAATTGCATATTGTTTCAGCAACACGGACATATATCAAAAGCAGTAACGCGGTATAAAATATCAACAGGAACCAAAAGGCCTACTATTACTTTTACAACTAAGAAACCATTGATCAATGAAAAGACATACAGCCACACTCTTTCAACTCCGACTGTGTCTACAAGAAAAAGATCCACGGGAGTTTCTCATAACCGATTTTCACGGCACGGTCCGATAGGAGTCACTCAGACTCTTGGTGAAACAAATAAAGGAACGTCTGAACTTACACAAACCACATTGGAACCAACATCCCCAACAGTTTCTCAGTCTGCCTTTTCTGTGGAGGAGACGGTGACAGCTGTCACTCAGTCGACCACGGGAACAAGTCAAGAAACCGCGGAACAGACTCCGACCACTGGAACAAGTCAAGAAACCGCGGAACAGACTCCGACCACGGGAACAAGTCAAGAAACTGCGGAACAGACTCCGACCACTGGAACAAGTCAAGAAACCGCGGAACAGACTCCGACCACGGGAACAAGTCAAGAAACCGCGGAACAGACTCCGACCACTGGAACAAGTCAAGAAACCACGGAACAGACTCCGACCACTGGAACAAGTCAAGAAACCGCGGAACAGACTCCGACCACTGGAACAAGACAAGAAACCGCGGAACAGACTCCGACCACTGGAACAAGTCAAGAAACCGCAGAACAGAATCCGACCACGGGAACAAGACAAGAAACCGCGGAACAGACTCCGACCACTGGAACAAGACAAGAAACCGCGGAACAGACTCCGACCACGGGAACAAGTCAAGAAACCGCGGAACAGACTCCGACCACTGGAACAAGTCAAGAAACCGCGGAACAAACTCGAACTACATCAGATACAGGAACGACAGGAGTTTCTCCATCTGTATCTGAACTGAAGGAGGGACCGACGAGAATCAATGATGCAGCAAGTGAAACAACACAGGGAACCGCTAACCAAACCGAAACTACAATGGAAGTGAAAACAATAGAGTCTTCTCTAAATCAGTTTACATCAGAGTACACACCAACAGGTGCTACTCAGGAGGTCCCAAGTGAAACACAAACTACAATGGAAATTGCAACGAGTGATATCACTGAGACTCAGTCTTCTACTTGTGTCACCCAGGAGACTTCGAGTGGGTCACCTGAACTCTCACAGAGTACAATGGAAATTGCAACGAGTGATATCACTGAGACTCAATCTTCTACTGGTGTCACCCAGGAGGCTACGAGTGGATCATCTGAACTCTCACAGAGTACAATGGAAATTGCAACGAGTGATATCACTGAGACTCAGTCTTCTACTGGTGTCACCCAGGAGGCTACGAGTGGATCATCTGAACTCTCACAGAGTACAATTGAAATTGCAACGAGTGATATCACTGAGACTCAGTCTTCTACTGGTGTCACCCAGGAGGCTACGAGTGGATCATCTGAACTCTCACAGAGTACAATGGAAATTGCAACGAGTGATATCACTGAGACTCAGTCTTCTACTGGTGTCACACAGGAGACTACGAGTGGGTCACCCGAAATCTCACAGAGTACAATGGAAGCTGCAACGAGTGATATCACTGAGACTCAGTCTTCTACTGGTGTCACCCAGGAGGCTACGAGTGGATCATCTGAACTCTCACAGAGTACAATGGAAATTGCAACGAGTGATATCACTCAGACTCAGTCTTCTACTAGTGTCACCCAGGAGGCTACGAGTGGGTCATCGGAACTCTCACAAACTACAATGGAACCAATATCGTCTACAGTTTCAGCGGAGGAGAACGTGACAGCTGTCACTCAGTCTACGACTGGAAGAGGGCAAGAAACCGACGAACAGTCTCGAACTACAGTAGGTGATGCAACGACCGGAGTTTCTCAAACTGCATCTGAACTGAAGGAGGGGACGACGAGTATCAGTGATACGGCAAGTGAAACAACACAGGGATTCGCTGACCAAACCGAAACTACAGTGGACGTGAAATCCGATGTTTCACCAACGAACACAGACATCGGTTTCACTCAGTCAACTGGCGAAACAACACAAGGAACATCTTGCAAGAGTATCCTGTTAATGCAGATTTACAAATGTGTTGTGTGTGTTTAGGTGCTGGGAGTTTATGACGCAACATAAGCCGCTATTTATCCTTGGTAATTAAAACAATTGTCTATGAATAGGTGTTGCAATGGCGCAATAAATTTATTAATTTAAGCCTTGGTAATTGCTATTGAAATATCGTGGTACTAAAATTTAATGGTCTATGAATAGGTTTTGCAATGGCGCAATAAATTGTGCGGAATTATTTAAGTTTTGGGGAAGACTGCTCATTGATTTTTGTTGGTACTAAAATTTAATGGCATTATCTATGAATAGATGTTACTGTGGCCTAATAAATAGTTATATTAATTAAAGTTGTGCGGAAGTTTGCTTACTAAGTGCTGGCTAGGGCTTTCATGGTCATGAACAGTTGGACTCCGCTATTGCGCGCGTGCACTGTATATGGTAGTGCCAATCCCACGCCTGGATAATGTTGGAAGAGACAAGATGTAGTGGAATACTTGAAAGTATACCTAGTACAAGGACTTAATTGAGAAACTGAATTAACGTTCCGCTGTTGTCGTTATAGTGTGTTTTGATGGTTCAAATGATCGGAGTTCTTTGTCGGGTAGAAATAAAATGAGAGCGCTCGAGGTTGAACCACATAATTCAACTTCATGTGATAGTGAATAACGTAGGCTAAGATAATTCAATGGTTTTAGTTCGGCCTTAGAAGACGATCTCTTGGAATCGTCCGGGATAAAACTAACTAAACAAGCTTCTCTGCTTAAGAAGCGTTGCATTTCTGCGCCTTCTTGAGACCAAAAATCATCGTGGCCCTTTGGTTGCTGTTTAACGACACTGTGTCATAACGAAGATGATTAGTGTCGCCCTCCTCCTTTCTTCAGGCTTGGGACTGGCACTACCACAGTGGCCAATGGCGATCATTTATTCGTAGGCCTACGCATCGCCGCCATATAATGGCTTGCGTCCGCAAAGTCTCGGTTCTTTTGCCATCGTTGTCAATCAGCAACCATCACAGGCAGAGGCGTAGCTAGCTTTTCATGGGCCCGTGTGCAGAGGTCCCGGAGTTAAAAACATCAACGTAGCAGTGGCGGCGCCAGACATCTTTTGTAACCAGGGCATTTTCAGGGCAATCATACAAGCAACCAGTGCAGGGGCGGTTTATGCCCCAAATAAATTCTCTGCAAGGCAAAAATTCTGGCAGGGCAACGACCAGGGCAAAGGCCCTTGCATGCCCTGATGTCGTGCCTCCACTGCAACGTAGGCCTGTGTTTTATTTAAGCCTTTTTAAGGCATCTCATCTTTATGTGTGACTTGAGCTAAATAAAGTGTAGACCTAACTGTTAGTGTTTGCTTTGCTTATCTGCTAGAACAGATAACAAGGGCCAGCCAGCGATTAAACAACGTAGCCTAATAGGCCTATCTAATGGGCGTCGATGAATTAAACGCAGCTAACAGGATATCAATATTTCAGCCCGTAATTCTGAGTACAACGAATAATTCTGTTCTGACAGTAAGTTGCTACCATGACAATATTGAGACTATAGCTGCGCTCAGGTTATTTGTTAGAGATTTTCCTATATTCACTCGAACAAAATTATAAGCTGGCGCTAAAAATTAGGAGACGTCTACGTGTACACGTTAAAAATAACGCCGTACTGTCAATAGTGAGACCGAAAGTGTTGTAGATTTTTCGACTTAGAGAATAAGATGGCTGCGATAGAGTCCGGTAGTGGTGGTATTAACAGGGAAGACATCGACGATATAACTACATGTTGCATATGCACCGAAGTCTTCACCGATCCGAAAGCCTTGCCGTGCATTCATACATTCTGCATGAAATGTCTTCAAGAGCATGGACTCAAAACCAACCAAGGACCCGGAGATGAGATGCCTTGTCCAATCTGTAGACGACTATTCAAGATTCCTAGTGAAGGGCTTCGTGGACTGCCTAAAAATTTCTTCATTGAGAGATTGATACAAGTGTCAAAGGTTTCAGACCCGTCTGCAGTAACGAAAGCGTTATGCTCTGTGTGCTTAGAGGAAAGTGAAGAACAGGAAGGAAAAGAAATTCCAACAGCTGATACATATTGCGTTGAATGCAAGCACAAATTGTGCGAAGAATGTTGCAGTGAACACAGAAAATTTAAATTTGCAAAGAATCATAAATTGATGCCAATAGACGAATATGAAAGTGGACAAAATATGGTGGCCGATTTAGCTCCAATGGTTTGTAAAGTTCATGAACAAAAGGTTCTGGATGTATATTGTGCTGATTGCAAAACAGTCGTATGCGCCATTTGCTTCATCGAGGACCATGCTAACCATAAAGGTGGTCACGTAAACAGATGTGTGGATGGTCTTCGAAATCATATACAAAGCAGTGTTCAAGCTATGAATGGATGCATCGCTCAGGCTCATGTGAAAAAGGCAGAACTTATGAAGGTGAAGGAGGAAATGCAGCTAAGGGTAGAAAGCTTAGAATGTGATGTAGAGAAGAGAAAAGATGAAATAAAACAGTTAACTGTTCAACATGCAAGTAGTCTCCTACAGGGTCTATGCTCCGAAAGACAAAGCAGACTGAAAGAAATCCAAATGGAAACGGATGATATTGATGGTTATCTATCGAACTTAGAAAGTTACAATTCGTATTGTCAAAGATTAATCGATAAAGGATCGGCTAACGACATCTGCCACGCAGTTTCAGACTTGTTTATTAGAGCGTTTGAGTTGGAACAACAGTGCCAACCTAGAAATGAAACAGGAATTCCGGATTTTAGATTCTGCTTTAGACAATCTGAACTGGAAGAGTTTCTGGAGGAAAATCGTGACAACTTGGTTGGTGAAATTGAAGGTAAGTGACTGTGCTGCTGTAAATCATAATTGTACCATAAAACTAATCTGTGCTTGTGACAAAAGGCTATTGACTTCGCATTTATTGTAGTTAATTTAGATAGGCCCTATTGTTCTGATGCAGTGCATTGTCATTATATGGTGTAGGCTACTAAATAGTACTAAAATACTAATAATATTCGGTTGCCTAAACTAGCACAAGTGAGCCTACAGAAGGCCCAATAACATAGCAAAGTAGCCTAATCCTGAGCCGAATCGATTTCTGCGCTATAGCCTTTGCTGGGTCGCCACAGCGCAGTAGCCTATCATTCGGTTTCAGGTTGTCAACAACGCTGGTCTTGCGATTAAAAAAGTTCGACCTCATTACAACCGCGATATAAGATGAGCGTGAGTTGCACAGAATAGGCCAGCGCATCAAATTCAAGCTCTGCATCCTGGTGCATAATTGTCTGAACAACTGTGCACCACGCAACCTCGCAGACAACATCAGACCGCCAGTGTGATTCAAGTTAACTGAAACTGAAACTGAAATGTAAAGTTAACTGGAAGCTGGATTAATGAAAAATTGTGTCGCTAAATGGAAGTGGGATTGATGAAACCATTTCTGTGTTTAAATAGAAGTTGCATTGATGGAAATAAGTTTTACCGTAAATAGAAGCATTAATAATAATAATAATAATAATAACCCAACCTCGGTAGCTTGTAATATTTGTAAATCTATTTAATTACTGACTATTCAGTAGCTGAGGCTATCTTACTTTATGATGAAAGGTTCTGTGTTCATATAAAATGAATACATAATAGCAGTTTTTCAATAAGAAGTTACATGTGTGAACATGTTCATATCACGCATTAGCTCGTAAGTTTGCTTAACAACGTCAAAAACTGAAATAGAAATTGTCTGAAAACTGAAACTACAATAGAAATTCAGTGAAAACTTTAACTAAAATAGAAACTGAAATAAGTCCGAAAAACTGTAATCGAAACTGGAATGAGGCTATTCCAGTTAACTGAAACTCAAACTGAAACTGAAATAAATCAAAATCTTTAATCACACTGCAGGCCGTTATCGTATGATCCCAACAGGTCAGCAAAGTCCGCTGATGTTTTCTTTCCACCAACAAAAACGAATGGTCGGTCCTTTTTCGGGTCTTTGGTCCACGTGCCTGGAGCAGTCTTTCTGCGACTATTCAGGAAGCGAAAAGCCTTTGTTTCAAAAAGCTAAAACTGTCCTGGCTACGTAATCCCGAACATTAGAATTTGCGCTGACAGTAGGCTAGACATGTAGTTTGTGAAGCATCATGGAAGTAGCTTGCTATAATGCTATAAATTGTTGTGTCTACAATTAGGCTACAATGCGGTCAAAGTATCTATTACAATTACTGCTCTATGATACGTGCATGGGTGTATTGTATTGTATTTGATCATTTATAAAGCGCTTCTCGTAGCATAAGCCTTTCAGAAGCGCCACCAGTGCGAGGTACTCCGAGGAAAAAGGAAGGTTTTAAGGTGAGAGAAAGAGGTAGAGATGCTACCAGAGAATATTGTCGGGCGTAGAGAAGGAGGAAGTCGATTCCATAGAGAGGGACCTATGGACACAAAGGATCTCGATTGAGCCATTGTGGTCCTAACACGGGGAACAAACAGGTCAAGCCGGTCAGAGGATCTGAGAGGACGCTTTGACGTGGCAGAGATGGGACGGAGAATTTGGTGTGTCACAGTAGTTGGTAAATTAAACTAATGTCAAGTCTACTATAAGCTTTTGTCACTTTTATTCAGATGAAGGTGACCCGAAGCCAAAGAAAAAAAGTAAACAAAGTCTATTAGTAGAAAAAACTAACGAATGTGATCTCCTGAGAAAGGAAATTGAAATCGATAAGACGGAGAAAGAGAGTTTGCGATTAGCAAATGAACAGCTGAGAATTGATGCAGCCAAGGAAGTACAGGTTAATAAGACTTTGACAGAAGAACTGAGAAATGCGGAAGCTAATATAGTAAGACTAAAACAAGAGTTGGACAATAATAAAGTCGCAGACAACGCGCTTCAGACCAACAACGACAAACTAAAGCAGGAACTTAAAGCAGAGAAAACGACCAACAATTCACTTCAGACCAACAACGACAAACTAAAGCAGGAACTTAAAGCTGAGAAAACGACCAACAATTCACTTCAGACCAACAACGACAAACTAAAGCAGGAACTTAAAGCAGAGAAAACGACCAACAATTCACTTCAGACCAACAACGACAAACTAAAGCAGGAACTTAAAGCAGAGAAAACGACCAACAATTCACTTCAGACCAACAACGACAAACTAAAGCAGGAACTTGAAGCAGAGAAAATGACCAACAATTCACTTCAGACCAACAACGAGAAATTAAAGCAGGAACTTAAAGCAGAGAAAAGGACCAACAATTCACTTCAAACCAACAACGACAAATTAGTTGTAGAATTACACATGTATAAAGCGAAAGTGACGACTTTAGAAAACAACGCCGAGAAACTCAGGAAAGAACTAGAGACTACGAAAACAGGTAGGCCTATGCCTGTATGTCTTTGCACCTGTAGGCTATGTATGAAGAGAATTAATATAGCACAATTCTAAGGATGCACACGCCGCTCCTCCGTGATGTTCTGCACTGGCTGCCAGTCTCTCATCGTATCGAGTTCAAAATCTGTTTGTTGGTTTACAAGTCACTTCATGGGGCCGCGCCTGGTCCTGCAAACTATTCTGATCTTCTCTGCTCTTTCAATAGGGTCAAGAAACAAAGTAATGCAGCAATTCGTTTTCGGGGCAACGCCTTTCCATATTCTGTTGATAAACATAAAGGGCATAAAGTGCATTGTCCAGGAGTAGCCTATATAGGCCTAAGTCTTAATAATCCACTTGATGCACTTCATATTTCTTACTCTGTCTTTCTCTTTTCCTGTGCGACTGTCTATGTTGAACTATGTGTGTCTCTTGGTCACTCTAGTTTCCTCTGACCGTTTCTGTGCCTGTATCATTCTGTTGGCCTCAATTTGTCTCGGACTCAGTATCGTCCACTTATCAGCATCACGTTCATCGTCGCTGCCGCATGCATTAATAATAATAATAATAATAATAATAATAATAATAATAATAATAATAATAATAATAATAATAATAATAATTAATAATAATAATAATAATAATAATAATAATAATAATAATAATAATAATAATAATAATAATAATAATAATAATAATAATAATAATAACATTCTTTATTGAAACAATCCGGTTGACAAACCGCAACCGGTTACAGTGTAGGCCTACAATTATGCAATTGAAACAATTCACAAGAACACAAATGACAGAAGACATAAATCTTAACTACTAACAGAACAGACAGCCTGCAATACAATAGTAGGCATACTCGAGTAATCGAGTGAGTCGAGTTCATATTTATATTTATTTTCAATGATGCAATAGTCCTAATATTAATTAAAGCTTGAATGGATCTATTTCCATATTCAGACGAACTTCGAAGCAACTCGGATCCGGTTTTAATTCAGACGATCAAAACAAAAGCCGCAGTAGAAGGAAACAAGCCGATCGTTGGATTGACAATCTTAGACAAAGAACTGTTTGTTTTGACTGAAGGGAATTCAGAAGTTGAAGTTTACGATACAATGAAACTAACGCCAAGTCGTCGATGGGATTTGAAGGAAGTAGGCCTACTTTATCCAAAAGACATAGGATCCTGCAACAGAAATAAATGTCTGTACATCATGGATTACAGAGGCGATTGTCAGTCGACTGAAATTTTTAGAGTTCATCCAAATGGAGAATTAATACGGCGATGGTCAGCAGCAGGAAGGCTACCAGGAGACAAGTGTGGACGAAGTCTGTCTGTTACATATGAATCGAATGTCCTTTTAGCTTTTCATTTGGGAAACAAATTAAAAGAATATTCGCCAGATGGACGGTTGCCCCGTGAAATAAATCTCTCCACGCGAGACGCAGGTATTAGTGATCTATGGCATGCTGTTAAAGTGGCCAATGGTTATGTCGTGGTCTCTCATGGTGGTGATGATCTGCATAGAGTGTGTGCAGTGGATTTAGATGGAAAACTTAAGAAGTCATTCGGTGGACAAATTGGATCTGGCGTCGGACAGATGTCTCATCCAGTCTATTTGTGCGTCGATGGAAATGGATTCGTGATGGTCGCCGATGAGTTAAACCATCGAATTCTTTTACTGGATCGATATTTACAATTTAACAGAGAAATTCTATCGAAAGATGGAAAACACGGATTACGATATCCATCGAGGATTCTTGTGGATGAGATAAGTGGTCGACTCTTTGTGGCTAGCAACGAATCGAACAATAGACGGATTTTGGTTTTCGATTTTAAATAATTAGTTTCTTGTGACAATAACTTAAGTGAGTGTCAATTTTAATTAAGATAATTTTGCATTTGTGTTTACATTCTTCAATTGCTTGTAGGCCTGCTTATTTTCGAACACTAAAATAGCCTATATCTAAATTAATTTAGTGTCTTTTCGCTTCTATTTACGCAAAGAATTATTTTAATCAATCCAATTTTATAGACATTTGAATGAATGCTATTTACTGTTATGGGTGTTTAGCTAAGTTCTATTAGTTAAGTTATCCTAATTTTTTGTTTAATTCCTGTCTCCGAAAGTAAGCTTGCTGTCATGTGTTATCGGAACTTTTTATTTCATTACCTGCAGGGTGGCCCTATTTAGCGGGAACGTTCATCCCTTCAGGGTCCTCCACTTGGTACGTAGGCCTAACCGGAACGTCATTGAGTGTACACTGCCATAATTGTTAAATATGATGTCGGTTAGAGGAAAATAAATTGAATTGAATTGAATTATATAGGCTAAACTCTATATTTTGGCAAAGAATATTTCTACCCTCGGCTGATGATCATTAATTATTACAGTGGCTGTGTAAGTTCTTAGACACGAAGTTTATAGACATTGTTGCTGTTTGACAACGTTGTTTGACGAAGATGATTAGCGTCGCCCTACTCGTTTATCAAGGATTGGGACTGGCAATGCTGCCAGTAATGGTAGTCGTATTGATTTGATAGTGGTGGTTTTTATGTTCCTGAAGAAGATCGATTGCCTTTCCGGAACAAAGGAAAATAAGTGAAAGTTGATATTTATAGGCCTATACACTGTTCCTGGGTCAGTGGTAGATGAACTCAGCTTATAACTATAAGCAGTGGCGTAAATCATGGGGGATAGAGGGGGACTGTCCCCCCAACCTTCAAGGTGTTGACTTAAGCCCTTCTGTCCCCCCAAAATCCGGCCCTCATAGGTACTCTGTCCCCCCCCAAAGTTATGTATAGATTTTCGCCTCTGACTATTATAATAAGACACTTTACTCAGGCAATTATTTAGTGAACCATAGACAGGTAGGCTATTACAAAAAAGATAGCTAGTTTCGAAACTACACTTTTAAAACTTTGGAAGCGTTTCCTTGCAAAAGCAACGCATGCAACCGTACCAATCTTTGTGCACAAAGACTAAAAATAATAAAACATTAGAAATGGCAAACACAAAAACAACATGATAACCATTCACACATTCAGCTCATAAACTCTGCTGATTTGATCCCATGGCCAGCCTGAATTGTGCCAATAGTCGCAGCAGGTGAAGATGTAGGCCTACATGTACGTCGTAAAGAACAGTGAGGACCCTAGCCTATTATAATGCTTTATGCTAGTTCAAAAGACGAGTGATGAGATTGGAGAAGTAACAGTGCATATTTTAACGGGTCCTGCCCGCTTCTGCCCTCTTTCTCGCGGACTCGTCCTCTGCTCTCTCGAATCTCCCCTCTCTCCCGAATCTGCGCTCAGAATCCTCTCTTCCGCTTTTCCCTGTCTTTTCTATCGCCCGCCGCCTGTCAGTCTTCCATCGCTCCCCAACAGCGCTAAACTGTTCGTTCCCCTTGCCTTGTTTGGCTCCTTTATCTAACTTTCTAACATCTGACAGGAGCAGGCCCCGCTCCCTTGGGTCCGTCTAACGGTCAGGTGTCAATTATGTCTAACTGTAGTCGGTCCTGTATATCTTAATTGCAGTTTAGTACAGTGTTTTAATATTGCCAATAACATAATTAGGCCTATAACAGGCCTAATAAAGAACGTTATCATCGTGCACATTTCGCACAACTGTCAGTAAAATGATTCATCATGTCACGTGCAGTGCCAATCCTTCATGTAGAAAGTCTCTCAATTAAATATAACGAATATAGGTTAATGTGTAGGCCTACCAATGGCTGTAAAGGTGGCCAGCGATCGATTGGATTAGTGTCGTATTTGTGCACCAGTTGAATAGGCCTACGCAGCAGACACACTTGGGACCTACAGCTAAAAGGTTATTGAGTCGAGTCGACAATATGTGGCATTTAGGTCGCACAGTAGACATAAAATACAAATTTTCGCGCAGTCGGGCGTTACAGAAGCTCACACAAAGCCCCAGAGGTCCCAGCACATCTTCCAGAAATATTCCTTGAATTTTCCTTCGGATGGTTTGAAGTTCATCAAGGTTGGTCTTTTACTAGAATCACCATTAGAAGCATGAAAGCAAAGAATCATGGAGGGTGGAACAAGGAGAAAGAGGCAGGCGGAAAGATAGAATTAAGGATGGAGGGAAGGAAATTAGGCAGGCAGAGAAGCAAGTCGGCAGATGGTGAGGCAGAGAAGCAGAGTGACGAGAAAGGGATTATTTGTGTTGGACATGACTTGTACGTGGCCTCTGATAATTATTATAGTCTTCTGTCAAGGAGAAGAGATCCTCCAAAATCACACGTTTCATTTGGTTGTGGTACAGCTCCATGAAGTGTGTGTGTGTGTGTGTGTGTGTGTGTGTGTGTGTGTGTGTGTGTGTGTGTGTGTGTGTGTGTGTCTACGTGTGCGTGTGAGTACGTACGTGTCAGTGGCGGCGCCAGCATGGGGCTAGGGTAGTAGTGGAAGGAGTGTTCTTTCTGGCTCACTTCATCAGGAACGACTGTTCTTCCTGGCTCACTTCATCAGGAACGACTGTTCTTTCTGGCTCACCTCATCAGGAACGACTGTTCTTTCTGGCTCACTTAATGGCTCACTTCACCAGGAACGACTGTACTTTCTGGCTCACTTCATTAGGCCAGTATTTTTGATTTTGAAAACCTTACAATCGGGTAATTGCTGTCCAACTCATGTAAACGTGTACTCTCGAGCTCTCAAAACACACCTCCGTATAACGATGATAATCATAGGTTTGCTATGTATACACTCAACTTAACTCCGGAAAATTAACAGACTGTTCAGAAAATGCTCACATACCCTCACATTCTAAAATGCAAAATGATTGCCAGTGGCATGAAGCTCTAAAAACCTGTGTGTGTGTGTGTGTGTGTGTGTGTGTGTGTGTGCGTGCGTGCGTGCGTGCGTGCGTGCGTGTGTGTGTGTGTGTGTGTGTGGTTGAGTTCCATAATAAAAGAGAAAAGTGCAGTCTTCCAATAATGAGAGTCAACTTAGGCAAGTTTTATGAAGTTGAACGCTAACTCAGCCTAATAAACAACATTTTATGAATATGATAACTTTGGACACTGGTCTTAACGACTATTTGGTTCATAATTTCGTCTGTAACAGTTTAATGTACTGATGATGTGTTTCGCTTCAATAAAGATTGATTAAATTCATGTCTTTTCGTGTTTGGTAGATAGATTAGTATATACTTTGAAAGACCGCCTATAGTGTGTGTGTGTGTGTGTGTGTGTGTGTGTGTGTGTGTGTGTGTGTGTGTGTGTGTGTGTGTGTGTGTGTGTGTGTGTGTGTGTGTGTGTGTGTGTGTGTGTGTGTGTGTGTGTGTGTGTGTGTGTGTGTGTGTGTGTGTGTGTGTGTGTGTGTGTGTGTGTGTGTGTGTGTGTGTGTGTGTGTGTGTGTGTGTGTGTGTGTGTGTGTGTGTGTGTGTGTGTGTGTGTGTGTGTGTGTGTGTGTGTGTGTGTGTGTGTGTGTGTCACTTATAAGACGTGCGAATGAATCTCCCACAGCTTTTAATTATTGGGTGTCTGTTTCACGCTGATGTAATCGTTTGACCTTTGAACTGTACTTGGCCTAATGAAGTGAGCCAGAAAGTACAGTCGTTCCTGGTGAAGTGAGCCATTAAGTGAGCCAGAAAGAACAGTCGTTCCTGATGAGGTGAGCCAGAAAGAACAGTCGTTCCTGATGAAGTGAGCCAGGAAGAACAGTCGTTCCTGATGAAGTGAGCCAGGAAGAACAGTCGTTCCTGATGAAGTGAGCCAGAAAGAACACTCCTTCCACTACTTAGGGTGGGCTGAAGCCCCCCCCCTATCAAAAGTGGGAAATCACTGCCAATGCCAGAGAGGATGGGAGAAAGGGAAGGAATTGAGGTTTTAGCCTCCCCAAACCTGAAATCCTGGCGCCGCTACTGGTACGTGTTTGTATTCGCGCTTGGCTTTCGAGTGGCGCTTTAGAAGTTTGGAGATTACGATTACTATAATTACAGTTTGACATAGGCCTAATTGACTCGGACCTCCCTCGGACTACTCTTTTGGACAATCCTTCTGACTAGACGCAGCGCTCGTGAATAAGCTGGTACCCTGCGCTTGGCTTTCGAGTGGCGCTTTAGAGTTTGGAGATTATGATTACGATTACTATTATACAAAGTAAATCCTAGATGAGCTTTAAGCTTCATGGGATTCTTCTTCAATTTCTTAAGCATTAGGTGCTTTAAGTTGCGGCTGTTTCAACTTGATTTTCTTCTAATAAACGAATATTTGATTTGACAACCGTTACAGTAGCTGTTTGACCAGACGCCACGACAATTTTGACAATAATAATTAGCATATCTCTATGTTTACATTATATACTTACTTACCTAAACGCGTAAACATTGCGCTACAAAATAATATGAATAAAAATTGAGTGTTGTGGTTCAGTAAAAGTTGTAGGTTTCACAAAGTTCGGATTTTTTATTTATAATTATTTTAAATTCATATTATAATGGCTGGACCTGTTTCTGACAGGAATTGGGTAGCCAGTCGTGGTTCTCGGAATACTAGGTGAGTGATTTTCGTGGCTTCATAGAAAGGGACAGATAATAATTGAATCGACAAATTATGGTGATACTAAAGCCCGTAACGTCCTTGTAAAAATGAACCCATCGTTGTATTCATGATAATCTTTAACTTCAGTGTCTCGAATTCGCAACCAGTTGTAATCTGGTTCTGCCGCAAAGTTAGTTTGATGGTTATGTTTAAATTATGAATATCCGAGGTGAAAATATTATGTAGGCCCTATTACTTTTAAGAGTTTACATATTTTTGGATAAACTGATGCCGTTGGACTTTGCCACATCAGTGGTATGCAAATTATCTTGAAGTTTCTGTTGCTATACATTAATACATATTTACTGTGGTCCAGGTGCTTCCTTTCACTGTCTTAAGACCACTCTTTTTCTCGGGTTCACTCGCACTGGGAGCACATCTGATTGTTGTTCACTGGGAGAGGAGCTTTATAATTCTATAAATACAATACGATACATTAAATGATAATTATGGTTTCCTTAAATCGGTATTTATAAATAAACTTGATTCCACTAACCAGTTTATTTACTGTGTACAGCAATCTCAACTTATAATGGCTTCTAAACACCAGTGTTGACAGTTGCAGTTTCTGTTGCTTTTGATTGAATTCATTTGATGTGTTTCTGTTTTTTTTGCGTATTTGTCATAATAAAGATGTTTATTAATACAAGGACTTCTCTTGAAGTGCTAAAAAATCTGTGGTTACAGTTACAATTAGCGTAATGTATTACTCTTTTCAGCAAAGCCCAGTACGACATAAATGGCATGTCAAGGCCGAGTGGCGTTGTCCATCGCGGACAGAGAACGCAGATGCTATCGGAAGAGATCATCACGGAAGGCGACCGACAACTACAGGAGTTACTTAAAAAGCAGATGAACACAACGGTTTCTCTGGACCAGTTAGTATGAACTTATTTTTGTAATAAAGATTATGCTTACCTGTGAACCTCAGTCTTGTAGTTCAATGTTATCTGTGCTACTCTGGTGACACTAACATTAATCGTATATGTTTATCACTTTAACAACAAGAGGGATTTGTTTTACATGCATTTAGTACTTGCTCATCATTAAAGTGTTGAGGGCATTCTAGATTGAATAGAATTGAATTTTTTTATTGCGCAGAACAGGTTTTAGGTTATTTCATGAAACAGCAAGTACAGTGCAACAGAAGCCCAGAAAAGCTAATAGCTTATACTAAGCTTGACCCCTCTTTCTTGATTGTTATTCATAAATGTATTTGATACTTAATTAGGACTTAAATAATACTAAACGTAGTAACCTTTTAACGACAACCATGTACTAGAAGTGACTGGGAAACCAATGCAGCTCGTCGTTAAAGGATTAAACGTTAATGAAAGAACATTTGAAATTGAAATGTTTTAACGAAGAAACATTATGAATTGAAAATGTCACCATTTAAGAATATTAGAACATGCCTAATTTAATTTCAAGACCATTTAAATTTTATTAGATGTCTGTACACAAAGTCCAATTAGCAGTTGGTTAATACAGAATATACTTACTTACTTATGTAATTAAGCTATTATCATTAAGTAGGAAATGTTATACAATTTGTCTGTGAGGTGATGGTTTACATGTCACTCTCTTTCACCAATGCTTGTTGGAATTCTGTTGAGTTTACACTTCAGTGACAAAATTATTGATTCCTAAAACCTGTATCTGCTCCCTCACTATCTCATCTTCTTACTGACAGTGTACGGTCAGTGTACCCATCATAGCTGAGTTGGCCACCCAGCCGCGTCTGCAATTACCTCATAATTAATCCATTTGCCAGGATGCTATATATGTTACAGTGAATGTGTATTATCAGGGAATGTGTATAAACCGTGAAATGTTTAGGTTATATGTATATTCCCTGATTCACTCGGGGAATGTATACATTCCCTGAAAAAACCAGGGTATATACATATACCCTGAAATTTTCGAGTGATTTCTATACACTTACCCTGAAAAGCTTTACAATAACACATTAAGCCAGATTTCTATACACATACCCTGAAAATTTCAGGGTATGTGTAACATCTACTGTTACATTTCACAAGAACTTTGAAGCATGTACATCTGTTTGTTTTATGTATTGGCTGTCAAGTACGCCAACATAACGAGTAATCACGGACTATGGCTCACGTGGACAAGTGGACCTGATTGATATGCAGTCCATGCCTAGTGGACATCACAAATGGATCATGGTATACCAAAACATCTGACCAAATACTGTGCTCTTCGTCCGTTGTCTACAAAGCTCGCGGCTGAGGTTGCCTATCAACTCAGTAGTTGACATCATGCAGATTATACTTCGACCGTATAGACAACTCTCCAGCGTCAGGTGAAGTGGCAACAGAACCATATCAGAAACAAATATAAACTCAGAGAAACGAGCTTCTTCTGGATGCTGACGTCTCCAAAGATGAAGAAATTGCTCTGTGAACCGCGGTTAAGATGTGGCGGTTAAGGTAATCTGCCGGTTTGGCAGATACCTATCACACAGTGTGAAATGTAACAGTAAATGTTACACATACCCTAAAATTTTCAGGGTATGTGTATAGATAATTATGTGAAATGTAACAGTAGATGTTACACATACCCTAAAATTTTCAGGGTATGTGCATAGAAATCTGGCTTAATGTGTTATTGTAGTCAGGGTAAGTGTATAGAAATCACTCGAAAATTTCAGGATATATGTATATACCCTGGTTTTTCAGGGAATGTATACATTCCCCTAGTGAATCAGGGAATATATATATAACCTAAATATTTCAGGGTATATACACATTCCCTGATAATATACATTCACTGTAACATATACAAATAAACAAAGTTTCCATAGATCTGGCTATTTAAGCTCTTGATTTTCCCCATGACTACCAATAATCCTAACTCTTCCTCCTCTACATTCCCTTGATATACAATAAATTCTCTCATTCAAATCTTGGCATATATATATATATATATAAATTTTTGTTTGTTTGGATGTATTAAACTTCCTGCATACAGTGCTGTGCATTTTGCTCGTGCTTCTCATTAAAGAATGTACTTACAGCTTTCTAATATCACAAGGAGTTCTGAAATTACCTCATAATATTAATATTAGTAATATTAGTAATTTTTAATCCATTTTACAGCTTTCTAACAAGTCGCAAGGAGTTCTCGGAAGCAACCATTTCCCAGCCTCTTATCAACAACATCAGTGGAGCAATGACACTGGATGGATATGACAAATGGGTTCAGAACAGCGAAGAAATTGACGGACTTAGGCAGGCTGGTCTTACAGAAGATGAAATTGCCTTCAAACTTCACATGCAGAACAGCGGTACAGTCCAGGTAGATGGTATTAAGATTTGTCTCATTTAGAGCTCAGAAGGAGGAAATTATAGGAGTTTATTTATTTATTTATTTATTGATCTCGCAAAATTTATATAGCGCCCCTTCCAGGATGCCTACTAAGAAGCACTCTCAGCCCAATCCCAGTCGAACGAGACTGTCTTTTTAAAACAGTAGTGAGAAACGAAGCAGAGTGGCCAGCAGGTGTCAGACGAAGCGTGGTAGGGAGCCCATTCGTGTCATTAACACACTGAGTTCAGTATGCCAGTGCTCTTACACTTAAAAAACTGTAGACCAGAAATATAGGTGTTTTCTTTAGATTATAAAAGATAGAGCTAACAGTTATTTATTTGTGTATTACGTGAATGCTTTCGAATGTTGTATGAATTTCCAGTCCTGATTGGAAGTAAGATTTTGTTAGCAGAAGAGAACTGTCTATCTGAATTCACTAGCAACATGCAGATGAAAGATTATACAATACAGCTGTATTTGATATTGCCCTTCTTCCAATGTTCAGAAGTGCACACTACCATACGACAGAACATAGATGTCTTTTTTATTAACCAGTAGCGTTTGCAGATGGTTCCCTGTGCTAGGAATTGGTGCCATGGGAGTCATGGTGCCATGGGAATCATGTTGCAATGGGAGTCATCCTCTGCCAACATTATGTGAAGCGAATGAACACCTAAACAGCAGGTGTGAAAGGCTTCAATCGATCAGTTAAATTCGTTTATTCAAAATCAAGTTGGCAGTATCACAACTTGGGGTCTAGGACATTTTCCCCCCACCCCGGATATTTTCCTCTGAAGTTGGACTGATGAAAAGAATTTCTTTACTTTAATAGAACCTGGATTGATGAAAGAAATTCTTTTCTGAAATAGAAGTTGGATTGATGAAAGAACGTCTTTTGCTTAAATGGAAGTTGGATTAATGACAGTTATCATGGACAATGGTTGACTCCCTACTTACTGAGTAAGTGATCTTCGGGTGGAAATGTCTGGGGCAAACATCCGGATACCCACAACTTGTTATAACAGTGGTAACTTGAAGTAATTTAAATGATGATCTCTCTTCCATATCTTTTCACAGTTTGGTCACAAGAGAAAGGCTCGACTTGGCGTCGATCCGGTCATGACGGCCGCACGTACGAAAGAGATCGATCGAAAATTAGACGAGCACAGGCGCCGACTGTTGGCGCCAACGAAGTTTTCCGGCGCCAAGGTGATGTCGCGACAGGAGATGGATCTGGAACAGGCGATAACAAAGAACCGTGAGAAGTCAAAGCATTTGTCTTGTTTGGTGACGGATGGATCAAGGAGTGGTGCCATACATCCAGACCATCCAATCAACCACCTTGAGGAGATCCTTGAGAAGGTGTCAACCCGGTTGACCAATAAGGCTAAGCATCGCAGGTTGGATGCTAGCAGACGTAACTGCACCAAGGAGGTCGGTGAAGAGTTTCAAGGACATAGAATGGCGAGATCTGGCGTTAAAGGGAGTGGGTGTGAGTGTGAAGAAGAGTCTGATTCTGACGAGAATGCGAGTCAAGGGAACTTTGACGTTCCAACCCGGCCAGAGGGTTGGGAGAAGGTCTCTGTGGTTGATCCGGTGGTGCTGCTGCCTGATGGCACAAAGGCAATTCAGGGCAACATTGAGTCGGTTCCTGTGGACATCATCCAACGTTACAAACTCACCCTGGAGCAGATTCGAGCACTCCCTAGGTTCAAGGACTACGTGCCTGGAAAACCAAACCAGGTGAGATTTTGCCACAAAGATTTTATCAAAATTTGGTTCCTTGTACATGTTTTGCAGAAGGAATTGGTGATAGTTGTGAGCTACAGCATGTCTAGACCATGGTAGCCTGATATTTAAATCTCTTAAATAAACCACCTCTGGAAAGCGATCCGCTCGCTCTCTAAAACGGAGGTTTATGGGACACAACCTACACTCTAACCAATGTAGCCGTTTATAGAATACATTACACTGTATTTGTTCTTGATGGTTGAATTACCATTGTCACTATCTCGTAAAACATTTGTCACACGGATGCTTTATACTTATATTTATTTTTTTATCTATTTGATGAACTATGTACACCAAGATGCAATTAGCAGTTGGTTTTTCAATGAAGGATATACTTACTTACTTACTTACTTACTTGGTTTGATTTTCAGACAATTTACCTGAAGAATCTGTCTTCACGAGTTTCGGAGGCTGACCTTATATCCCTCTTCAACCGATTTCAGAATCCCGATGAGCCAAAGATTGTCTTCAGGTTGCTCAAGGGCAGAATGAAGGGACAAGCATTTGTCAAGTTTGCAAGTAAGTTGAATAAGGAATTTTTTTAATTTTTTCTGCTTCAGAACATTTTGAGAGTAAAATGATGTTAATATCGTGTGGAATGTTAGTCTTATTTGGTAGTGTGCTTGCTGGGTCTGTATCCAAAATGTTTGGGTTTGTGGCTGCTCAGAATAAGTATAAGAAGAAAAGAGCAGTTCCTTAAGCTAGCCCTGAGGCAGCCATGGGTATGAGGTGTTAGTGACTGCATTTTCTTAGCCTTGGCAGATAAGGGCGGGTGGTCAGTCCTCTCCCTCACCGTCTCATCTTCCCACCGACAGTGTACGGCCTGTGTACTCATTATAGCTGAGTTGGCTAGGGGATGCAGGTGGAGCAGAAATCTCGAACCAAATTTCTGCTCTGGTGGGGATTTGAACCCCGACCTCTCGATTGACAGTCCAGCACACTAAGGCCGAAAAAAATAATGGTGTGTTTCCGGTAACAGAGTTAAAAAAAACTGGGTAGGTAGGTCGGAAAATAATTTTATTTTGGTAAAATAATTTTATGCAGTGATTTCCCAAAATTTCGCCACCATTATTTCCATTGAAAGACCGCTAGTTTCCGAACGTCTCTGCTTTAGTGAATGCACCTATAATGTCGCGATTCTGCATCTCCGGCATGCAAAGGGGCCGAGGATGAGCTTAATGTACCGTATGTGAAGCAAAAAAAATTTTTTTTTTTAAATTTTCCGAGTCGCGGCAAAAAATTGACTCGGTCGCGTTACCGGAAACACACCATTATTTTGTTTTGGCCTAACCACTACACTATCAACCACCCCTTATAAGTATATAATAAAGATAGGCTCCTTTCAATCAGTTATATTCTAGAATAGGATCTTCATCTTCTTCTCTGTAGCCTCAGCAGTGTTTGTTTTATTTGACATGGTAACAACAAACAGATAGACAGGCAGCCTTACAGATAAACAGACAGACAGGCAAACTTACAGACAGACAGGCAAACTCAGGCTTACAGACAGATAGGCAGCTTTACAGAAAGACAGGCAGGCTTACAGACAGGCAGGCAGACTTGCAGACAGACTTATAGACAGACAGTAGAGCTGTACCGATTAAATGGCCATACGCGTAATCGGTCCGATTATTAGAACAATCGATATAATTGGGTATCGGCAGAAATAATCGGTGCCGATGTCAAAATTGTGTTATAATTTAATAATTTTACTTGAATTATTGCACATTCCAAGTTTTTAAAATCGATTTTCATATATTGTTTTACGTTTCTTATTATTTACGCATTAAAACATATCATTAACAACTTCCCAACTTAGTTTAAACGTCCACCCTATTATAGTTATGACGACAGATTACTGGTTTATGTTTCGGAACCGCACATTTTCACTAAACAAATAATTAAATATTCGGTCTCATAATGGGTATTGGCAACTTTAATAATCGGCTATACGCGGTATCGGTATCGGCAATTTAATAATCGGCTATACGCGGTATCAGCAAAATGCGATATCGGTACAGCTAACAGACAGACACAGGATGAGTCGTGAAAGAAAGGGAGACACGATGAAATAGGAAAAGATAAATAATTGTGGAAGATGAACAATGGAGAAAGTTTTAGTATTCATCTGTTGTGTTTTCTGCTGCAGATATAGAAGTGGCAACAGCTGCACTGAATTTGATCAATGGCTACGACTTTAAAGGAAAACCGATAATCATCGAATATGGGAAACAAAATAACCAGCTCGACAGAGAACAAGACTAGAAACTAGAGTAGAGACACTGAAATGACAGTTCGTTAATGAAACTTAACTTAATGACTGTAAATATTTTACATGATTTCTTTTCGCTCGGAGTCTTTCACACTGGGAGCGCCTCTGATTGGTGTTCACTGTTAGAGGCTCTTTATAAATTTATAAATACAATACAATACAAGTACAGCACATTTCTTACATCAATAATAACTAGTGTTATTATGAAAATGTTTAACGCATGCTTGGTCACACAGAAATGTGAATCTGAGGCACGGTTAGTCATTCACCAGGTGAAGCACAGTTAGATTTCCACAGGTTGCCATGGATCCTGGAAAGCCATGGAATTAGACTTGAAAAATGTTAAGCCTGGAAATCGTAATCGAGCATTTATATAGCACCACTCAGAAACAGAGGCGCTCCCGACCCGGTCCAGTGTCTTCACTAGTAAAGAGAGGTTTTCAGGCAATGGCGGAACTGGTCAAAAGAAACAGAGAAAAGGTCAGTCCTGAGGGACTGAGGTAACTGGTTCCAGCTATTGGAAAGACAGGTGTTCTCCAAAAAGTCATGGAATTTTAAAATAGCTAGGTCATGGAAAGTTATGGAAAATTGAAAAATCATTAATAGACATTTCTATTCTATTTTAAAATTTCATTAAATATTACGTCAATAAAACAATTAGAAATTAGGTCCTTTTTCGTCAAAAAGTCTTGAAAGTCATGGGGAAAGGTCATGGAAAGTCATGGATTTTTGTTTTATTATCCTTGTGGACCCTTGTATCCAGATATTTGAGATCCAATGATAGATGGTGAGTTTTGAGGCATTTCTTGAAGGATGAAAAATAGTTTGAGCTTCTGAGTAACATTGGTAGTCGCTTCCAATTCTTGGGCAGCAAGATGGAATGTCTAAGGGATGCAGGTGAAGCAGAAATCTTGAACTAAATTTCTGCCCTGGCGGGGATTTGAACCCCGACCACTCAGGTGATAGCATGTGGGGGTGCTCAAATAGTGTAGTGGTTAGCGCACTGGACTGTCAATCGAGAGTAGGGGTACAAATCACTGCCAAGGCAAAAAATTTTGT
The DNA here is from genome assembly GCA_020284085.1 of Aporrectodea caliginosa. Classification (NCBI taxonomy): domain Eukaryota; kingdom Metazoa; phylum Annelida; class Clitellata; order Crassiclitellata; family Lumbricidae; genus Aporrectodea; species Aporrectodea caliginosa. The sequence continues at coordinate 25,462 of JACEVL010000993.1, forward strand.
TCAAAATTTCTGTTCCACCAGCACCCGTTAGCCAACTCAGCTATAATGAGTACATTGACTGTACACTGTCGGTGGGAAGACGAGACGATGAAGGAGAGGACTGGCCACCCGCCCTCATATACAGAGGTTAAGAAAATGAAGTCGCTAACACCATACCTGCCTCAGGGCTAGCTTAAGGGACTGCTTCTTCTTCATGCTAACCACTGCACTATTGAGCACCACCAAACAGATCGGTAATGGACTGTGATCGATAGGTCGACGTTTACTTTGTATTCAATATTCATCATTCAGATTAAAATGTACATTGGAGACGAAGAACATAGCAAAGCCAAGTGAAGTGTTTGCATCTCACTGTTTGATATGCTAACTGGCTGATCGTGCGAGGCTTAGCAGTTGTGTACAATGCATCAGTGGGTTCATGGGCGTATTTATGGGGGGTTTAGGGGTTCAAACCCCCCACCCCCATAAATTTCCGAAATTTTTTATATGCGAAATACAAAAAAATTAAAATTAACTTTTGCGACCATGTCCAATGGGAAACCTCCCGAAATTATTGTTTCCTGGCTACGCTACTGAGTGGGACCCAGCATTCCTGGGTGTGTGCTGTACAACTAAGCTAAACGTTGTGTTGCTCGTGTGCCTCTAATACTAAAGAAAACCACTGCTTATCAAATCTGCTAAATAATTTTGTTCAGTGAGCAGTTTCTAGTGAAGGAATTCTGTTTAGCTCGGGCAAAGATATGTAGGCTTAAGTGCTGTAAACTGTAGTAAAAAATCCAAGAAAATGCTGAATCAGTCTTAGTCTACAGATGAAGTTCTGGAAATTAGGAGAGAGAGAGAGAGACAGAGAGAGACAGAGAGAGAGAGAGAGAGAGAGAGAGAGAGAGAGAGAGAGAGAGAGAGAGAGAGAGAGAGAGAGAGAGAGAGAGAGAAAGAGAGAGGAGAGAGACAGAGACAGAGACAGAGAGAGAGAGATAGATAGATAGATAGATAGATAGATAGATGATAGACCATTGAATCTTTTCATCTGCATTCATCCTTCCAATGTGTCACGCTGACTCGTGGGGTTTCGTATCTAATAAGCATAAGTAACTTATTTACATGTGCCTGTTCATGTATGTTAAATACATGAAACTGACAAATCTGTCAAGTGGTTCTATTCACTCATGGGTGTAGGGCTATGTGAGTATAATTTATAATAAATTAATCAGCGTTTACAAACTGTGTGGCGTGACTACTCATTCTGATTTGCCCACGTCCTCCCCAACCCCTCACCATTGTCACCAAGACGTTTGCCTTGCATGCCTATGTATTGTATTCATGGGCGTAGCCAGGAAAAAATTTCGGAGGGGTTTTAAGAATTCAGGGGGGGCTTCCATTGGAGATGGTCGCGAAAACTAACGTTTTTGTGTATTTCCCATGTAAAAGCATATAAACAATTTTGAAACTTATTTCGGGGGTTTTGAACCCGTAAAACCACCCCCTAAATAGGCCTACAACCATGATTGTATTGTATTTGATCATTTATAAAGCGTTTCTCAGCATAAGCCTTTCAGAAGCGCTCCCGGTGCGAGGGACTCCGAGAGAAAAGGAAGGTTTTAAGGCGAGAGAAAGAGGTAGAGATGCTACTAGAGTAGAGAGGATTGTAGAGCGTAGCCTGTTTGCTAGCGAGATGGCGTTCTAGACCCTCTTGCGTGATCTGTAGTCTAAATTATGCACAATGGTCTACTCTATCGACTCAACTTGGTCCAGAGACTCTGAACAACCACGTCATATTCAGCTATTGACGGGAATCAGCTGTTTGGTTCTACGTGTGTGCGTGGGCCCGCCGCTGGTGACTCTTTCCGCTTATTGTGCATTGTTTTGCTAATTGATGTAACATTCGTTCGCAATGACATTTAGGCCTAACATCATATAGGCTAGCGCAGAGAGCGCCTCTGAGTAGCAATTTACCCTAAACGCTTCAAAATGTTTTGGCTTCCGGAGTGGTGACTCGGACCCGGCCTTTGCTGGGAACTTAGACGACCCACAAGTCCCGGAATGCAATTAGGGACTTCGACATTTGTTGTCCCAGAGTCCCTCAGTTACAGCCACAGGACTTCTGAATGAAAGAGCTAGTCCTCTACCCGCTGGTTTCAGAAATTTACCCTAGAGCTAATTATTGCAGACGTGTCACGTTGAATAAGTGATACCCTACCTTGGGTGCTCCGGGTCGTCGCTCTCTCCGCTCTACTGAGCGGGGCGTGCTCATGGTCCCTTTTGCCCGCACAGCTACTAAACGGAATCGGGCCTTCTCAGTGGTTGGCCCCTCCCTCTGGAACGGGCTCCGTTTGACGCTGCGCTTACATCCCAGAATCAACTCTGAATCTTTCTATATTTGCCTCAAAACTGTCCTTTTCAGCTGTGCTGGGGTCGGGAGCGCTCCTGAGTAGTAACCTAGAAGGGGCGCTATATACAACTTCGTAATGAATGAATAATGTAATTATTTATTCTGCGGTAATATTTTCCTTCGTGATGACACGTAACATGATAATAGGCTAACCTCTGAGTAGGTCTCTTGAAGAGGCGCTATATAAATTCTCTGAATGAATTAGCTATTTATCTACAAACAGGATTCATATAACTTCAGGCGCTGTATATAAACAATTAAATGGAGACATGCCAATTGCCAACTCTGCCACCATGGTCATTTGATACCTTTCATGGGCTTCAGATGGACGTGCTGTTGGTAAACCGATTAATTAACTTCAATTGACGGAGAAAGAACTAGGCTATAATGTATGTATGTATGTATGTAAGTATGTATGTATGTATGTATGCATGTATGTATGTATGAGCACTTGTTATAGCGCCCCTTCAAGATTTCTACTCAGAGGCGCTCCCGACTACAGCGCGGACACTGAATGGGAGTTTCACGCCGAAGCGCATGAGCAATTGCGAGAGAAGGACTTGCCCAGGGTCCCTACGCGACGGCTTGAGGTGGATTCGAACCCGCAACCCTCCGGCTGCAAGGCACCGAACATACCACCCCCCTACACCACCGCCCCCCCACAATGTTGTTGTTAGCCTATACAGGCAAGCAAGCTTTGTTGTCTGGTGTAGTTTTTGACTTATTGGTTAGAGCGCTCGGCCTGTAACGCGGAAAGTACGGGTTCGAGCCTCGACCGAGGCTGTTACTGTTTAGGGACCATGAGCAATTCCTTAACTGACAATTGCTCAGGGTGTTCTGTCGTATGGTTGTGGGCAATTCTGTCCTACCGCTTAAGGATGACAGGAATTATATCCCAAGAATTTTATTTAAGAGTTTGATGTTGCCTCGTTGACCAAGTCGCCCTTTGCTGGAACAGATATTTAAAAACTATTAATTATTTCCATTTTTCTTTTTATGTCTGGTGTAGTTTTTGACTTATTGGTTAGAGCTTCAATTATATCCCTCAGTTACAGCCACAGGACTTCTGAATGAAAGAGCTAGTCCTCTACCCGCTGGTTTCAGAAATTTACCCTAGAGCTAATTATTGCAGACGTGTCACGTTGAATAAGTGATACCCTACCTTGGGTGCTCCGGGTCGTCGCTTCTCTCCGCTCTACTGAGCGGGGCGTGCTCATGGTCCCTTTTGCCCGCACAGCTACTAAACGGAATCGGGCCTTCTCAGTGGTTGGCCCCTCCCTCTGGAACGGGCTCCACTTTGACGCTGCGCTTACATCCCAGAATCAACTCTGAATCTTTCTATATTTGCCTCAAAACTGTCCTTTTCAGCTGTGCTGGGGTCGGGAGCGCTCCTGAGTAGTAACCTAGAAGGGGCGCTATATACAACTTCGTAATGAATGAATAATGTAATTATTTATTCTGCGGTAATATTTTCCTTCGTGATGACACGTAACATGATAATAGGCTAACCTCTGAGTAGGTCTCTTGAAGAGGCGCTATATAAATTCTCTGAATGAATTAGCTATTTATCTACAAACAGGATTCATATAACTTCAGGCGCTGTATATAAACAATTAAATGGAGACATGCCAATTGCCAACTCTGCCACCATGGTCATTTGATACCTTTCATGGGCTTCAGATGGACGTGCTGTTGGTAAACCGATTAATTAACTTCAATTGACGGAGAAAGAACTAGGCTATAATGTATGTATGTATGTATGTAAGTATGTATGTATGTATGTATGCATGTATGTATGTATGAGCACTTGTTATAGCGCCCCTTCAAGATTTCTACTCAGAGGCGCTCCCGACTACAGCGCGGACACTGAATGGGAGTTTCACGCCGAAGCGCATGAGCAATTGCGAGAGAAGGACTTGCCCAGGGTCCCTACGCGACGGCTTGAGGTGGATTCGAACCCGCAACCCTCCGGCTGCAAGGCACCGAACATACCACCCCCCTACACCACCGCCCCCCCCCCACAATGTTGTTGTTAGCCTATACAGGCAAGCAAGCTTTGTTGTCTGGTACAGTTTTTGACCGATTGGTTAGAGCGCTCGGCCTGTAACGCGGAAAGTACGGGTTCGAGCCTCGACCGAGGCTGTTACTGTTTAGGGACCATGAGCAATTCCTTAACTGACAATTGCTCAGGGTGTTCTGTCGTATGGTTGTGGGCAATTCTGTCCTACCGCTTAAAGATGTCAGGAATTATATCCCAAGAATTTTATTTAAGAGTTTGATGTTGCCTCGTTGACCAAGTCGCCCTTTGCTGGAACAGATATTTAAAAACTATTAATTATTTCCATTTTTCTTTTTATCTGGCAATACGAGTTATACGACTTTCTGTAATGGGTTGCGGTGTGTCAACCTAGTGATTCTCTATTAAACGATATATATATATATATATATATATATATATATATATATTGGAAGGAGGGCAATATCAAAACACAGTTGTACTGTATTGTATCAAGTACAGTACAAGTACAGTATTGTGTTTACCACGTTATTTGATGGGTCCTGGTCTCATGGTTTTTTATACTTTGTATTTTATGTACTGAATTGTACTGAATACCCTTAGGCGTATCATTAAAATAACAATCGAAGCCATTTCCTACATGTATATCTACCAGACGTAGGAGTGGATCGAGAATAGACTCGTAACTAATGTATACTGTCACATTTAGGAAACACATGACTAGGCCTACACTGCTTGATATTACAAGAACAAAAGTAAGGCCAGACCAGTGTGATTCTCCGTACAGATTTTATGTTAGTTATAGTTATAGTTAATGGATTTTTATTTTAGTTACTACTTAGTTACAATAATTAAGGCTATAAGCAAAATTGTGCGTATTAACACGCTGTTTCACAATTTGCTCAGAGCTTTGAAAGCCGTTGAAGCAAGGGTGCATTCAGCTTCATGAACACACGAGTTTCCAAAGTAACTGACAAATTGCATAATAAAAATAATTTTTTCGTTCTCATTTATGTCGAATCGTCCATATTGCACTTCCTATTTTTATATTTTGTATTAACGAAAATAAAGATGAATTTTCGTTATAGTTATAGTTAATGATATTTTTAGTTATAGTTATAGTTATCGTTAACGAAATCATTTTATTTTCGTTAACGAACATTATCGTTATCGTTAACCAGTGCTTTTTTTCTAGAAAAAAAGGTTCCGGAACTCAACAAATTCAGTACAATCATAGGGGCATATTTTATGCTAATATTTATGCTTCATTATATCAGTATCAATAAACACTGAAAGCACTTACATTAAATTAAAGTATATAAATAATTTTATGTAATTTTTTTATTAAAAATTTTAATTAACTATATTATTTTTTAATAGCTGAAAAAAGGCACCGGAACGCCGTTCCGGACCGTTCCGGCTGAAAAAAGCACTGTCGTTAACGAGAATCACACTGGGCCAGACTTGCGAGTACGTAGAAATAAGTAGGCCCATGCTTCAGAAATTGACTCATAATTTCAATTTTTTTGCGTATCCTAAAAATAGCATACCACCCAGGCGCGTAACTAGCATTACGCAATTACGCAACTGCGTAAAGATTTTAACAGCTCTCAAAAACTACAAACCGTTTAGATTACTTATTGACATCCTAGATTACTATTATTCGTTGAATGTATATTGTGAAGACTTTGTTATTGTGAGGTCGGCAAACATTTTCCTTCGCGGACGCTAACTCGTGACTCTGGAAATTTCGTGGCACTTCTGAAATTTCGATCACAGACCCACAGTAGTTTAAATCATCGTAGGCTAATGTCATCTGTTCCATCCAATGCCCAGTACATAAGCTCGTTGATTCAGAATGTGTGGTGAGTAAACTCGAGACAGTATTGTCGAAGAATGTCGTGCGGGCAAGTTCTACACTAAATTGCTTGATATGAGCGCAGACATCAGTAACACAGAACAGGTATCGGTATCCTTATCAAAGTTGATGGAGAATGTGGTAAAAGAACAATTTATAGCTTTCTTCCAAACTCGTGACGCCACTGGCGAAACTATTGCGACAATCGTCGAGCAGGAGCTAGAGGTCGGACTCGAAGAGAGCAGTTGGAGGGTATGGAGGAAGAGAGCGAATGGAGGAAAGGGAGGAAGAGAGCGAAATTGAGGAAAGGGAGGAAAGGGAGGAAGAGAGCGAAATGGGAGGAAAGGGAGGAAGAGAGCGGAATGGAGGGTAGGGAGGAGGAAAGCGACATGGAGGGTAGAGAGGAAGAGAGCGAAATGGAGGAAAGGGAGGAAGAGAGTGAAATTGAGGAAAGTGAGGAAGAGAGCAAAATGGAGGAAAGGGAGGAAGAGAGCGAAATGGAGGAAAAGGAGGAAGAGAGCGAAATGGAGAGTAGGGAGGAAGAGAGCGAAATGGAGGAAAGAGAGGAAGAGAGCGAAATAGAGGAAAAGGAGGAAGAGAGCGAAATGGAAGAAAGTGAGGAAGAGAGCGAAATAGAGGAAAAGGAGGAAGAGAGCGAAATGGAGAGTAAGGAGGAAGAGAGCGAAGTGGAGGAAAGAGAGGAAGAGAGCAAAATGGAGGAAAAGGAAGAAGAGAGCAAAATGGAGGGTAGGGAGGAAGAGAGCGAAATGGAGGAAAGAGAGGAAGAGAGCGAAATGGAGGAAAGGAAGAAAGAGAGCGAAATGGAGGAAAGGGAGGAAGAGAGCGAAATGGATGGTAGGGAGGAAGAGAGCGAAATGGAGGAAAGGGAGGAAGAGAGCGAAATAGAGGAAAGGAAGAAAGAGAGCGGAATGGAGGAAAGGGAGGAAGAGAGCGAAATAGAGGAAAGGGAGGAAGAGAGCGGAATGGAGGAAAGGAAGGAAGAGAGCGAAATAGAGGAAAGGAAGAAAGAGAGCGAAGTGGAGGAAAGGGAGGAAGAGAGCAAAATGGAGAGTAGGGAGGAAGAGAGCGAAATGGATGAAAGGAGGAAGAGAGCGAAATGGAGGAAAGGGAGGAAGAGAGCGAAATGGAGGGTAGGGAGGAAGAGAGCGAAATGGAAGGAAAGGGAGGAAGAGAGCGGAAATGGAGGAAAGGGAGGAAGAGAGCGGAATGGAGGAAAGGGAGGAAGAGTGCGAATGGAGGAAAGGGAGGAAGAGCGAATGGAGGAAAGGGAAGAGGTGCGAATGGAGGAAAGGGAGGAGGAGCGAATGGAGGAAAGGGAGGAAGAGCGAAATGGAGGAAGGGAGGAGGAAATGGAGGAAAGAGAGGAAGAGCGAATGGAGGAAAGGGAGGAGGTGCGAATGGAGGAAAGGGAGGAAGAGCGAATGGAGGAAAGGGAGGAGGTGCGAATGGAGGAAAGGGAGGAAGAGCGAATGGAGGAGGAAAGAGAGGAGGAAAGGAGGAATGGAGGAAAGGGAGGAGGAGCGAATGGAGGAAAGGAAGGAGGTGCGAATGGAGGAAAGGGAGGAAGAGCGAATGGAGGAAAGGGAGAGGTGCGAATGGAGGAAAGGGAAGAGGTGCGAATGGAGGAAAGGGAGGAGGTGCGAATGGAGGAAAAGGAGGAGGAGGTGCGAATGGAGGAAAGGGAGGAAGAGCGAATGGAGGAAAGGGAGGAGGTGCGAATGGAGGAAAGGGAGGAAGAGCGAATGGAGAGGAAAGGGGAGGAAATGGCGAATGGAGTGAAAAGGGAGGAGGTGCGAATGGAGGAAAGGGAGGAAGAGCGAATGGAGGAAAGGGAGGAAGAGCGAATGGAGGAAAGGGAGGAAGTGCGAATGGAGGAAAGGGAGGAGGTGCGAATGGAGGAAAGGGAGGAAGAGCGAATGGAGGAAAGGGAGGAAGAGCGAAATGGAGGAAAGGGAGGAGGTGCGAATGGAGGAAAGGGAGGAAGAGCGAATGGAGGAAAGGAGGAGAGCGAATGGAGGAAAGGGAGGAAGAGCGAAATGGAGGAAAGGGAGGAAGAGCGAATGGAGGAAAGGGAGGAGGTGCGAATGGAGGAAAGGGAGGAAGAGCGAATGGAGGAAAGGGAGGAGGTGCGAATGGAGGAAAGGGAGGAAGAGCGAATGGAGGAAAGGGAGGAAGAGCGAATGGAGGAAAGGAGGAGAGGAATGGAGGAAAGGGAGGAAGAGCGAATGGAGGAAAGGGAGGAGGTGCGAATGGAGGAAAGGGAGGAAGAGCGGAATGGAGGAAAGGGAGGAGGAGGTGCGAATGGAGGAAAAGGAGGAAGAGCGAATGGAGGAAAGGAAGGAGGAGCGAAATGGAGGAAAGGAGGAAGAGCGAATGGAGGAAAGGGAGGAAGAGCGAATGGAGGAAAGGGAGGAGAGTGCGAATGGAGGAAAGGGAGGAAGAGCGAATGGAGGAAAGGGAGGAAGAGCGAATGGAGGAAAGGGAGGAAGAGAGCGAATGGAGGAAAGGGAGGAAGAGCGAATGGAGGAAAGGAGGAGGTGCGAATGGAGGAAAGGGAGGAAGAGCGAATGGAGGAAAGGGAGGAGAGAGCGAATGGAGGAAAGGGAGGAAGAGCGAATGGAGGAAAGGGAGGAGGTGCGAATGGAGGAAAGGGAGGAAGAGAGCGAATGGAGGAAAGGGAGGAAGGTGCGAATGGAGGAAAGGGAGGAAGAGCGAATGGAGGAAAGGGAGGAGGAGAGCGAATGGAGGAAAGGGAGGAAGAGCGAATGGAGGAAAGGGAGGAGGTGCGAATGGAGGAAAGGGAGGAAGAGCGAATGGAGGAAAGGAGGAGGTGAATGGAGGAAAGGAGGAGGTGCGAATGGAGGAAAGGGAGGAAGAGCGAATGGAGGAAAGGAGGAAGAGCGAATGGAGGAAAGGAGGAGGTGCGAATGGAGGAAAGGGAGGAAGAGCGAATGGAGGAAAGGGAGGAGGTGCGAATGGAGGAAAGGGAGGAGGTGCGAATGGAGGAAAGGGAGGAGGAGCGAATGGAGGAAAAGGAGGAGAAAGAGCGAATGGAGGAAAGAGAGGAAGAGCGAATGGAGGAAAGGGAGGAAGGAGCGAATGGAGGAAAGGGAGGAGGAGCGAATGGAGGAAAGGGAGGAAGAGCGAATGGAGGAAAGGGAGGAGGTGCGAATGGAGGAAAGGGAGGAGGTGCGAATGGAGGAAAGGGAGGAGGTGCGAATGGAGGAAAGGGAGGAAGAGCGAATGGAGGAAAGGGAGGAGGTGCGAATGGAGGAAAGGGAGGAAGGTGCGAATGGAGGAAAGGGAGGAAGAGCGAATGGAGGAAAGGGAGGAAGAGCGAATGGAGGAAAGGGAGGAAGAGCGAATGGAGGAAAGGGAGGAAGAGCAAAATGGAGGAAAGGGAGGAAGAGAGCGAAATGGAGGAAAGGGAGGAAGAGCGAATGGAGGAAAGGGAGGAAGAGAGCGAAATGGAGGAAAGGGAGGAGAGTGCGAAATGGAGGAAAGGGAGGAAGAGCGAAATGGAGTGAAAGGGAGGAAGAGAGCGAAATGGAGGAAAGGAGGAGGTGCGAATGGAGGAAAGGGAGGAAGAGCGAATGGAGGAAAGGGAGGAGAGAGCGAATGGAGGAAAGGGAGGAGAGCGAATGGAGGAAAGGGAGGAAGAGTGCGAATGGAGGAAAGGGAGGAGGTGCGAATGGAGGAAAGGGAGGAAGAGCGAATGGAGGAAAGGGAGGAGGAGCGAATGGAGGAAAGGAGGAAGAGCGAATGGAGGAAAGGGAGGAGGTGCGAATGGAGGAAAGGGAGGAGGAAGAGCGAATGGAGGAAAGGGAGGAAGTGCGAATGGAGGAAAGGGAGGAAGAGCGAATGGAGGAAAGGGAGGAGGTGCGAATGGAGGAAAGGGAGGAAGAGCGAATGGAGGAAAGGGAGGAGGTGCGAATGGAGGAAAGGGAGGAAGAGCGAATGGAGGAAAGGGAGGAGGTGCGAATGGAGGAAAGGAGGAAGAGCGAATGGAGGAAAGGGAGGAAGAGCGAAATGGAGGAAAGGGAGGGAGGTGCGAATGGAGGAAAGGGAGGAGGTGCGAATGGAGGAAAGGAGGAGGTGCGAATGGAGGAAAGGAGGAAGAGCGAATGGAGGAAAGGGAGGAGGTGCGAATGGAGGAAAGGGAAGAGGAGCGAAATGGAGGAAAGGGAGGAGAGAGCGAATGGAGGAAAGGAGGAAGAGAATGGAGGAAAGGGAGGAGTGCGAATGGAGGAAAGGGAGGAAGAGCGAATGGAGGAAAGGGAGGAGGTGCGAATGGAGGAAAGGGAGGAGGTGCGAATGGAGGAAAGGGAGGAGTGCGAATGGAGGAAAGGGAGGAGGTGCGAATGGAGGAAAGGGAGGAGGTGCGAATGGAGGAAAGGGAGGAGGGAGCGAATGGAGGAAAGGGAGGAAAGAGCGAATGGAGGAAAGGGAGGAGGAGCGAATGGAGGAAAGGGAGGAAGAGCGAATGGAGGAAAGGGAGGAGGTGCGAATGGAGGAAAGGGAGGAAGAGCGAATGGAGGAAAGGGAGGAGGTGCGAATGGAGGAAAGGGAGGAAGAGCGAATGGAGGAAAGGGAGGAAGTGCGAATGGAGGAAAGGGAGGAGAGTGCGAATGGAGGAAAGGGAGGAGAGAGCGAATGGAGGAAAGGGAGGAGGTGCGAATGGAGGAAAGGAGGAAAGCGAATGGATGAAAGGGAGGAAGGAGCGAATGGAGGAAAGAGAGGAGAGCGAATGGAGGAAAGGAGGAGGTGCGAATGGAGGAAAGGGAGGAAGAGCGAATGGAGGAAAGGGAGGAGGTGCGAAATGGAGGAAAGGGAGGAGGTGCGAATGGATGAAAGGGAGGAGGTGCGAATGGAGGAAAGGAGAGGAAGAGTGCGAATGGAGGAAAGGGAGGAAGGAGCGAATGGAGGAAAGGGAGGAGGTGCGAATGGAGGAAAGGGAGGAGGTGCGAATGGAGTGAAATGGAGGAAGAGCGAATGGAGGAAAGGGAGGAGGTGCGAATGGAGGAAAGGGAGGAAGAGCGAATGGAGGAAAGGGAGGAGGTGCGAATGGAGGAAAGGGAGGAAGAGCGAATGGAGGAAAGGGAGGAAGAGCGAATGGAGGAAAGGGAGGATGGAGTGCGAATGGAGGAAAGGGAGGAAAGGGAGGGAGCGAATGGAGGAAAGGGAGGAGGAGCGAATGGAGGAAAAAGGGAGGTGCGAATGGAGGAAAGTGGAGGAAGAGCGAACGGAGGAAAGGGAGGAGGTGCGAATGGAGGAAAGGGAGGAAGAGTGCGAAATGGAGGAAAGGGAGGAAGAGCGAATGGAGGAAAGGGAGGAGGTGCGAATGGAGGAAAGGAGGAGGTGCGAATGGAGGAAAGGGAGGAGGAGCGAATGGAGGAAAGGGAGGAGGTGCGAATGGAGAAAGGGAGGAGGAGCGAATGGAGGAAAGGGAGGAAGAATGGCGAAATGGAGGAAAGAACGGAGGAAAGGGAGAGCGAATGGAGGAAAGGAGGAAGAGCGGAATGGAGGAAAGGGAGGAAGAGAGCGAATGGAGGAAAGGGAGGAGGTGCGAAATGGAGGAAAGGGAGGAGGTGCGAATGGAGGAAAGGAGGAGGAGAGCGAAATGGAGGAAAGGGAGGAGAGAGCGAAATGGAGGAAAGGAAGGAGGAGGTGCGAATGGAGGAAAGGGAGGAGAGAGCGAAATGGAGGAAAGGGAGGAGGAGCGCGAAATGGAGGAAAGGGAGGAAGAGAGCGAATGGAGGAAAGGGAGGAAGGAGCGAATGGAGGAAAGGGAGGAGGTGCGAATGGAGGAAAGGGAGGAAGAGAGCGAAATGGAGGAAAGGGAGGAGGAGCGAAATGGAGGAAAGGGAGGAGGTGCGAATGGAGGAAAGGGAGGAGAGAGCGAATGGAGGAAAGGGAGGAGGTGCGAAATGGAGGAAAGGGAGGAAGAGCGAATGGAGGAAAGGGAGGAGGTGCGAATGGAGGAAAGGGAGGAGAGAGCGGAATGGAGTGAAAGGGAGGAGGTGCGAATGGAGGAAAGGGAGGAAGAGCGAATGGAGGAAAGGGAGGAGGTGCGAATGGAGGAAAGGGAGAGCGTGCGAATGGAGGAAAGGGAGGAGGTGCGAATGGAGGAAAGGGAGGAAGAGCGAATGGAGGAATGGAGAGGAGGTGCGAATGGAGGAAAGGAGGAGGAGCGAATGGAGGAAAGCGGAGTGGAGAGAGCGAATGGAGGAAAGGGAGGAGAGAGCGAATGGAGGAAAGGGAGGAAGAGCGAAATGGAGGAAAGGGGAGGAGGCAGCGAATGGAGGAAAGGGAGGAAGAGCCGAATGGAGGAAAGGGAGGAGGAGCGAATGGAGTGAAAGGGAGGAAGAGCGAATGGAGGAAAGGGAGGAGGAGCGAATGGAGGAAAGGGAGGAGAGAGCGAATGGAGGAAAGGGAGGAGGAGCGAATGGAGGAAAGGAGGAAGAGAGCGAATGGAGGAAAGGGAGGAAGGAGCGAATGGAGGAAAAGGAGGAGGAGCGAAATGGAGGAAAGGGAGGAAGGAGCGAATGGAGGAAAGGGAGGAGGTGCGAATGGAGGAAAGGGAGGAAGAGAGCGAATGGAGGAAAGGGAGGAGGTGCGAATGGAGAAATGGAGGAGAGCGAAGGGAGGAAGGGGGGAGGAGGCGCGAATGGAGGAAAGGGAGGAAGAGCGAATGGAGGAAAGGGAGGAGGAGCGAATGGAGGAAAGGGAGGAGGAGCGAATGGAGGAAATGGAGGAGGTGCGAATGGAGGAAAGGGAGGAGGTGCGAATGGAGGAAAGGGAGGAAGAGCGAATGGAGGAAAGGGAGGAGGAGAGCGAAATGGAGGAAAGGGAGGAGAGTGCGAATGGAGGAAAGGGAGGAGGTGCGAAATGGAGGAAAGGGAGGAAGAGCGAATGGAGGAAAGGGAGGAGGTGCGAATGGAGGAAAGGGAGGAGGAGCGAATGGAGGAAAGGGAGGAGGTGCGAATGGAGGAAAGGAGGAGGAGCGAACGGAGGAAAGGAGGAGGTGCGAATGGAGGAAAGGAGGAGGAGCGAATGGAGGAAAGGGAGGAGGTGCGAATGGAGGAAAGGGAGGAGGTGCGAATGGAGGAAAGGGAGGAAGGTGCGAATGGAGTGAAAGGGAGGAGGTGCGAATGGAGGAAAGGGAGGAAGTGAATGGAGGAAAGGGAGGAGGTGCGAATGGAGGAAAGGGAGGAGGAGCGAATGGAGGAAAGGGAGGAGGAGAGCGAATGGAGGAAAGGGAGGAAGAGCGAATGGATGAAAAGGGAGGAGGTGCGAATGGAAGGAAAGGAGGAGGTGTGCGAATGGAGGAAAGGGAGGAAGAGCGAATGGAGGAAAGGGAGGAGGTGCGAATGGAGGAAAGGGAGGAGGTGCGAATGGAGGAAAGGGAGGAGGTGCGAATGGAGGAAAGGGAGGAGGTGCGAATGGAGGAAAGGGAGGAGGTGCGAATGGAGGAAAGGGAGGAGGTGCGAATGGAGGAAAGGGAGGAAGAGCGAATGGAGGAAAGGGAGGAGGTGCGAATGGAGGAAAGGGAGGAGGAGCGAATGGAGGAAAGGGAGGAGGTGCGAATGGAGGAAAGGGAGGAGGAGCGAATGGAGGAAAGGGAGGAGGTGCGAATGGAGGAAAGGGAGGAGGAGCGAATGGAGGAAAGGGAGGAGGTGCGAATGGAGGAAAGGGAGGAGGTGCGAATGGAGGAAAGGGAGGAGGAGCGAATGGAGGAAAGGGAGGAGGTGCGAATGGAGGAAAGGGAGGAAGAGCGAATGGAGGAAAGGAGGAGGTGCGAATGGAGGAAAGGGAGGAGGTGCGAATGGAGGAAAGGGAGGAAGAGCGAATGGAGGAAAGGGAGGAGAGGTGCGAATGGAGGAAAGGGAGGAGTGCGAATGAGGAAAGGGAGGAGGTGCGAATGGAGGAAAGGGAGGAAGAGCGAATGGAGGAAAGGGAGGAAGTGCGAATGGAGGAAAGGGAGGAGGTGCGAATGGAGGAAAGGGAGGAAGTGCGAATGGAGGAAAGGGAGGAAGAGAGTGAAATGGAGGAAAGGGAGGAGGTGCGAATGGAGGAAAGGGAGGAGGAGCGAAGAGCGAATGGAGGAAAGGGAGGAGGAGCGAATGGAGGAAAGGGAGGAAGTGCGAATGGAGGAAAGGGAGGAGGTGCGAATGGAGGAAAGGGAGGAGAGAGCGAATGGAGGAAAGGGAGGAGGAGCGAATGGAGGAAAGGGAGGGAGGTGCGAATGGAGGAAAGGGAGGAAGTGCGAATGGAGGAAAGGGAGGAGGTGCGAATGGAGGAAAGGGAGGAGGTGCGAATGGAGGAAAGGGAGGAAGAGCGAATGGAGGAAAGGGAGGAGGAGCGAATGGAGGAAAGGGAGGAGGTGCGAATGGAGGAAAGGGAGGAAGAGCGAATGGAGGAAAAAGAGGAGGTGCGAATGGAGGAAAGGGAGGAAGAGCGAATGGAGGAAAGGGAGGAGGTGCGAATGGAGGAAAGGGAGGAAGAGCGAATGGAGGAAAGGGAGGAGGTGCGAATGGAGGAAAGGGAGGAGGAGCGAATGGAGGAAAGGGAGGAGGTGCGAATGGAGGAAAGGGAGGAGGTGCGAATGGAGGAAAGGGAGGAGGAGCGAATGGAGGAAAGGGAGGAGGTGCGAATGGAGGAAAGGGAGGAGGTGCGAATGGAGGAAAGGGGAGGAGGAGCGAATGGAGGAAAGGGAGGAAGAGCGAATGGAGGAAAGGGAGGAGGTGCGAATGGAGGAAAGGGAGGAGGTGCGAATGGAGGAAAGGGAGGAAGAGCGAATGGAGGAAAGGGAGGAAGAGCGAATGGAGGAAAGGGAGGAGGTGCGAATGGAGGAAAGGGAGGAAGAGCGAATGGAGGAAAGGGAGGAGGTGCGAATGGAGGAAAGGGAGGAGGTGCGAATGGAGGAAAGGGAGGAGAAGAGCGAATGGAGGAAAGGGAGGAGGTGCGAATGGAGGAAAGGGAGGAAGAGCGAATGGAGGAAAGGGAGGAGGAGCGAATGGAGGAAAGGAGGAGGTGCGAATGGAGGAAAGGGAGGAGGTGCGAATGGAGGAAAGGGAGGAGGTGCGAATGGAGGAAAGGGAGGAGGAGCGAATGGAGGAAAGGGGAGGAGGTGCGAATGGAGGAAAGGGAGGAGGAGCGAATGGAGGAAAGGGAGGAGGTGCGAATGGAGGAAAGGGAGGAGGAGCGAATGGAGGAAAGGGAGGAGGTGCGAATGGAGGAAAGGGAGGAAGAGCGAATGGAGGAAAGGGAGGAGGTGCGAATGGAGGAAAGAGGAGGAGAGCGAATGGAGGAAAGGGAGGAGGGAGCGAATGGAGGAAAGGGAGGAGGAGCGAATGGAGGAAAGGGAGGAGGTGCGAATGGAGGAAAGGGAGGAAGAGCGAATGGAGGAAAGGGAGGAGGTGCGAATGGAGGAAAGGGAGGAAGAGCGAATGGAGGAAAGGGAGGAGGTGCGAATGGAGGAAAGGGAGGAAGAGCGAATGGAGGAAAGGGAGGAGGAGCGAATGGAGGAAAGGGAGGAAGAGCGAATGGAGGAAAGGGAGGAGGTGCGAATGGAGGAAAGGGAGGAGGTGCGAATGGAGGAAAGGGAGGAAGAAAGAGAATGGAGGAAAGGGAGGAGGAGCGAATGGAGGAAAGGGAGGAGGTGCGAATGGAGGAAAGGGAGGAGGAGCGAATGGAGGAAAGGGAGGAAGAGCGAATGAGGAAAGGAGGAGCGCGAATGGAGGAAAGGAGGAAGAGCGAATGGAGGAAAGGGAGGAGGTGCGAATGGAGGAAAGGGAGGAGCGAATGGAGGAAAGGGAGGAGGAGCGAATGGAGGAAAGGGAGGAGGTGCGAATGGAGGAAAGGGAGGAGGTGCGAATGGAGGAAAGGGAGGAGGTGAATGGAGGAAAGGGAGGAGGTGCGAATGGAGGAAAGGGAGGAGGTGAGAGAATGGAGGAAAGGGAGGAGGTGCGAATGGAGGAAAGGGAGGAGGTGCGAATGGAGGAAAGGGAGGAGGTGCGAATGGAGGAAAGGAGGAAGAGCGAATGGAGGAAAGGGAGGAGGTGCGAATGGAGGAAAGGGAGGAAGAGCGAATGGAGGAAAGGGAGGAGGTGCGAATGGAGGAAAGGGAGGAAGAGCGAATGGAGGAAAGGGAGGAGGTGCGAATGGAGGAAAGGGAGGAAGAGCGAATGGAGGAAAGGGAGGAGGTGCGAATGGAGGAAAGGGAGGAGGAGCGAATGGAGGAAAGGGAGGAGGTGCGAATGGAGGAAAGGGAGGAAGAGCGAATGGAGGAAAGGGAGGAAGAGCGAATGGAGGAAAGGGAGGAGGAGCGAATGGAGGGTAAGAAGGAAGGGAGAGTCAATACATGTGAAATCATTAATGTATGCAATGCCTTGTAAGTTACCGTGTCTCAGATTTGACTGTAATTTTTGCTATTTTATTGTTTGATAATCATGCTTGTACATCACATTGAAATTGTCAGAAGCCATGTATCTTCATTGATCATCATCATCATCATCATCACCACCACCACCATCATCAGTTTCTGTCGCCAGCCATTTGGCGGCGATGGGTACGAATAAATTATCTCTATTTCCTCGGTTATTTGTCAAGTCCAATGTTTCCCTTAGCGTCGAAGTGATGTTTATCAGAGCGCCTCAGTCTGATTGGGTATTACTAAGAGAGGCGCTTCATGAATTCCTAAATACAATACAAACAATACAATACATATTTATATTTTTTATACAGCGTTGTCTGGCTCTGCCTTAGAGTCTTTTTCCTTCGAATCTTGCATGTAGTGCAGTGTGTGGTATTCTGTCAACTGGTATTCTCTCTATTATATGTCTAAACCATCGGAGTCTTCGTTGAACGACTTTGTCTATAGTTAGTCTGTTAGTTTCATTTTTTATATATAACTGTAACAGTCTGACGATGCATAGTGACAACTACTGTACATGTAGGCCTAAGCCTATACTTTGTACATATTAAAAAATGTCAATGCTTTAGTTTATTGCAGTTCATTTTTGAGTCTGTCTGTTTTTAGCTGCTCGGACTTTTCAGCTGAGTCAATTTAAAAAACCAGAAAAATATAATATTATTTAATTATGAAATTATATAATTTTCCAAAGAACTGATGTCAAATGTTATTACTTTTAATCAAAAAGATGGTCTCCAAAATGCACCATTACAAACCCACAAATAAAAGTTCCTTACAGCCCCTTCCCAGGCCCCTCCCCTTTCCCAGGCCCCTCCCCTTGGAGAGGTTGGAATCTGCGTAATTTTTTATACCACCTGTAATATCCTACAGTTTAAAACCGGGCGCTAGGTTATAATCTCCCAGCTACTCCGCCATTCAAGCGTCTCAGTCTTCTTACAGTCGCAAGCCTCTTGGTCTACAGCAGCTCAGGTCTACTCTTTCTTCTTCATACCTCCCTCTTTCTCAAATCTCTGTCGCTCAATCATCAGCTCCTTGGAACGAACCTCCAAAACAGAGGCCGCCTTTTACAGTTTTGTGCTATAGGCAAGGATAAAAATGCCGCCTTTTTTTAATTATAATTAATAGTTAAATTTCAAGAAAAAAATGCTTTTCTTGCTTTATTTTGCCGGAATTTGCCGCCACTTGAAAAATGCCGTTCTAGGCAGACCCTTATATCGCCTATCCTAAAGCCGGCTCTGCTCCAAAAGACTTTAGGCTATTTATCAGTCAGCTGAACTGTATATTCTTTAGTGATGTAAACATGGGCGTCCGGAGGGCAAGGCCCCCCCCCCCCCATCTAGATTTTTCATATATTTTAACAAATTTACTTATCATCTTAGTTTTTAACAATGAATGGCTATAATTTTTTCCACAGTTTTATTTTTTTTTATCCAAACTAGTCAAGATAACCTGCAATTTTAAAATGCATAAGAACATTAAAACTTTTAGCAGTATTGTGTTTGAAATAAACGTTCAGATATAGCTGAAAACGGATCCAAGAACGCTAGCAACAGGCTCTATATCATGTCAAATGCTTCCGAAAGCGTGGGAATCCGCGCCAGACCCTTAATCGCGGGAGAGAGCGCCGAACGTGACGCGATAGGTTGCTTTCGACACCTTCGTTAGTCCCCGCGTGCCAACAATTTAAAACTTTGCCTCCCCCCACTACATGGGAGAGGGCATCGCATGGATGTAAAGGCATTAGCAAATAGCATAACGAGTACACTGACCCCGCCACTGTTTGACAATGTTTGTGTTTGTACACTGACAGTGCCAGTCCCAAGCCTGGAAAAAGTAGGAGGGCGACGCTAATGATCTATGTTATGTTATCACACAGTGTCGTAAAACTGAAACTACTATAGGCCGAACGATAACACTGCTGTGTTTTACTCCAGGATGTTTTCTCAGACATGCATCATACAGTTATCGGGCTTGCTATTGCAACTCTACACTGGCTCTACACTATGCGCTGGTGCGCTACGACAACTGTCATCATTATAATTTTTATATAAATGTACATTGGGCTGGGGTTGGGTCGGGAGCGCTCCAGAGCAGCTGCTCTTGAATAGTATATAAATCCTCCTAATGAACTGGAACGTGGCCTATCTGTAGTGAACTCTCTCTCTCTCTGCCGCAGAGAGGGAAACCGATTTTACCCTCCCCACCTATCGATTTTTTGACTGAGCGCCTCTGATTAAGCTGGTTCCCGCTAATTAGCTTTTGTGGGCGCTCTAGAAATCCCGAGTTTACTATTACGATTACTGTAGGCGAATGTAGAGTTGTCCAAAACCTCGAAGAATGTGCTTCCAACAGGATTCTGCGAATGCCTCGTTAGCCACCTGTTTCGACCTCGCAGATAATTAGAGAGTGCAAACATGTTACAGCCCGATAGCGCATTGGATAACACACTGGCATAGAGAGCGAGAGGTACCGAGATCGAGGCGGACATGCTTTGTAGGCTGCTATTAGCGCCGTGTATTGCAGGCTGTCTGTTCTGTTAGTAGTTAAGACTTATGTCTTCTGTCATTTGTGTTCTTGTGAATTGTTTCAATTGCATAATTGTAGGCCTACACTGTTACCGGTTGCGGTTTGTCAACCGGATTGTTTTAGTAAAGAATATTATTATTTCTTAGGGGCAAGAGAAGTCACTTGTCCCCTTGAAAATTGATATCTATTTTGTAGTTATACTTTTTGGTGTCTAACAAATTTCTTTGCACTAAAGCACCAATTTAAAACAATATCCAAACAAAATTTGTTTGGATATTATTTTCAATTTTACATTTAGAAACCTCTGAAAAATACCCATGTTTTAATTTCCTGTTTCCATTTTTCAAGCTCTTGCCAATGAATTTAACCGTGACCATTATGTTTTGCCCCTTCTGCAAAACTATCTGCGAGGCCTCTGAGTGCAAACAATACAATGGTATCACGTCCAATTCATGTAGCGCCCGTACATGAGTCTGATTAATTTTTTTAATGGCCTCTTATAGTATAAGGGTCTGATTAATTTTTTCATTGGCCTCTTATAGTATAAGGGTCTGATTAATTTTTTAGTAACCCTCTTATAGTATAAGGGTCTGATTAATTTTTTCATAACCCTCTTATAGTATAAGGGTCTGATTAATTTTTTCATTGGCCTCTTATAGTATAAGGGTCTGATTAATTTTTTCATTGGCCTCTTATAGTATAAGGGTCTGATTAATTTTTTCATTGGCCTCTTATAGTATAAGGGTCTGATTAATTTTTTCATAGGCCTCTTATAGTCATAAGGGTCTGATTAATTTTTTCATAACCCTCTTATAGTATAAGGGTCTGATTAATTTTTTCATAGGCCTCTTATAGTATAAGGGTCTGATTAATTTTTTCATTGGCCTCTTATAGTATAAGGGTCTGATTAATTTTTTCATCTCAGCCTCTTATAGTATAAGGGTCTGATTAATTTTTTTATTGGCCTCTTATAGTATAATTAGGTCTGATTAATTTTTTCATTGGCCTCTTATAGTATAAGGGTCTGATTAATTTTTTTATTGGCCTCTTATAGTATAGGGGTCTGATTAATTTTTTTATTGGCCTCTTATAGTATAAGGGTCTGGCCTCAATCGAGCCTCTTTCTTAGTATTATTTTTTCATTGGCCTCTTATAGTTGGCCTCTTAAGGGTCTGATTAATTTTTTCATAGGCCTCTTATAGTATAAGGGGTCTGATTAATTTTTTCATTGGCCTCTTATAGTATAAGGGTCTGATTAATTTTTTCATAGGCCTCTTATAGTATAGGGGTCTGATTAATTTTTTCATAGGCCTCTTATAGTATAAGGGTCTGATTAAGCCATTCATTGGGATCTTACCATAATTTTTTCATTGGCCTCTTATAGTATAAGGGTCTGATTAATTATTTCATAACCCTCTTATAGTATAAGGGTCTGATTAATTTTTTCATAGGCCTCTTATAGTATAAGGGTCTGATTTATTTTTTCATAGGCCTCTTATAGTATAAGGGTCAGATATTTTTCAATAGGCCTCTTATAGTATGAGGGGTTGAGTTATTATTTAATAGGCCTCTTATAGTATATAAGGGTCTGATTAATTTTTCAATAGGCCTCTTATAGTATAAGGGTCTGATTTATTATTTCATTGGCCTCTTATAGTATAAGGGTCTGTTAATTTACCATAGGCCTCTTAGTATAGTATCTGATTAATTTATTTAATAGGCCTCTTATAGTATAGAGGGATTTTTTTTATTATTTACCATAGGCCTCTTATAGTATAAGGGAGTGATTTATTTTTTCATAGGCCTCTTATCTTATGAGTGATTAGTTAGCTTTTCTTAGGCCTTTATAGTATGAGGGGTTATTTTATATTTACCATAGGCCTCTTATAGTATAAGGGTCTGATTTATTATTTCATAGGCCTCTTATAGTATAAGGGTCTGATTCTTATTATTTACCATAGGGTCTGATTAATTTTTTCTTATAGTATAAGGGTCTGAGTTATTTTTTTCATAGGCCTCTTATAGTATAAGGGATTCATTTATTATTTAATAGGCCTTTATAGTATAAGGGATTGGCCTATTATAGTATAAGGGTCTGATTAATTGTATTATCTTAGGTATAAGGGTTAATTAATTTTTATTGGCCTCTTATAGTATAAGGGTCTGATTAATTTTTTCATTGGCCTCTTATAGTATAAGGGTCTGATTAATTTTTTCATTGGCCTCTTATAGTATAAGGGTCTGATTAATTTTTTCATTGGCCTCTTATAGTATAAGGGTCTGATTAATTTTTTCATTGGCCTCTTATAGTATAAGGGTCTGATTAATTTTTTCATTGGCCTCTTATAGTATAAGGGTCTGATTAATTTTTTCATTGGCCTCTTATAGTATAAGGGTCTGATTAATTTTTTCATTGGCCTCTTATAGTATAAGGGTCTGATTAATTTTAGTATTGGCCTCTTATAGTATAAGGGTCTGATTAATTTTTTCATTGGCCTCTTATAGTATAAGGGTCTGATTAATTTTTTCATTGGCCTCTTATAGTATAAGGGTCTGATTAATTTTTTCATTGGCCTCTTATAGTATAAGGGTCTGATTAATTTTTTCATTGGCCTCTTATAGTATAAGGGTCTGATTAATTTTTTTATAGGCCTCTTATAGTATAAGGGTCTGATTAATTTTTTCATTGGCCTCTTATAGTATAAGGGTCTGATTTATTTTTTCATTGGCCTCTTATAGTATAAGGGTCTGATTAATTTTTTCATTGGCCTCTTATAGTATAAGGGTCTGATTAATTTTTTCATTGGCCTCTTATAGTATAAGGGTCTGATTAATTTTTTCATTGGCCTCTTATAGTATAAGGGTCTGATTAATTTTTTCATAGGCCTCTTATAGTATAAGGGTCTGATTAATTTTTTCATAGGGCCTCTTATAGTATAAGGGTCTGATTAATTTTTTCATAGGCCCTCTTATAGTATAAGGGTCTGATTAATTTTTTCATTGGCCTCTTATTTAAGGGTCTGATTAATTTCTTCATAGTCTTATAGTATAAGGGTCTGATTAATTTTTTCATAGGCCTCTTATAGTATAAGGGTCTGATTAATTTTTTCATAGGCCTCTTATAGTATAAGGGTCTGATTAATTTTTTCATTGGCCTCTTATAGTATAAGGGTCTGATTAATTTTTTCATTGGCCTCTTATAGTATAAGGGTCTGATTAATTTTTTCATTGGCCTCTTATAGTATAAGGGTCTGATTAATTTTTTCATTGGCCTCTTATAGTATAAGGGTCTGATTAATTTTTTTCATTGGCCTCTTATAGTATAAGGGTCTGATTAATTTTTTCATTGGCCTCTTATAGTATAAGGGTCTGATTAATTTTTTAATTTTTTCATATGGCCTCTTATAGTATAAGGGTCTGATTAATTTTTTCATTGGCCTCTTATAGTATAAGGGTCTGATTAATTTTTTCATAACCCTCTTATAGTATAAGGGTCTGATTAATTTTTTCATAACCCTCTTATAGTATAAGGGTCTGATTAATTTTTTCATTGGCCTCTTATAGTATAAGGGTCTGATTAATTTTTTCATTGGCCTCTTATAGTATAAGGGTCTGATTAATTTTTTCATTGGCCTCTTATAGTATAAGGGTCTGATTAATTTTTTTTATTGGCCTCTTATAGTATAAGGGTCTGATTAATTTTTTCATTGGCCTCTTATAGTATAAGGGTCTGATTAATTTTTTCATTGGCCTCTTATAGTATAAGGGTCTGATTAATTTTTTCATTGGCCTCTTATAGTATAAGGGTCTGATTAATTTTTTCATTGGCCTCTTATAGTATAAGGGTCTGATTAATTTTTTCATTGGCCTCTTATAGTATAAGGGTCTGATTAATTTTTTCATTGGCCTCTTATAGTATAAGGGTCTGATTAATTTTTTCATTGGCCTCTTATAGTATAAGGGTCTGATTAATTTTTTCATTGGCCTCTTATAGTATAAGGGTCTGATTAATTTTTTCATTGGCCTCTTATAGTATAAGGGTCTGATTAATTTTTTCATTGGCCTCTTATAGTATAAGGGTCTGATTAATTTTTTAATTGGCCTCTTATAGTATAAGGGTCTGATTAATTTTTTCATTGGCCTCTTATAGTATAAGGGTCTGATTAATTTTTTTATTGGCCTCTTATAGTATAAGGGTCTGATTAATTTTTTCATTGGCCTCTTATAGTATAAGGGTCTGATTAATTTTTTCATTGGCCTCTTATAGTATAAGGGTCTGATTAATTTTTTCATTGGCCTCTTATAGTATAAGGGTCTGATTAATTTTTTCATTTTTTATATTAAGGGGCCTCTTATAGTATAAGGGTCTGATTAATTTTTTCATTAGGCCTCTTATAGTATAAGGGTCTGATTAATTTTTTCATAACCCTCTTATAGTATAAGGGTCTGATTAATTTTTTCATGGCCTCTTATAGTATAAGGGTCTGATTAATTTTTTCATTGGCCTCTTATAGTATAAGGGTCTGATTAATTTTTTAACCCTCTTATAGTATAAGGGCCTGATTAATTTTTTATTGGCCTCTTATAGTATAAGGGTCTGATAATTTTTTCAAGGGTCTGTATAAGGGTCTGATTAATTTTTTCATAACCCTCTTATAGTATAAGGGTCTGATTAATTTTTTTATTGGCCTCTTATAGTATAAGGGTCTGATTAATTTTTTTATTGGCCTCTTATAGTATAAGGGTCTGATTAATTTTTTAATTGGCCTCTTATAGTATAAGGGTCTGATTAATTTTTTCATTGGCCTCTTATAGTATAAGGGTCTGATTAATTTTTTCATTGGCCTCTTATAGTATAAGGGTCTGATTAATTTTTTCATTGGCCTCTTATAGTATAAGGGTCTGATTAATTTTTTCATTGGCCTCTTATAGTATAAGGGTCTGATTAATTTTTTCATAACCCTCTTATAGTATAAGGGTCTGATTAATTTTTTCATAACCCTCTTATAGTATAAGGGTCTGATTAATTTTTTCATAACCCTCTTATAGTATAAGGGTCTGATTAATTTTTTCATAACCCTCTTATAGTATAAGGGTCTGATTAATTTTTTAGTATTGGGCCTCTTATAGTATAAGGGTCTGATTAATTTTTTCATTGGCCTCTTATAGTATAAGGGTCTGATTAATTTTTTCATTGGCCTCTTATAGTATAAGGGTCTGATTAATTTTTTCATTGGCCTCTTATAGTATAAGGGTCTGATTAATTTTTTTCATTGGCCTCTTATAGTATAAGGGTCTGATTAATTTTTTCATTGGCCTCTTATAGTATAAGGGTCTGATTAATTTTTTCATTGGCCTCTTATAGTATAAGGGTCTGATTAATTTTTTCATTGGCCTCTTATAGTATAAGGGTCTGATTAATTTTTTCATTGGCCTCTTATAGTATAAGGGTCTGATTAATTTTTTCATTGGCCTCTTATAGTATAAGGGTCTGATTAATTTTTTCATTGGCCTCTTATAGTATAAGGGTCTGATTAATTTTTTCATAACCCTCTTATAGTATAAGGGTCTGATTAATTTTTTCATTGGCCTCTTATAGTATAAGGGTCTGATTAATTTTTTCATAACCCTCTTATAGTATAAGGGTCTGATTAATTTTTTTCATTGGCCTCTTATAGTATAAGGGTCTGATTAATTTTTTCATTGGCCTCTTATAGTATAAGGGTCTGATTAATTTTTTCATTGGCCTCTTATAGTATAAGGGTCTGATTAATTTTTTCATAACCCTCTTATAGTATAAGGGTCTGATTAATTTTTTCATTGGCCTCTTATAGTATAAGGGTCTGATTAATTTTTTCATTGGCCTCTTATAGTATAAGGGGTCTGATTAATTTTTTTATTGGCCTCTTATAGTATAAGGGTCTGATTAATTTTTTCATTGGCCTCTTATAGTATAAGGGTCTGATTAATTTTTTCATTGGCCTCTTATAGTATAAGGGTCTGATTAATTTTTTCATAGTATGTCTATTAATTTTTTTAGGCCTCTTATAGTATAAGGGTCTGATTAATTTTTTCATGGCCTCTTATAGTATAAGGGTCTGATTAATTTTTTCATTGGCCTCTTATATAAGGTATTATAGGGTCTGATTAATTTTTTCATAACCCTCTTATAGTATAAGGGTCTGATTAATTTTTTCATTGGCCTCTTATAGTATAAGGGTCTGATTAATTTTTTCATTGGCCTCTTATAGTATAAGGGTCTGATTAATTTTTTCATTGGCCTCTTATAGTATAAGGGTCTGATTAATTTTTTCATTGGCCTCTTATAGTATAAGGGTCTGATTAATTTTTTCATTGGCCTCTTATAGTATAAGGGTCTGATTAATTTTTTCATTGGCCTCTTATAGTATAAGGGTCTGATTAATTTTTTCATTGGCCTCTTATAGTATAAGGGTCTGATTAATTTTTTCATTGGCCTCTTATAGTATAAGGGTCTGATTAATTTTTTCATTGGCCTCTTATAGTATAAGGGTCTGATTAATTTTTTCATAACCCTCTTATAGTATAAGGGTCTGATTAATTTTTCATTACGATTTATAGTATTATAGTATAAGGGTCTGATTAATTCTGGCCTCTTATAGTTTATTTAATTTTTTTCTTACCCTCTTATAGTATAAGGGTCTGATTAATTTTTTCATTGGCCTCTTATAGTATAAGGGTCTGATTAATTTTTTCATTGGCCTCTTATAGTATAAGGGGTCTGATTAATTTTTTCATTGGCCTCTTATATTAAGGGTCTGATTAATTTTTTCATTGGCCTCTTATAGTATAAGGGTCTGATTAATTTTTTAGGATGGCCTCTTATAGTATAAGGGTCTGATTAATTTTTTCATTGGCCTCTTATAGTATAAGGGTCTGATTAATTTTTTTATTGGCCTCTTATAGTATAAGCTGATTAATTTCTTAGGATTTACCATAGGCAGCTGTTCTTAGG
This sequence comes from Aporrectodea caliginosa, assembly GCA_020284085.1. Classification (NCBI taxonomy): domain Eukaryota; kingdom Metazoa; phylum Annelida; class Clitellata; order Crassiclitellata; family Lumbricidae; genus Aporrectodea; species Aporrectodea caliginosa. Next base: position 51,702 of record JACEVL010000993.1, read on the forward strand.
ATTTATATAGGGAGCTATTCTTATTTTTACCATAGGCAGATTAATTTGTTCTTATAGTATAAGGGTCTGATTAATTTTTTTTTTCATAGGCCTCTTTAGTATAAGGGTCTGATTAATTTTTAATAGGCCTCTTATAGTATAGGCAGCTGTTTTATTGATTCTTATAGTATAAGGGTCTGATTAATTTTTTTATTGGCCTCTTATAGTATAAGGGTCTAGGCAGCTTTTCATTGGCCTCTTATAGTATAAGGGTCTGATTAATTTTTTCATAGGCCTCTTATAGTATAAGGGTCTGATTAATTTACCATCTTATAGGCAGCTGATTAATTTTCTTATTGGGATTATACCATAGGCAGCTGTTCTTAGGATTTACCATAGGGTCCTATTTTTTAGGTTTTTTCTAACCCTCTTCTATAGGGGATTTACCATAGGCAGCTGTTCTTAGGATTTATAGTATAGGGTCAGATTATTTCTTAGGATTTACCATAGGTCAGATTAATTCTTAGGATTTACTCTTATAGTATAAGCTCTTCTTAGGATTTACCATAGGGAGCTTATTATTAGGATTTACCATAGGGATTTTTTCTTAGGATTTACTGATTAATTTTTTCATTGGCCTCTTATAGGCAGCTATTCTTAGGATTTACCCTCATAGGCAGTCTGATTAATTTTTTAGGCCTCTTATAGTAGGGAGCTGATTCTTAGGATTTACCATAGGCAGCTCTTCTTAAGAAGGGTCTGATTAATTTTTTCATTTACCTCTTATAGTATCTTAGGGTCTGATTAATTTTTTCATAGGATTTATTATAGTATAAGGCCTCTATTCTTATTTTTTCATAGGCCTCTTATAGTATAAGGGTCTGATTAATTTTTTCATTGGCCTCTTATAGTAGGGTCTGATTAATTTTTTTATTGGCCTCTTATAGTATAAGGGTCTGATTAATTTTTTCATTGGCCTCTTATAGTATAAGGGTCTGATTAATTTTTTCATTGGCCTCTTATAGTATAAGGGTCTTGGCCTCTTATAGTATAAGGGTCTGATTAATTTTTTCATTGGCCTCTTATAGTATAAGGGTCTGATTAATTTTTTCATTGGCCTCTTATAGTATAAGGGTCTGATTAATTTTTTCATTGGCCTCTTATAGTATAAGGGTCTGATTAATTTTTTCATTGGCCTCTTATAGTATAAGGGTCTGATTAATTTTTTCATAACCCTCTTATAGTATAAGGGTCTGATTAATTTTTTCATTGGCCTCTTATAGTATAAGGGTCTGATTAATTTTTTCATTGGCCTCTTATAGTATAAGGGTCTGATTAATTTTTTCATTGGCCTCTTATAGTATAAGGGGTCTGATTAATTTTTTCATAACCCTCTTATAGTATAAGGGTCTGATTAATTTTTTCATTGGCCATTCCCTCTTATAGTATAAGGGTCTGATTAATTTTTTCATTGGCCTCTTATAGTATAAGGGTCTGATTAATTTTTTCATTGGCCTCTTATAGTATAAGGGTCTGATTAATTTTTTTATTGGCCTCTTATAGTATAAGGGTCTGATTAATTTTTTCATTGGCCTCTTATAGTATAAGGGTCTGATTTAATTTTTTCATTGGCCTGATTCTTATAGTATAAGGGTCTGATTAATTTTTTCATAACCTCTTATAGTATAAGGGTCTGATTAATTTTTTCATTGGCCTCTTATAGTATAAGGGTCTGATTAATTTTTTCATTGGCCTCTTATAGTATAAGGGGGTCTGATTAATTTTTTTATTGGCCTCTTATAGTATAAGGGTCTGATTAATTTTTTCATTGGCCTCTTATAGTATAAGGGTCTGATTAATTTTTTCATTGGCCTCTTATAGTATAAGGGTCTGATTAATTTTTTCATAACCCTCTTATAGTATAAGGGTCTGATTAATTTTTTCATTGGCCTCTTATAGTATAAGGGTCTGATTAATTTTTTCATTGGCCTCTTATAGTATAAGGGTCTGATTAATTTTTTCATTGGCCTCTTATAGTATAAGGGTCTGATTAATTTTTTCATTGGCCTCTTATAGTATAAGGGTCTGATTAATTTTTTCATAACCCTCTTATAGTATAAGGGTCTGATTAATTTTTTCATAACCCTCTTATAGTATAAGGGTCTGATTAATTTTTTCATTGGCCTCTTATAGTATAAGGGTCTGATTAATTTTTTCATTGGCCTCTTATAGTATAAGGGTCTGATTAATTTTTTCATTGGCCTCTTATAGTATAAGGGTCTGATTAATTTTTTCATTGACCTCTTATAGTATAAGGGTCTGATTAATTTTTTCATTGGCCTCTTATAGTATAAGGGAGCGAATTGTATTTTCATAACCCTCTTATAGTATAAGGGTCTGATTTTACCATAGGCAGCTGTTCTTAGTATATACCAGAGGGAGTTATTTTTAGGATTTACCATAGGCAGCTGTTCTTAGGATTTACCATAGGCAGCTGTTCTTAGGATTTAACAGAGGGAACTATTGTTAGGATTTGCCATAGGCAGCTGTTCTTAGGATTTACCATAGGCAGCTGTTCTTGCGATTTACCAGAGGGAGCTATTCTTAGGATATACCATAGGCAGCTGTTCTTAGGATTTACCAAAGGGAGCTATTCTTAGGGTTTACCATAGGCAGCTATTCTTAGGATTTACCATAGGCAGCTGTTCTTAGGATTTACCATAGAGAGCTATTCTTAGGATTTACCATAGGGAGCTGTTCTTAGGATTTACCAAAGGGAGCTATTCTTAGGATTTACCATAGGCAGCTATTCTTAGGATTTACCATAGGCAGCTGTTCTTAGGATTTACGAGAGGGAGCCATTCTTAGGATTTACCATAGGCAGCTGTTCTTAGGATTTACTATAGGCAGCTGTTCTTAGGATTTGCCATAGGGAGCTATTCTTAGGATTTACCATAGGGAGCTATTCTTAGGATTTACGGTAGGCAGCTATTCTTATGATTTACCATAGGCAGCTGTTCTTAGGATTTACCAGAGGGAGCTGTTCTTAGGATTTACCATAGGCAGCTATTCTTAGGATTTACCATAGGAAGCTGTTCTTAGGATCTACCATAGAGAGCTATTCTTAGGATTTACCATAGGGAGCTATTCTTAGGATTTACCGTAGGCAGCTATTCTTATGATTTAGCATAGGCAGCTGTTCTTAGGATTTACCAGAAGGAGCTGTTCTTAGGATTTACCGTAGGCAGCTGTTCTTAAGATTTACCATAGGCAGCTGTTCTTAGTATTTACCAGAGGGAGTTATTCTTAGGATTTACCATAGGCAGCTGTTCTTAGGATTTACCATAGGCAGCTGTTCTTAGGATTTAACAGAGGGAGCTATTGTTAGGATTTGCCATAGCTGTTCTTAGGATTTACCATAGGCAGCTGTTCTTGCGATTTACCAGAGGGAGCTATTCTTAGGATATACCATAGGCAGCTGTTCTTAGGATTTACCAAAGGGAGCTATTCTTAGGGTTTATCATGGGCAGCTATTCTTAGGATTTACCATAGGCAGCTGTTTTTAGGATTTACGAGAGGGAGCGATTCTTAGGATTTACCATAGGTCGCTGTTCTTAGGATTTGCCATAGGGAGCTATTCTTAGGATTTACCATAGGGAGCTATTCTTAGGATTTACCATAGGGAGCTATTCTTAGGATTTACCGTAGGCAGCTATTCTTAGGATTTACTATAGGCAGCTGTTCTTAGGATTTACTATAGGCAGCTGTTCTTAGAGGCCTATTACCAAATAAATGGGTCCCTCTTATTAGAAGAGACCTATTCCAAAATAAATGGGTCCCTCTAACTAAAAGAGGCCTATTACAAAATAAATGGGTCCCTCTTACTAAAAGAGGCCTATTACAAAATAAATGAGTCCCTCTTACTAAAAGAGGCCTATTACCAAATAAATGGGTCCCTCTTATTAGAAGAGACCTATTCCAAAATAAATGGGTCCCTCTTACTAAAAGAGGCCTATTACAAAATAAATGGGTCCCTCTTACTAAAAGAGGCCTATTACAAAATAAATGGGTCCCTCTTACTAAAAGATGCCTATTACAAAATAAATGGGTCTCTCTTGGTAAAGGAGGCCTATGACCAAACAAGCCCATTTGTTCGGTAAGAGGCCTCTTTTACCAAGAGGGACCATTTTGTTTGGTCATAGGCCTCTTTTACCATGAGGAACCCATTTGTTCGGTCAGAGGCCTCTTTTACCAAAAGGGACCCATCTGTTTGGTTATGGGCCTCTTTTAGCAAGAGGGACCCATCTGTTTGGTTATGGGCCTCTTTTAGCAAGAGGGATTCATTGAGTCGGTTGGACTTAAAACGGAATCATTATTTTTGGATGAACGAACACCCTTCATCTCTAATAATTTATTAGACATATGACGAGGCTGGTATTGTTGCTTTCTGTCCCTGATTGTGTATGCTCGCCAGCTGACCTTGGCCTTCGGACAAACAAGTCTCTCAGTTTCCTTAAAGGCTTGTAAACGCTTGCAAAGCGCAAAATATGCATCAGGTTGCCACAAAATTAACAAACCAAAAAGCTATAACTTTCCATGTCCTTTTTCCATGTCTTTTAATACTTATTTTAGACGAAAAAGGACCTAATTCATACTGTTTTATCGAAATTTATAAATATTATTAGAAACATGTCTAATTGTCTATTAATGATTTTTCCATTTTCCATGACTTTTCATGAGCTAGCTATTTTCAAATTCCAAGACTTTTTGGAAAAACACCTGTTTTACAGGTTTTCCGAGCCTTAAATTTTCAAAGTCAAATTCCATGACTTTCCAGTTTTTCCAGGATACGTGGCAACCCTGATGCATACACAACAGGCAGCAGTTTCTAGACTTGGCAAAACATATACAGCAGCAGACAGTATCTCGCTTCAGTGATTTGCCATTGTTAAATGTTGTTCGACGAATTGCGTGCAATAATTCCATTGACGATGGCGTCAATTGAGTCTTTGGCTGTTGTCTGGGAAAGCGCATCAAGGCCCTGCGCCTGACCATCAAGACACCGGGAAAGCTGTGGACAGAGAGGAATGCAACCTGGGAAGAACAATCCAGAACCAAATGACGTCACATAACATTAAAATACATCAATAAGGAAACAGTCAATTTTAGAAATGTACCAAGAGCGACCAATTTATTTGGTCATAGGCCTGTTTTACCAAGAGGGACCCATTTGTTCGGTTCTGAGGCCTCTTTTACCAAGAGGGACCCATTTCTCTGGTCATAGGCCTCTTTCACCAAGAGGGACCCATTTGTTCAGTGATAGGTCTCTTTTACCAAGACAGAACCATTTGTTCGGTCAGAGGCCTCTTTGACCAAGAGGTACCAATTTGTTTTGGTTATGGGCCTCTTTTACCAAGAGGGACCCATTTGTTTGGTTATAGGCCTCTTTTACCAAGAGGGACCCATTTGTTTGGTCATAGCCCTCTTTTACCAAGAGGGACCCATTTGTTTGGTCATAGGCCTCTTTTACGAAAACGTTAACGAAAATAACATGATTTCGTTAACGATAACTCTATCTGTAACTCAAAAATATCATTAACTGTAACTATTGCGAAAATTACACTAACGAAAATTCATCGTTTTTGCGTTAGGCCTAAAAAAATACAAATAAAAAGTTTAATATTATGACTAGGAATGTAGCAAAAAGTGCTCTCGTGCAAGATTTGTTTGTCAAAACGCACTATAAGTATCTAGTTGTATGGTATTGTATAACATCTAAACTCTAAAGGCCTTGGCACCATACACATTCTTCTGAAGGACACAGTATCCAGGTAACATCAAATTACTCAAATAGACTAACCTTATACTATAAGGCTCATAGTTTGTCCTTCCGTTTGTATGTTTGTCCATCTGGCTAAAGGTTCCGAAAGGGAACGCCTTAGCGATTCGAAAAATTTTACAAAACATTTTAATGGTAACTTGTAGGTAAACGCGACTTATTTCAGCTGGCAATATACTTTAAACGCTGATATATGGACATTTAGAATTTCTAACTGGACTACCATTGCAACATTATGTCGCCATATCTGATTTCTCATAATGTCATATGGCCTCCTGCAATACAGCATTCGCAAGGCATTTCGGGATTTCTCCGACAAGCCAATGACGTCATCTGGCTACATTGGTAAGAGATGCGCCTCTGAGCTATTATAGAGAGCGTGCCAATGACGTCATCTGGCTACATTGGTAAGAGATGCGCCTCTGAGCTATTATAGAGAGCGTGCGGATCGCGGTTCGATTCCCGATGCAGGCTAATTTCAGAAATTTAAATCTAGGGATAGCACGGTCCTTGCACGGGGATACTAAATGGCATGGTGTCCATTCAAACGGTCGAGCGGCAGTTAAGGGTTGGGACTCATCCGAATCAATTCATTGAAAAATGAGCAGGGTTCAGGCTATAATTATTCGGTCGCTTTAGAAAAAAATCGAAGGTTGACATTTTACATTTTCAAATCCAGCAGGAACGATATATAGTGATAGAGCAAATTCATATGCACGGGCATACCTGGTGAGTAGCAGCCAAAGTTAACTACACAAATCAAGCGGGAACGATATATAAATGGGAAAGTGTTAAAAGTTTCATTAATGGACTGGGTAGGCTGAATTTCACTTTCCTGGCGAAATTACGCCGTTGTAAACTGTATTTCCATTTGATCTACTCTGAAAATGTTGGCTTTTATAATCTGTTTTGGACATTCCTATTAGACAATTTCCATAATAATGATTGCCATTACACAATTGTATAATAAGTTTGATGACTTGTGTAAACAGAGCTGAGCTTTTGTGGTCTATAATTGACGCTTTGTGGACTATAATTAATGCTCTATGTTTCTTTTCTTTTTCTCATTTTTGTATCGTTTAGTTGTTGTTCTGCCACTGTGGCGTAATAAAGTGTTAATAAAGGTAGAGATGACCTGTGCGAAGCCGGGTAACAAAGGGCTAGCAAAGAATAAACTGAAGTATGCTGTAATATACTGACATACCAAGGAAAGGAACTTGGTGCAGTTCAGCCAGTGACTTTCCTCCACCTTTAGAAAATATGTTTGTGCATTCCTGGCCAAAAAAACAACAGATGAAAAAAATATTTGTAATGCAAAATGAAAAAGTTATTATCAATTAAATTTGTAACGTGCAAACATTCACACCGATATGTGAATCTGAGGCGCGGATTGTTAGCCGCCAGGAGAAGATGCAGTTAGATGTGTGGTGTGCACTGCGAGAGGCGCTATATAAATTGATAGATACAATATGCAAGTGCTTGAAAGCCAAGGAGAAATAGTGAGTTTTGAGCCGCTTTTGAAGGAAGGAAGTGAAAATAAAAATACCTGATCATTACAAAGAAACCTAGAATATTTTTAATTGACACTATGCCTTGAAAAAGCAGTGACCCGACATAAGAACAATTCACTGAAGCAGTTACTTGACATAAGAACAATTTACTCAGGCAGTGACCTGACATAAGCTCAGGCAGTGACCCGACATAAGAACAATTCACTCAAGCAGTGACTTGACTTAAGAACAATTCACTGAAGCAGTGACCTGACAGTAGTCGGGAACGCCTCTGAATGGGAAATCTGGTTGGGGCGCTATAAACAAGTGTTCAAATACAATACAATACAATACAATACAATACATAAGAACAATTCACTGAAATAATGACCTGAAATAAGAACAATACACTCAAGCAATGACCTGACATAAGAACAATTAACTCAAGCAGTGACCTGACATAAGAACAATTCACTGAATGGATAACCACTTAAATTGACAAATTCACCTGGCAGTGGGGGCAGACGAAGCCGCTCATGTTCTCAATGACACCGATAACAGGAGTGTTGGTCTTCTTGCAGAAAGACAATTCTCTACGTACATCACCGGTTGCCACAGCCTGTCAATCAAGCAATCAATCCATTAATAAATCAATCAATCAACCAATCAATCTGAACTTGATATAGCACCCCTTCAAGATACCTACTCAGAGGCGCTCCAAGCCTCTGAGTACATGTCTTGATCAAACTCAGTAAGTTTTCAAAAGCCAAAGAAAGGCAAACACAATACCTGCTTTCTACCAACTGCTAAAGTCCTTTCTGTTTGGCTGTGGCTGGGCTGGGAGCGCCTCTGAGTAGGCATCTTAAAGAGGCGCTATATAAATCTCCAGAATGAATGAATGAATGAATGAATGAATACGAACAGACCAGTTGATTCTTGCACACATTAATCCTTGATAAAAATCAACAAACAACATTATGTTTAATTGCCATTAAATAATTAAATCGTGGGATATCTTGTCAGAATTTGGAAAACTTCTGGCCAAACAATGTAAAGAAAAAACCAAAGAAATAATCTACACTAAAGCAAATCAAAACTTAATATATCCACACATGTCACACATTCATGTCTGCATCGAAATATATACATCTGAGCATTTACACAGCAACACTAGTTATTAAGGTAGATATGAAAGTAAGTAAGCAGGTATATTCTTTATTAAACCAGTTGCAGAAGAGCTACACTCCGTTGTACAAACATCATAGGACAAAATAATGCAAAATCAATAGGAGTACAGCATTCTTCAGAAAAAATGTTTCCCTCATGTTATTGTCGATTAGAGTCATGAGACCGTGGGCGAAGGGCATAGGTAGTAGATTACCTTGGTTTGATGAACATACATCTTACCCAGTGGCATAAAGAAGGGGGGGCGAAGGGGTAGCCGGCGTAGCCGCCCCGGGCGCAGCACCAGAGAGGCGCAAAATTAGCTTTTAGTGGTACGCAGTACTATGACAAGAACGATTAAAAGTCAACAAGAAAATTAAAAGGGGGCGCAGTCATAAACCCTGGGCGCTGAAACCCTTTGTTACGCCACTGATCTCACCTGGGTCTATCTCCAAAGTACCTCTGTGAATCTATTCGTTGCCGATCTCGGCTGCCCCTCTTCAACCACTGGATCACCCCGACCATTTTGTTCCTCGCGTTGGGACTGCCATGTCCCAATCCCCAGATAGCATTGGCCCTTCACTGTGGAACGACCTCCCACCCTCAGTTTGCTGTATAATTCTGACTGGAGGCCATGCTGCACCTCTGAAATCTTTTCGTTTTACTCTGGGTCCCTCGCACTTGGAGCGCCTCTGACTGGTCCGCACTGAGAGGTGCTTTAGAAATTTTTAAATACAGTACATTTTTATGCTATATACATTATATTAGTATAATTATTAAATTTTGATTTTTGGTTTTCGCTCATGTTGAGAACTGTAGACTACGTTTTAAAAATGATGATACTTTAAGAAATGTTGCACTGTAACTCTAAGGTCAGAGCTTCTTAATCTGAAATCTTCTCTTTGACAGTGCTGGAGTCGGGAGCACCTCTGAGTTGTTTTCTTGATGAGGTGCTATATAAATACTTGAATAAATAAATGAATGAATTTTACAGATGATTAAAATATCCTTTAGTAAAAGTATTTGTCTCAGATGAATCATTAACATATCCTGCAGTCAAATATCTGTCTACAAGTTTTTAATTGAAAAAATACTAATTCAGTCCAGAGTATTTCTTTATTTCTTACCTGAGGCGTGGTGACGAGAATTGCACCATCTGGCTTATACTGCCGCAGTTGTTCAATAACCGTAATGTGTTCGTCAGAAGTTCCCGGTGGGGTGTCAATGATGAGGTAGTCAATGTTTGACCAGCAGACATCTTTCAGGAACTGCTTTATGGTGGCTACATGTAAATAAAACAAGTTACTGTAGATTGCAAGCTTTCTATGCAAGTTGTTAAAGGTCACTCCATATTCCATAGACAATACTTCTCACTTGGTTTTAAGATAGAAATGTATTCTTAAAAATAGAATTCACAATACAATTATACCACTGAGGAAAGAACCTCCTTAGTCATGAGTGTATATAGACTTCCATAACTACCAGATGGCCAACACACAAACTAGTCAAGCATAACGGACTTCACCAACCATTTATAGCTTTGCTTAACCTTAGTTCAACAAGCAGCCAACTATATAACAGCATATGCATACAAACACTTACGTATACATAATGTATGCATGTATCTGAACATTTATATAGCATCTTTTAAGGACATGTCACATGACCTCTGAACATGACTCTTTAAAAGATCTAAACATCTGTGTCTTACATAAGAATTAACAGTTAACTTGAGCCAAGAAAGGCTCCTGAGTAGCTTCTTGAAGGGGCGCTATATAAATGCTCTGAATGAATGAATGAATGAAAAACAGTATAAAAATAATCTTAAAAGCTGTATTACCATTTGTCATCAATAATTTCTGAAAACATATTTGCTCTGAGAAAATACATTTACTTCTAACTTGAGTATTCCTCGAAGATTTACAATACAATACAATACAATACTCGTTTATTGAACTCAGGAGCTGACAAAACGCAACTTCAACAAATCACATGATTCAGGGCTTCTAAGGGAGCGGTATAACTAAGTCAGTAGGCATTCTTATATAAAATGCGGGATATGTAGTTACGGTCGTCTTTTTCAGGTAAGGTAAAGTTATGCGTCCTTGCTAGCAACCAAAAGAACAGATGATGCCTCACCGTTTTTCTTTGGTCCACGCCAAATGACGGCATCATTTCGGCTGGCCAATAAGAAACCGATTGACATAACAGCCAGCCGCTTTTCGTCGTCAACAAACACCGGCACCCAGCTAGAAAAATGTTCAACAATATTTGAATTTAATTTGTTTATTGCACAGAACAAGTTTTAGGTTACAATCATGAAACAGAAACAGAGACAGAGAGACAGACAGAGAAATGGAAATGGAAAGAGGGGAAATGGAAAGAGGGGAAAGTGAGAGAGATAAAAGAGAACGAGAGAAAGAGACAGACAGACAGATTAAGAAGCTCTGACCTTAGAGTTACAGTGCAACAATATTTCCTAAAGTATCAGTGTTGGTTAAATGTATCAGTACAAAAGTTTTAAAGTTAGGATTTTCTGCATTACAGGCTGAGGGATACAGCAGCCAACAGGCTAGAGAGCTCGCCTTGTAACGTGGAGAGTACGGGTTTGATCCTCCTCCCCTGAGACGGTTACTGTGTAGTTACCTTGAGCAAGGTATTCATTCACAAATGCTCAGCACCATCGAATGATGGTTGGTCATTAGATAAAAAATACTTAATAATAACAATAATAATAACGAGTCCAGTGCATGCAAACATATAATCATACATCTATGTCTGTCGATGTTTGCTGGTTGTCGTAGTTCTGTTAGAATTGTTTAATGGTCAAAGAACTCAGTGCTCTTCTAAACTAAAATGCGCTGAACTGTCAAAACAGCCTTTTGGATAGGCTGCAACACTTTAACGATGAGCTGCATTGGTTTCCCAGTCACTTTCAGTACATGCTCGTTGATAGTGTTTAGAGGCTCTGTTTAACTGTTAGACAGTATCACAGGTCACCACTCTCCTATTTCAACATCTAGTACTTGGCTGTAGGGTTTGGTCAAATTATTCACCAACATGTAATAACTTCTAAGCTTCCAATTCTACTATTATTATTCTCACCATTGTGTGAACACATCATAAATTTTCTAAATCCTGCCGCAGACAGCAACTTAAGTTACCAATTATGATACATTTCATCAGACAGGCTTTCTTGGTCCTTACCCTTCCTCGCATTGCAGCACATTTTTGTTTTCAATGTTCAGCATTGTTGGAATGCTGGGTCCACAAAGATCAACATCGAGCAAGCCAACCTGAAACAACACATGTACCAAGAAATTTTAATGGTACCAGTGGAATATTCAAAAAGTATGAAATGAAGCTCCAAATTAAACATCTGGTACAATGTTGTCATAACAACAACAACAACAACAAACTACAACAATAACAACAAGACAATTCACCTAGTGCCGTAGTACAGCCGAAGCTGAAGGAAAGGACGATGTACATGAGTTCAAAAAGTCAATGGCAGTTACATGATTGCTTAAAAAGATAGGTCTTGAGCTGTGATTTAAATGTCTCCAGAGATGGTGCATTCTTCACATGGTCAGGAAGACTGTTCCTGAGACAGATAAGGAACAGCTGCCAAACCTTGTAGAAGACTGCAGGACTTGTAGCAGATTTTCTGATGAAACTACACATTAATTATATATAATTATCTATAAGTAATCCATCTGGCGAGAGAGCATCAGGTACCGAGTAAGATCACAGTATTGGGCGGATATGCTTTGTAGGCTGCTATTAGCACCGTTGTATTGCAGGCTGTCTGTTCTGTTAGTCCAAAAGGGTTAAATTGCATAACATGTAAATGTACAGCGCAGTGGATTTATCAGGCACTTAATTAAAGAAAAGATATTATTATTATTATTACATTAATTATATATAATTATCTATCATCTACTCATTGATATAAGCACTATTATACATTACTCAATTGACATGTGTCACCTTGAAGCCGGCATTCCTAAGTCCAACTGAGAGCTGAACTGCCACCGTGCTTTTGCCAACGCCACCCTTTCCTGACATCACGAGGATGACGTGTTTCACAGAAGCAAGGCGATCCACTGGCACATCGTCGACATCTGACAAGACCAAACATCAATGGCAAATCATTAAATTCAAATGAATCAAATCAAATTAATTTATTGTTCCCAGAACAGAATAAGTACATGAAACAGTATTGAAGCCAAATAGGTTGCATGAGATTGAAGTCATTACTTGTAAAAAAAAAACTGGAAATATAATGGCTAAATGTGTGGAAACCTGAAGGGACGGGTCCCGCTGGGTACGGGCCTATTTAGGGGATTGATGTAACAAGATGGCAGGTTGTAAGGATTTAGGTATACCATATACATAATAATAATAATAATAATAATAATCTTTTCTTTATTAACTCGGTACCTCTCGCTCTCTACGCCAGATGTTATCCAATGCGCATTATCGCCCCCGCCCATCATTACATCAAGGAGAAATTCTTAGTGAATATAAAAAGCAGACTGATGAAAATGAATGGCAGAGATACTTAGACTGAACTGCTCAGAAGTGAAGTCAAATTTATATGCTAAATACTGCATTCATCCTATAATTGTTTTCCTCAAATTGCAGATCCTTATAGACAATAATACGAGGAAGACATTGTGCACTACACCATAGAACACTGCTGTAAACCTGATTGACTTTGTATTTGTCCTACAATGTCTAGCAACCAGTTTCCCAATAAAGAATATACTTACTTTCTTCAATACCTTCATTTTAGCAGCTTCAGAAGCATGCTCGTAACAGTTCGTTAAGCCAATGGGTTAAGTAATGAATGCTTTAGGTCTACAAACCATAACTGTAATTCTCATTGTAAATTGAAATTTATTTCTACACCTCTCTACGTGACTAACAGAGATTGTGAGAGAAAGTAGAGCTCTGTTGCACTACACCATAGAAGTCAATTAAATAAACAGTATATGCTCCCAAAACAACACATGCAGTGCCACAAAACTATTTGTGAGTGTTTAACTAAATTCATATTGAAAAGACAATTTGACACAAGTCGTACAAGGTCGTAGGGCAAAACACATTTCATGAGAACTTTGTCTTAAACATCACAGAAAATTACAAATTTATTAATTTATTAATACAAACAAAAGTATCTTGAAATACTCTGTTACCCCATGCTTTCTTTATTTTCTGTTATTTACTGCTTATTCACTTGCTTGCAAACTCGCTTCCGATAGCGTGCAGCGCTCTACCTTCTCTCGCTATCTGGGTAGCCATGTTGCTTATAAGTAGGGCGCCTACGAGTAGCAGTTTCGAAACTCCGCCACTGCCCTACCTGTGGTAGTGCCAGTTCCAAGCCTGGAGAAGGAGGAGGGCGACACTAATCATCTTTGTTATGACACAGTGTCGTTAAGCAGCAACTAAGTGAAGTAGCAGTTCCAGAATTATCACGATTGTTTATTTGTGATCGGCTGAAGGCGGTCTTACATGTAACTCTAAGTTTAATCGAAATTAATTTTGACCCCTCAGTGGCGGAGTTAAGCTAGAGCTGACCTACAGTAAACTTATGTTTTAACTGACCAGGAAAGTTAGACTATTTGTTTATTCAAAGAATTCAAGGCTGCACTAAAGCTAAGACGATGACAACAATATTCCTCCTCCTAATAACAAGTTATTTAGATTTATTTTGATTACCCATCTGATCGCCATGTGCTGCCATTGCGAAGCGCAGAAAAACATAATACACAGACGACGCATTATTGGAGACTCTGTTGCAGTTCCGTAAATTGACACGAGGTGTCGCCAGTAGGCTATATAATACGATCCAATTTATTATAATCAATGCTTTTCATGTAAACTAGGTCATATTTAGCCAGTGATGTGGTCTCGAGACCGCGGTCTTGGTCTCGACTCTCGAGACCGTCTCGAGACCGAAAAAATGCGGTCTTGGTCTTGGTCTCGAATGTACCGGTCTTGGTCTCGGTCTTGGTCTTTAAAGGTACGGTCTTGGTCTTAAAGGTGTGATCTTGGTCTTGGGCGTCTGGTCTCGGTCATTCGCCTTTGGTCTTGTCCTTGCGCCTTTGGTTCGGCCTTTGGTGGGAACTAGAGTGGGGATTATTTGTTAAATGTTGTCGATATTTTCGGTTTCTTATCAGAAGCGACAAGAAAATGTTGAGGCACAGTTAAATATGACCTCTGATGCTTTAGTGACTGGCTATAATAATAATTATTCTAACACTGATGCAGTTTCTCGAGGCAAAATCAGTAGCCGGGTAAAAGATGCAGATCAAGTATTTGGGGCGGAATTTTTCTCTACTGGCAAAGTGTTTGTATTCCGCAACACCTGCACCTATTGAGACGGGGAGGGGGTTAAACCTCGATAATTGTCTATTATTGGTCATCAATTGAGCTAGAGAACATCTATCAGACAAGTACCACCGGGGGAAGTATGGTTGTGGAAGAGGAGTAACTTGTATTCCGTGTTACTTCTGACTGCTGTTAGGCCTTACTGCTTTTAACTGTTGTATTACGTTAATAATTATTATAATTCCTTTATTGTTTATTGTCATATGTAGCTATTTTACCATCCCTTCATGAGACCTCGAAGACTTGGGGACAAAACCATCGCTATAAAATAATATAATAAGCATCTGATGGGAATAATATGTAGGCCTAACACTACAACTGAGAATTGCGTTTATGGTCTCGAGGCTTAGATCTTGGTCCTGGATGATGCGGTCTTGGTCTCGGTCTTGGACCACGCTGTCTTGGTCTCGGTCTTGGACCACGCGGTCTTGGTCTCGGTCTTGGACCTCGCGGTCTTGGAATTTTGGTCTCGTGCACAACACTGCGGTCTACATCTAATCCACGCAGAAACAATGAGGGGCCTATTTATTTTTCAATAGATCAGTAGAATCTCCGATTCGCAAGCATATGCATTTGTGTAATTGTGTTAAGCACCCCTCGCCCCTCGATGCGTACTTATTCGGACTGGTATGAATTTTTATCTGGTCAACTTGTCCAAATTGATTTTGGAGGTCTGCCGCTCACTTCGCAGTCAGTTAAGCCATTAAATGTATATACTGAAGACTTGCCAATGGGCAGTCTGAAAGGACCTAGCTGTTGACTGGCAGCGAGATGGTTCAATTGTAACACGCTGGCACAGGCCCGTCCCAAGGATATCTGGGACCCCACCCCATTGGACTTGGAATACGTTATTAAAGTTATTCCTAGAAAAAGCCACCAGCCATATAATTAACTTAAATAATTCAAGTAATTTTACTTTTTCACTTAATTTAGACTTATGCGGCGTGTGACGTCATTATTATTATTTTTTCATAAATGGGCTTTTGGGGACCCCTAACCTTCGGCGGAATAGCTGGGGCCCTATGCGGTTGTGTATTCAGCGTATGCCTAGGGACGGGCCTGCGCTGGCACGAAGATCAGAAGGGCAAGATTCGATATCCGTTAGCCCCATAAGGTTGACTCAGCCTTCCACTCCACTCCTGGGGGCCCGGGGCATGTAAAATGAGCAGCAGGACAGATGGGCACCTTGCAGGCTGCCATACAGTTACATTTGATTCGTGTTAACCGTTTATTAATTACACATAGTAGTAACAGATGACAACACGTTTATTATTATTATTATTTATTAGTCGTTAAACAATGTCACAAATGATAGTAAATTTCCTGACATTATGAACAAGAAGCTGGCGAAGTTGGCAATTAAACTTTAGAACTGAACTGAAGAAATTGTCCATAAAACGTTGGAAGACCGTTGGGACTGCAAGGCGAACAAATTCAACAAACTATGGAGATTGTCTGTATCTGAAAAGGGAGTAGCCTATTAATAGTAAATTTGAGGCGATCGATATAATTCTCCTTGGTCGATCGCCTAGCATAGGTCTGGGCGATCGGTAAATCGATCGCGCTCGATGAGTTAGACTCCAAAAGGAAACTGGAACCAGACCATCATTTTATTTATCTAATTTACATCACTTGTTAAAGTTCAGGCTAGGATCGCTACAGCATTGCATCGACAAGCAGAGGAGGCTTATCGACAGTTAATAATTAAGTTTTGCGTATGGGCTACTCTATCGATCAGTTAATGGACAACGATAATAATATGCAGCTGTAATACGAATACGATACACAAAATACTCTGTACACAAAAGTACCGTGGTCGATCGCGCATCGATCGCCTACTCAGTCCAACGCGATCGATTTTCAAATCGCCTTCTATTTTCAAATGAGAAGCTCTGAGTAGCCTATAAGCTTAGTAAAACTAAAATTCATATATATGTATGCCTTTAACTACAATTCGCACATGCAACGTGTAAAAATTAAAAAAACGAGTAGTTTGTTTAATACTTATTTTTGAGGGTAGAGCGGCCCAGGACTTTAAATTGTCGTGATCAATATTTCGCCCAACAAAACTTATTTTGAGCATATATGCTAAAAATTATTACATCTAGTTTTCAGAACTGTAGATGGTAATATTTTGGATATATCTGCGCCCGTGTTCACAAAATAAGTCCATAGTTAAAAATAAAACAGCTCTCCGCAGCAAACGGTAACTAGCAGTGCGACCACTCTCCATTTTCTGAAATCCCAAGATTTTGCTAGAAAAATCCCAACATTGGCCAAAAGTGTACCAAAAGATCCCAAGTCACTTAAAAGGAAAACTTGTGATGAAATATGAAATGCATTTAACATCGCAATTATTCACAAAAATACCGAACTAAGAACTGGCAAAGAAAAAACCGGAGCATAGCTTGAATTAACAAATTGCCTCTGCTTGAATTAACAAATTGCAATGTTTACAAATTACAATAATAATAAATGTCTTTCAACTGTCAGTGAGTTTTTTCTAATCTGATTCGCTGCCAACTGTTGGAAAGTACGGTAAAAACTAGTCTGTATCCCTATAAAAAAATCCCAAGCTATGCAAAATCGCCAGATCCCAAGTCCGACCCCCAAAATCCGAAGCAGTGGTCGCACTGGTAACTACATAATGGAAGTCAAGAGGCGGCCATGATTCACATCGTCGTGCGGTGGTAGACGGAAGAGACATGTCGATGGATGAACGGGTGGAGTCGTGGGGATGAAGGAAGGTGAGGTATCCTGCAAGGCACGTCGTGAACGGATGGATGGTGTGGGAATGTGTATGGCGAATCGTCGATGAATGGTGACGATTCCTCGGTCGCATCGTCACCAAAGAGTGGCTTCGCTCACAACCAGCACTCGAGGAAATGAAGACGTCTCGCGCTGTAGACGAAGTGAAAAGAGACGTTTGAACAGATAGTGACAGCATACAGACGCACAACCTCAGCGTAACCATCACATGGGCGTATTCAGGAAAAAATTTCGGAGAGGGTTTTAAGATTTCTGGAGTGTTTTCCATTGGAGATGGTCGCAAAAATTAAGGTTTTTGGCATTTAATATGTAAAATCATATAAAAAATGTTTCTGAAACTCATTTGGGCGGGGGTGGGTTGAACCCTGAAAACCCTCCTAAATACGCCCATTCACTATCATTGTGGTCGCCCGAGACGTACGAAGGACCACAGAGTCCGGTTGCGCAGTGGTTGCTTTTGATTTGAGAGCATTTCCATGGACACATGTAGAGAGAAACTTGGTCGCATGTCGACACCATGTGGCGTTATTTACGTGCGACTGTCGTCCACGTTCCGTCGCCTCGGTCCATTCAAGGGTTCTTCGTCGCCGTAGACGTCTGGTCTCGATTTGTTTTCTTCTCTCTTCGTTGCCTGAAGTCGACGGTTGACTTGTGTCCAAGTGCACCATCTTTTAGTGTTACAACAACAAACAAAATACAATGGTCAACTAGGTGGCAAAAGAAACGTTCACAACAGTCAACATTGGACAATCAGGAAACAGTGGTCAATGTAATTGCAGACAGATCAGATTTACTTGTTGCAGACATGCTGCACCAATCAGAATCACCAGCATCTGACGTTGCATCATCTGATCCAATAAAATCAATTTTCACCGCAGTATTGGACCCAATACTTCATTGGCTACCTCTCTCTGTGCACATCCAATTTAAAGTTCTCATTCTCATGCTCAAATCTCAACTGGGTCTTGCTCCAAAATATCTTTGTCATCAAATTCTCCGCCCCCTCTCTGCCACGTCAAAGCGTCCTCTCAGATCCTCTGACCGGCTTGACCTTTTGTTCCCCGTGTTAGGACCACAATGGCACAATCCAGCTCCTTTGTGTGCATAGGTCCCTCTCTCTGGAATCGGCTTCCTCCTTCTCTACGCTCTACAATCCTCTCTGGTAGCATCTCTACCTCTTTTCTCACCTTAAAACCTTCCTGTTTCCTCGGAGTACCTCGCACTGGGAGCGCTTCTGAAAGGCTTATGCTATGAGACGCTCTTTATAAATGATCAAATACAATACAATACAATACAATAGCATCATATTCAGAATCAGCTCCAGCAACATCAGGCCAAGCCAGCACTATCAGATTCATTCATTCATTCATTCATTCATTCAGAGGACTTATATAGCGCCCCTCCAAGATATCCTACTCAGAGGCGCTCCCAGCCCAACTACGGCGATAGAGAACAGTTTTCAATAGATCCCATGTAAGTATAGCCATTATTACTCCATTAGCAAACTCACAATGGGACGTCTAACAGGTTAACAAGTGTAAACATCCTTGTAATGAAACCCTTTCTAGTGAAGAGGTCGGAACGTGGAATATCACAGTTAGAGAAAAACATGGCAACATACCAAACCTAATTAATATGTTTAACTTTACAAACCCTTTAATGGGTGCTTTAGACTTGTTATGGATAGGATCAGTAAAGTTAAACATATTAATATTATCGAATATGTAGTTATAGGCATGTCTGTTTAATAGTGTCAGATGATATAACATGTACATTATTAGTGCCATTACCTGCTAATCTGTGCTTCAGCACCTCTCGCTTGACATTTTGATCGTCACACACACGTATGCTGATGGGACCGGACCGTCAATGGTGAAATGTTCTGTGACATTTCCATCGAAAATCAGACAGTTGCCAGCGTCATTAGCGTATTGTACATCATTGCGACAGCTTCTCGTTGTAGACTCCAGAATCAACCGTCGCTTGTAACAGGTCAGCTTCAGTGCTCCACCCTACAATGACATTACATCCCTGGTAAAATAAACAGAAAATCTGTCTCGCGCGCTAGCACAAAGTCGGTCATGTCCGACAGTTAAGTTATGATCGACTCGACTCCGCACAAGATGTCTGGATGGTGGTGTAGGAAGGAGTGTGAGTGTCTGGCTGGATCTGTCTTATGGTAGTCTTAATAGGTTTTAGTTTGTCTTGTTGTATCATTACTGTTATATCTAAAGATATCTAACACGTCTATTTAAGCCTCTGGAAAGTGGGCGTAAGAGACTTGTTCGGTTGTGCGTTGATAACAGACAGTTTTGTTGTGAATAAATTTCTTTTAATGAAAACAAACTGTAGTCTTCACTGTGGGTTTGGACAACTCAGGACAATGCACACTGATGAGTCCTTACAATATATATATTTTGCCATTTGTTTGGAATTCCGTTTTCAATTGGTAATTGAATATTTGTGTTTTTCTTCATTTGAGACCATACGTATGTCTGTGTCTTGGACCGTTGTGTAAATGGGAAGGTCCAATGGAACGTGTGATGGCACACATTAGAGAACAACATGGTAACATACCAAATCTAATGGGTACGAATGTAGTAAATAGTTGATCTGACACATGATGTGCATGCTAACAGACATTCACTCGGTAGCAACATCATGGTGAGAATTTAGAGAGTAGAAAAAGAATGCAATGATTGTTAGAAGATTCTAACGAGAGAGGAAGAATGAATGGTAAGACAAGGATTTTGATTGACATGCTGCTAACTTTATGCTGCATCTAATCATACTGAAGCAAACCAAATAGGCCCCTATTAATTGTAATTAATACAATGAACTCTTTAGTCTCTTGATAACTCTTGTTATTTGTTTTTCTTACACAGAATGAAGAGCTGTTGGAAACAGTACACTCCGCAAACTGTGGCGTCAGAACGTTCCAAATATCGTCATAACAAAACCACGGAGCGACATCTGTTGGGAATGTCACCAGAACAACACAGCCATTTATAGGACAGCCAACCTTCCAGAGTGTGTGAAGAGTGCAAAACTCTTGAAGCAGGAGAAACAGTTGATAACGGTTGTGAACGAAAGGTCACTGTATCAAAGTATGGCGGCAGATTGCAAACTTGAAGCTGTTGGTTTACAGTTGTCACAGAACGCAACGTGTAGTCAGGCAACATTCGAAATCTGGGTTTGGATAAGGTGGCCAACAGGATTCTGTTCCTGTGCAAATACGCATCAAGTGGATGTAGCGCAACCTTGCCACATACAATCAAGGGTGGACATGATGAATGTTGCGACTTCAGGTAACGAGTGTCTTTTTTCCTTTAAAGTATCGATTAATTATTTAGCCTTGTGGAAAACTAAACAATGGAAGATTGGGAAGAGCATATATATATTTTGCCATTCATAAGCAGTGGCGTTAGCTTGGCTGTGTCATGGGAAAGACTCGTGATCCAGTCATGCTACAATCATCATTTCACGCTAGTCCTACAACGACGAGAGTGTGGAATTGATGTAAATGAAAGGTGTGGAATGAATGGGATACATTAGATTGATTGGCATGACATGTTGGATTTTGTATAAACATGATTTTACTTCTATTCATGTACTGTTATTTTAGGGTGGAGCTGCGTTGATCGACGAGTTGATTACTTTGGCAGGCCATACCGAGAAGTTGTCGCCGTGCGGTTGAATTGTGTATTGCTGATGGCGAATGCATAAGTTTGACTGAGGCTATATACAAACAATTCATTAATGAGAACACCATTACTATTCACATTATAATTAAACTAAGGTAAATCAACATCTGTAGACTTCATAGCATGCAACTCCTATCCTTGGTTTGAGCATGCTTTAATATAGTTGCAGTTATAAGATTGTTTGAATTTGAATGACGAGCCGATTACTTTGGCAGGCCATACCAAGAAGTTGTCGCCGTGCGGTTCAATTGTGTATTGCTGATGGCGAATGCATAAGTTTGACTGAGGCTATATACAAACAATTCATTAATGAGGACACCATTAACATTCATATTTCGATTAAAATAAAGTAAATCGACATCTGTGGACTTCATAGCTTGCAACTCCTAGGTTTGATTTATGCATGTTTTAATGTGGTTGTAGTTATAAGATTGTTTGAATTTGAATGTCGATGGTGCATATAAAGAAGACAGGTGTTGTCATACGGGAACAGGTGTGTGTGTTGTCTCTAAAAGTATGTATGAGTGCAAACCTCGACTGTTTAATACAGCGAGGTTTAATTAGTCATGCGAGAATAAGCAGTTGGATGTTTAGTGGTTTACCCTTCTGTTACACACTGTAATGTTTACAGCCAGTCCTATAATATAATTACATTTGAATTGTTAACACATTGTATCATCCATGTTGCGGCTTTGAACAATTGTTATAGACATGTATAGTGAATGGCGCACACAGCCAAGTCATAATCATGTTAACTGCCAGACAGACAGGCTATTAATCTTCCATGGCAGCACAGAACTGCATCGAGAGGCAACAGTATACAAACATTTATATTAAGAAATGTAAAGGCATAGATTAAAATGGGACTTTATTCATGGACTTTAGGCTGTGGTGTCCATGGAAATCATCTTGGAGAGGCTGAAATGCCATAGCAAACAAAATCCCATGTTGGTTGCCATGGGAGACGAGGAGCCACGGAGCATGTCTTTCTCGTCGTGGAAGGACAAGCAATTGAAAGTCGAGGTGGCGGATTGCTCTTTGGGTTAGATGAGCTGATGAAGTTGTATTTCATCATGCAGATGGCTTATCCACCTGAATGCTTCCACATACTCCAGTTTATCCAACATGTTGTCCTTGAAGTTAAAGATGGAGCGGACATGCCGCTTGGTTCTTGACTTGACACAATATGTCAGGTCTGGTGAAGGTGACATTACACTGGACTAGACACTCAATCTGGTCGGTGGGTGCTCACTGTTCCGGTCTGCCTCGCGAAATGACTTGATTGTACCCTGCCCTCGAACCACCATCCGTGCTCATCGGGACTTCTCAGTGGTGCCGCCACGGATCTGGAATGATCCTGCTCTTGTGGATCAGAAAAGGTCACCAAAACCGCTCACTGTCATGCCTTGATACAGACTTAAATTCTTTCTCAAACTTATTCTTCTAGAGGGACCTGTTTACGTTCATAATCTAACTCCGGACAGGGGTCTCATACTATTAAAACTATTACTACTTCCATTGCTCAATAGCGTCTCCTTGAATGTTATTATTTATTGGTTTTGGTACTATTACAGGTACTGGCAGTTGCAAAAATCTTGAGCGAATAGTATGTGGCTGATCTTGATGATGACAACGAAGAGTTGGCCTATGTATGAAAGCGAAGAAAAAGCCCGAGGTCACGGACCATAGATTCTGAGGAAGACAACATTCGTGTCATTTGAAACGGGAGGAGGCAAGTGCAATCTCGGTTCAACCGGGAGTATCGGACTTGCTGGAAACTCTCCAACAATCTCTGTAGCCCTGTCACAAAAGAAACTCGACAATAGGCAAAAATATGACAACCAGGTGATTCAGAAAAGGTCACGGCAACGTCATCAACAGCACGAGCAAAGAAAAGCAAGAGGTGCTTGTAACTGGGAACAGGACCGAGCGCCACCCATCAACCCCACTTTTTAATGCTTTCTGCCGTGCGAATGGGGAAACCGGGTACGTTAACAAATCACACTGTTTGCACAATGGCGAAGGCAACATGTCATGCCCTGTACTTTTTCGACACATCTGTGAGCTCAGCGAATCAACCGGTTCGTCGGCACACACGCGAAAGTACTCCCTCTCTACAAACCAAGCGCTGGATACCGATGTCAAGATTCCACAAGTGAGCTGGCCAAAATCAGTAGACCTATGATGGAGGTAGACACGGTACAGGTTGCACAATTTGAAGGGAAAGCACTTGGTGATAACCAAATCTCAGGTAATTCAAAACATTTCAATTGTGTTCTCGACATTTAAATGCTAATCAGTTATAGTTATTATGCAGTGACACGACTATAGATAAGGGTGACTGTTATATAATGAAGGTTGTAATGATTACAGAGACAGTCACTACTTATTTACAAAGGAATTTAAAGGGCAATATGGTGATCCACGCTGCATTGAAAAACTTCAAGAGTTCTCTGACAGAATAAACCGAGAAATGGGTCAAATGTATAAAAGTGGAAGCTTTTAACTGGCTACGTGCATATATGAAACACAGGGAACAAGCTCTTATTAGGTAGTCCTAAAGTGACAAGTCTGGCTAGAGCTACACTCTTTAATCGTCATACAGTTAACGAATTTTGTAGCTACTTGCGAGAAGTACATCTCTGGCATCAGTTTTCTCCTCAAAATATATTAAACGTGGACGAGACAAGGCTAACTACGGTACAAAAGCCAGTCAAAGTCTTTCCAGGACAAGGTGAAAAACAGGTAGGCCGGATTACGCCAGCGGAACATTGATTACAGCCTGCTGTGCTGTAAATGTGATTGGGATATGAATAGAATTCATCCATGTCCATTTTAAAGAAAACATGATCAAGATGGACCTCCTGGTTGTGTTGGAGTTGCTAGTTAATCCGGTGGGATGACTGCTGCGGACGAAACAAGGATTCTGTCTTACTGCTCCTAGATAACCACGAAAGCCCTGCGTCTGTCGACTGCTTAGATCTTGCGAAAGACAACGGAATAACCATGTTGAGTTTTCCACCACACGGCAGCCATAAACTTCAACCACTCGACAGATCTGTTTACAGGCCTTTACAAACTATTACAACACAGCTGGTGATGATTGGGTCGCAGGTGTTATAGTCCGCAGGTCAACGGATCAGTAGACCTACCCGAAACGATGCACCAAGCCGTGAAACGATACCAGGTAGGTTCTGAAGGAAGTCGAGGCCTATCCATCTTCACACGCTGCCATACTCTGTTTGCCGACTAAATCAGTTAAAGTTTAAGTAACTGCCCCATTTATGCTGATTTAGCGAAGGAATGGTCACTTACTTAATATTTTACGGCAACATCAAGTCGAGTTACCAAAAAAGGCTGCACTCTTCTTACAACAGCATGAAAAAGTGAAGTGGAACCTTTTGTGCAGAATGTTTCAGGTGGAAATATTACCATTTTGTTATAGTGGTTGGAATTGCCTCACCATTGCTCAGCCAAGGCTGCGACTTGTAAACGAAACACCACAAATAAATGTTGACGGTGTTCCTGTTTTCAAAAGTATGAATGGACGGTTTTGGCCTATCCTTGGTAAGATATACAAGCCATTTGTCAGCCAGCCGTTTATTATTGGTGTCTTTTATGGTTTAAGTAAACACAAAAATTGGACTTATGCATGACTTTGTTCTTGAATGCTGTCAACTTCAAGAACATGGCCTTGTAATCTTGTATACATAACTTTGGACACACTCACACCATCTCTGTGTTTATATGTGATGTACCTGCTAACATTGTTACCCTTCATGACATACATGTACTATGACGAATGCGGCAATATGTTATTTCAGACGATGAAGAGTGAAGCGGAGGTGCCAGCAACCGAACCACAACGTCATGGCGACTCAGGATCTGGAGCAGTGTGTGCTCTGTTGGGACATCTTCGATGGGGCAGATCCTAGAGATGCGCTCTCCATCGTCACTGGAACCAGACCCATGGACTAACTACTTTTCCGACCGTAACAACACAGTGGGGAACAGAAAGCGCCAGAGAATCTCTGCGTCGATTCACGGAGTCGGTCAGGGAGATCGCCTCCTCCTATTGGACTCAGCGTTCGGTTGCCGTTAATGACGATGTGACTTCCGGGTTTGGCGACGCCATCGTGTGTGGGTCTCCAGATCATGGAGAACGCTCTAGCCCGTCGGGGGAGGACAGTCCTCCCCGCGCTCCTCCTCCTTCGCCTGATTTTACCTGGTCGTGTGGCTGGCTTCCGAGATTCAAGTCTCAGACTCTTGCCTTGTTGGGAAACCAAAGCACACATCTACGACATTTACGTGAAGTCTTGTATGGAAGACAGAACTTTGAGTTTCACTTCATTTGTGAGAATTTGGAAGAATGTTGTGCCATTCATTGTGATTCAGTTGCCACGCACTGATCTATGCTTTACATGCCAGCAAAACACCATGATACTGAGTGCTCTTGTCAACATGGATGTGGAAAAGAAATCTGAATGCATAAAACAATCATTAGATCATCTGAATTTGGTTCAGCACGAGCGACGTGTTTATCTAGGGTGCTGAGGTGATGATGATGATGACCATCCGTTCCACTCAACGGCAACGAGCGAAGAACATTCAGCAGATGATATGGCCAAACGAGATGATGACTTCTGCCTCGCGTACTGCCCTGCTGCTGACGACGGGTTTCATCATAGCGAGGACGAGCACGAGAACGAACAGGAAGTCGAACAGGAGGACGAACCGGAGGACGAACAGGAGGACGAGGGAGTGGAAGAGGTAGAAAGAAGAGGAGAAATCTCTTCCCCCTCTCTATCTGAAGCGGTGCGCCAATCGCCCTGGCGCAATATCCAGCCCACCCGAACGTCCTTTTCCCAAGCGAATCCAACATGCGGGCGGCAGGAGACTTCCTGTTGGCAGCACTCGTGCAGCACGTTGCGGTGACGACCGACTGCGACGACCGTACGGCGGGAGACACGCGCCGGACGCCTGTCCGAACGTCCCTTTCCCAGAGGATCCGAACGTAAGTAATGCAATACAGCTCCTGTTGGCAGGACTCGTGCAGCACGTTGTAGCGAATGTCCTTGAGACCCCACACAAATCATATTACTAAGTGCTGTAGATAGATGCTCTTATATATATATGTATGTACAGTTAAGGAGTAAGGCTGCAGTAATTGTTAGGATGTTGTAGTGTATAGGATTAATTATTCATTTAATTAATTGAACCAGCGTCAGAACCAGCGATATAGATAATAATATTTAGCTAAGCTTCGGGGATAACCTGTGGTGTTGGGTTAATCCGTACCGATGTTGGCGAGACGTGATTGGTTGGATTAAAATACGGACCGTTGAGAACTGTCGTCTGCTAGGTGAACCGCGGTTTGCCGCCTTCACGCCTGGACTGCAGAATTAATCGCAAAGGATCAATTCAGTGTTGCTGTTGACTGCAAAGACTAAGGTAGTCGATCGAGTCAGTTCAATAGACAAACTCCTGATCTTACAGCAAATTTTGGTAATTTGTTGTAACGAGAACGATCAGAAGAAAGCGAAGTTACGTTACGTGTCCATCGACACACTTCGTTGAATCGGTAGTGTTGTGAACGTTGAAAATCTCGTCGGACTAACGAAAGTTTCGGCGGATAACGTACGATCGACTGGGTTTGATATCTAACGCAAAAGTGCGATTTATAACTCAAACGTAGAACGTTTTCGTTTACGAGTTATACGAACTCTGAACTTTGGTGTGATTCGCCACGCAATCATCATCAAGAACTAGCCAGGAGATAAGCTGGGAGAAACGCTGAATTCAACAAGAAGAATTACTACAAGCAGAATGGCCATGACAAGAGGAACCATCGAAAAGAACTTCGTCAGCCTGAAGCAAGCCAAGTCAGTCGAGAGGGAGATCAATGACGATCTACTGTAACTACACGACGAGCGGACAGTTCAAGTGAATATAACTTTTCATCACAGAGTTGTTTGGGGAGGTTAGCTAGGGCCTTATAAAACATAAATTTAAGTAGTCAATGATGCTGGTTCTAAGTAAGGATTGTAGCCTATGAACTAATGAATAACTAGTCTTTCTAGAATAGGTAAATATAGCATCAACATTGTAATATAATTGTATTTAAATCAGACATTTATTGAACTAATTAATATTCAAAACTCAAGACTGTCTTCATTGAATTCTACTATAATGATAGGCCTTACATGCATTGCTACCTTCTCCATAGGGAGCTAATAAAGTAACGTGAGTAAGATCCAACTCTAAGCATCCCCTATAGAGGCAAGGGGGGACCCGTTACACACGTTGAGGTGACGACCGACTGCGACGACCGTACGGCGGGTGACACGCGCCGGGCGTCGGACGCTTCTGTGCAGTACGTGGGCGCGTCTTCGCCTCAGAGGGAGGCCGGCGTTGAAGGCAACCAGGATGCAGATCGATCGGAAGAAGACCGGCCTACGCGTCCGGCTCCGGCTGTGAGACGATGAAGATGTTGCTGCCTTTCACAAGATATCGAACCATCTCTTCTCCTGATCTGTAATTGTCTCGTGTACTTTTTTTTAACAGCGCTCTCAAACAACCGAAAAGTCCGCAGCAGCAGCAGCATCAGACTACGACCGCGTCGCCTCCATGGGAATCTCAAAACAGCAGCTCTACGGAAATATGGTATACTGGAGGTGATGATGATGATGACCATCCGTTCCACTCAACGGCAACGAGCGAAGAACATTCAGCAGATGATATGGCCAAACGAGATGATGACTTCTGCCGCGCGTACTGCCCTGCTGCTGACGACAGGTTTCATCATAGCGAGGACGAGCACGAGAACGAACAGGAAGTCGAACAGGAGGACGAACCGGAGGACGAACAGGAGGACGAACAGGAGGAAGAGGGAGTGGAAGAGGTAGAAAGAAGAGGAGAAATCTCTTCCCCCCTCTCTATCTGAAGCGGTGCGCCAATCGCCCGGGCGCAATATCCAGGCGTCCCTCACAGACACTCGCGCAGCCCACCCGAACGTCCTTTTCCCAAGCGAATCCAACATGCGGGCGGCAGGAGACTTCCTGTTGGCACGTGTGACACGCGCCGGGCGTCGGACGCTTCTGTGCAGTACGTGGACGCGTCTTCGCCTCAGAGGGAGGCCGGCGTTGAAGGCAACCAGGATGCATATCGATCGGAAGAAGACCGGCCTACGCGTCCGGCTCCGGCTGTGAGACGGAGCGAGAGGCTGAAGGGAGTCGTCAGAGACTACTTGGAATATTAGACTTGTGTATAATAGAAATAATAATAATAATAATATTCTTTATTAATTGAACCTGACGTAAACACTACATAACAGTTCTCTGAAAGCTAAGTGTGGACTAATTCAGTGCAATACTTTTATGTCAGACATGGCTCCACAATTTTATAATGCATGGAAGGTGGTTATGGGTGAATGTCCACACAGGATGTATCGTGCCTGGCAAGTCGACAAGAGTTTCTGGGAAACCTGCCGCCATCTCATCAAACACACCGAGAAGGTTGTTTGTTTATAAAAACCTGCGCACATTAATGGACGAGCAAGACACAGTGACGTTCGATACGTCATTGCCACATTTCATTAGTCAGCTACAAAGTGATGATGATACAGCTGCATTTCTGAACTTCTTTCAATCACATTTTGCCATCTGCGTCAACAGCTTGGCTTACAGTTACCGTGCAAGGTGTGGCATTACCACCAACATGCATCTGGAGAAGATGGATGGCATCCTTAAGCACATCTATATGAATGGTAAGAAGAACAAACCATCACAACAACAAGTCTCAGCTGCGATAAGGGCGGGTTTGTCACTTTTGTATGTTCAAGCATGACAACATCTCCATGAAACCCTAAGAATGAGACTATTTACGATTTTCTTCTTTCAAAATCAATTTTATACTCTCTTGCTCATGACTCAAGGTAAACAACAATTTAGATAATTTCACGTTTGGTCAGAATGACAGAAAAGTAAATAAAGCCTGTGCATATTCCTATACATATTTCTAGGAATTCTGTTGAGAGCTCATTGCCTGAAAAAGCTACAGAGAAATGGTGTCTCTTTTGCATTTCACCATGTTTCACAGGTGTTCTGATCCTTGCAGATGATGCTAAATGGAAGGCTTATTTGTTGTGCCGTGACATATTTGCTGTAATGATTACAGACGAGGACACTTCTTAATTAAGACTGACAAACAGTTCAATAAAATCACCGACAAGTAAACTATTTCCGTTCACTACTTTCTTTATTAACCTTAGACACGAGAAAATTTCTGTCCTGTGAAATAATCGTCGGTGTATGAGGTTTTAGACCAAACACCAGTATTCTTAGCATGTCGCTCATGTCATGTGCCACTTCAAAAATGTTTCCTACATTCTTTCCAAACGACATCAATTAAGACAATGTTGGGAGCAAAATTCTAGTGATTTTTAAAGAAAGAACCAGAATAAAAAGGGCTCTGGAACTTCATATCTTTTGGAAAACTAAGCTTAGATATACAAGTGATGTTGATGAGCAAGTTAGATGCTGTTGTGGATGACCTACAAAATGATTCTGTTATGTTACGCTCCAATATATATATAGAAGACCTATGTGCTTAGTCCTGGGGCTGAGTGGGGTCCTGTGTGCAATCATATGTCCCCTATTTTTGACTCTGGATACTTGTAGGGGACCCATATGAGATTGAAAAAAACTTGGGTAGACATTCCAGATGTGGGGCATAAATGTTTAATTCTAGATGACGTTCAAGATGGCCGCCGCATCATTATATCCTATATAATTGCATCTGTGTCTGTCTTGGAATGATGAATTTGGTGTCCTTACCTAGGTTTTTGGGGTCAAGGAATCCGTTAAAATCATTTTCAGTCAAAAAAAATTACGGTTAAACGTTAATTCCAAGATGGCCACCAAAATACGAGGCGCAATGGAGTGGGTTCAAGCCCCGGACGCGGCACTGCTCACAGCTAAATTATTAATGCGATACACCCTTTCAGAAAGGTGTTGAATACTCACAAGTATCGCTATCTGATATACAGTGGCACATAAAATGTGTACATGACGTGAGATACAGTCCCCGATATCTTTCAAATTGATCGCGATAGGGAAATCAAACATAGCTTTAAAACTTAGCTTTAAAATGGCGACGCGGCCTTTTGACAAGCCTTTTTAGTTTCGTAATTGAGCTCGTAGATTAAACTTGGTTTCTTTTGTATTTGCAGGCAATGACTGAAGTTAAAGGGATTCCTTTGAAGAGGTCGCGCTATGAAGTCGCTGAAATTGACATCAACAAGTGTATCATTTGCCAGATCGACACTAATGAATCAATATGCGGCAATGAACAGGCACGGTTGAAGATACTAGAGGCTGCTAGAATACGTAAGGATTTGGTTGCAAGGAGACTAGAACAAGTTGAACATGAACTGTTTGTTTATCATGTGAACAACGAATGTTATAAATCATACACCCTCAAAAAAACACTGATGAAACTTCAAGAAGAGTCATGCAAAGCTACCGATGAGTCAGAGGGAGATGAATCGGTGCCCACCCAATCTGTTATCAGAGCAACCAGAGCCAAAATAACACCACGGGCTCCACCATCTACTGATATACCAGCGTCTCATAAGACATGTACGGTGTGTGGCAATGTTAAGCAAAAAGGAGAACGGCAGAAGTTCAGGATGTGTGAAGATGTTCGTGCAGAAAAGTTCCTTAAGGCTGCAGTATTCTTTCAAGACGAAGTGTACTATCGGACAAGTGACCTGCAAGATGTTCACTCTGTGTTTGGGTCAGATCTATACTGTCACAAAAACTGCATCCGCAGTTATCTTATGCAGTATGACCGAGCAAAAAGTTCATGTGATGCGCCATCGAACAGCACAGCCAAAAATATGTGTTTTGCGAAGTTGTTGTCGAACATTGATTCTCCTTTGAAGAGTGGACAGGGTTTTCCATTAAGTGACCTCCGGGACAATGTCAATGGTTTTAAAGATTCAACTGAAACGTTTTCGAACAGAGACATTCGACTTTTTCTTGAAAGTCACTATGGCCAAGACTTGAACATTTCCAGGCCTACAGAGGCAAATAAATGTGACATGGTGTTCCTAAACGTCACCACTCCTGCAGACATGGCTGGCTTAATTCGGTCCAGCAATCACATTACTCAATGCGCATCGACAATTAGGCAAGTTCTTGTGGACTTTAATTTTGACTTGCAGGACAAGTTTTGTGACTCTGTTGATCTGAAGGAAGCCTGGGATAATATGCAAATCCCAGATGAGTTAGCAACGTTTTTGTGTGTGCTGCTAAATTATGACCGAAATGATCTTAAGTACACCCTGGACGACGATAATGCTGACACTTCTGATTATGAATCTAGTTGTAACGGCAGAGAGTCACCACAATTGAGAAAACTGAAGTCAGTTTTCCAGGTTCTGTATTTCATGGTGCATAATGGTCGACGCAGGACACCACTCCATATGATGTGTGGAGAGGGAATTCACGCTGCCTGCAAGAGTAAGACGCTCATCACCTCTCTAAACCATTTAGGAATATCAGTGAGTTACGACGAAATTCTCCGGTACCAGAATGACTTGGCGGACTTGGTTTGCACAAACGGAAGTACTGATGTTCCTTTGCCAAGCCATCTGAACCCAGAGAAATTTACTACTGCCGCATTCGATAATTTTGATCACGAGGAGGCGACGGTATCGGGTCTGGGCGGTACTCATGATACTGTTTCTGTTTTATATCAGGACAAATCAGATGGCGTTCAGAGGAAGCCAAAAATCTCGGAAACGGGTGTTGTTCATGGTCCTAAGTCCTTTCAGAAGACACTGAAATGCCAAGAGCTAAAAGACTTCTTCAAACCAGCTAAGAGGGGAGACATACCAAGTGACTTTTCAGTAAGTTACCCGATATTAAGCGATGAATGTAGGACGAAAGCGAAAGAAAAAGATCTTACATGGTCACTAGCCCGGATGAATTTGTCGAGTTTAGAAGAAGGCTCAATCCAACGGGACAGCGTTGACCAACAAATGCCATGCTGGAGTGCCTTCAACTCAGTTGTGACAGCGGAGAAGCTGACTGAAAGGATCGTAGGCTTTTTGCCAATTCTACCCCACCCTGTCACTCAATACAGCACAGTGTATACCGCTCTCAGAAACTTTCAGAACGTCTTGCGACAACTTGGTCAGGACCGCTTAGCTATAACATGCGACGAAGGTGTTTACAGAATAGCACGAGAGATCGTGATGTTGCGCCCAGACGAATTCACAGACTTGACTCTTTGCTTAGGCTCTTTTCACTTGGTTAAGATCTATCTCGGTTGTATAGGTAGGTATCTTCGCGGAAGTGGCGCAGACAGTATATTTATCGAAAATGAAATTTTTGGACCAAATACTACCCAGGCTGTCTTGGGAGGTACACATTATGTCAGGTCTCTTGATGGCTTGACTCTCCTTTCTGAGAGTATGGAAAGACTGCAATGGAGTGCATTCTTTGACCAACATGGTGCACAGAAATACATAGAGCCACTCAGGTTGCTTAGAGAAATGAAGCAAGAGGTTTCTGCAAAGAATAATGTGAAAAGTAAGGAGCTCCTTAACTCATTCCTGGGACTGTCAGGAGAGCTGTTCGAGGATTTCGAGGAGTTTAAGAGGAAAGGGAAGGCTCAAAGCAAAACATTCACCTACTGGGATCAGTTTATCGAAATGGTTCGGTTGGCAAAGGACATCGTGCGGGCTGACAGAGAAGGTGACTGGCATCTGCACATACATTCTGTGGAAGCCGTATTGCCATACTTTGCTGTTTTTGACAACAGCAACTATCTCCGATGGTGTTCTCTATACCTGGAGGACATGAAGAAATTGCCAGAGACTGCACCGCTTATCCATGCTAATTTCATGGCTGGACGTTTTGTAGTGAAGCGTTCTTCTACCCCATTCTCAGCTGTTGCTGCCGACATGTGTCTTGAACAGACCATCAACCGCTCATCTAAGGCAAGTGGAGGAATAATTGGAAATACAAAACGGAAGGAATACGTAACGAGATGGAACATCATTCACCATGAGTTGATGGCAGTAAATGAAACATTTCGTGATGTCACAGGTGTGCATTTCAACAACACAGAATTGACTGTTAACCATTCTTTCAGTCTTCGCCAAACGCAGGTAAACGACAGCAAGGTCGACATGATGATGGCGTACATTCTCAAATATGAAAATCCGTTTGAGGTCAAGCAGACAACTCAACTGAAACTACATAACTTTATCACCAGAGCTATCGTGCCAGATAACATTCAAGACAGTATATTGTCTGTTCAATTAACTGGACTTAATTTGTACCGTACATTTAGAAAGGAGCGCCTGGTGGAAAAGACGAAACGTCTCAGTGACACAATCAGCAGGAACAATGTTCAGACATTCGCAAGTGCCGAGGGAAAAACACCATCAGCCACAAAGACAAAACAGCGAGTCAAGAAGGAGTTAGGTGTAGCACAAAAGCAAGTAGACATTGCCAGGGTCCGTGGGTATGATGCCGAAGAGGTCTTCACCTACGATTTGCTCGAACAGAGTAGCCTGTTCGATGAGGAGGGACTTATGACGAAACCGACAAAACATGAGCTTATGAAAGAACTTGAATCAACAATTACTGCAGATGACTACATAGCTCCTACGCAGTGGACGGATATGTCAACTGGATACATTGTTGATGTTATGGCTAACGTTCGAAAGCTGAAAACGTCGTCATTGAACACCTTCGGGGAATTGTGCAATCAGTTTCTGAATATGATCTTTGGAGTGTGCAAAAATGCATCTCGCATTGACTTCATCTTCGATTCATACATCGAAGGATCAGTGAAATACAGCGAGCGAATGAGGCGAACTCAGAAAACCCCAGTATTGTACAGTAACATTACACTAGAAAGCAAGTTAGCAAAGGATATGGACAGTTTTTGGCCATCTGCAGCAAACAAAGTCCAAATGGAACTGCTAATAAAGGGATATATAATGGACCACTTCACAGCACATCCTGATGGTGTTGTCATCGTCCTAAGTCGGATAGTTGGTGATGAAACATCAACACCAACACAGTCGATAAAGAATGGAGAAGTGTTCCAACACCCAGACCTTGACACCGATCATGAAGAGGCCGACATCCGAATAATTCCACACGCTGTTACTGCTGTCAAACAGAGTTGCATGGCACGGATTGTAATCCTCTCAAGTGACACTGATGTATTCGTTGTAGCCATGTATTTCTACCATCTCTTGGTGGCGCATGGACTCGCTGAACTTTGGCTCAGAGGGGGAGTTGGAGACAAGACACGATTCATCCCTCTTCATGTAATAGCTGCAAAAGTTGGAAAGCAATTGTGTGAAGTCCTCCCTGCAACACATGCATTGACCGGCTGTGACATTACTAGCAAATTTGGCACAAAAGCTGCTGGCATCAAGGCCCAGCCTGTTCTGTACTTGAAAGACTTCGGGAGGGCACATACGGATGTGCATGACTGTGTGCACAACGCTGAGAAGTTCCTTGTGCAAGTGCTGAACAGAGGGAACCATGGCATTGAAACGATGGATCGTTTACGTTTCAGCTGGTACCATTACAGAACGTCTAAGACATTTTCTGATCTACCCCCAACTAGTTATGGTACTGAAGGTCATATTCTGCGGGCATTCTATGCAACCTACATTCAAATAAATTGCCTCGGAGACTTTTCACTGAACCCACTAGACTATGGATTTACCATGGAAAGCGAATGTCTCGTCCCACAGACATACCATCGTCATTTGCCAGATGAAGTGTCTTTGAAATGTAAATGTGTGAAATGTGCCACTCGCTCGTGTCCTTGTAGAGAAAGAAACGTCCGTTGCTGCATGTTCTGCAAATGCCAGGAAGACAGTCACATCAAGAACTGCAAAAACCCTCATGGTGTTATTTCAACAAACTAGTGTGGTTCATACAAACATTGAGAGTTAGAGCAGTATATGCTAACTGTACAACTTCTATACGGTGAACATTTGCAGATTGATGCGTGTTGTGTACAGCACTGTTCATGATAAATGCGATTTTCCAAATATGACAGTTTAAATGATATTACAGTAACATAACCAATAAAACATGCTTCAGTCTTCTTTTAAATTCTAATTTTTACATACCGTCCAGTACAGGGACACCTAGGTCAAGGAGAGTCCTGATTTATCACCTACCTCAATTCTGAACCTTTAAAGCTTGTCGAAAGGTCATTGCGCCTCGTATTTTGGTGGCCATCTTGGAATTAACGTTTAACCGTAATTTTTTTTGACTGAAAATGATTTTAACGGATTCCTTGACCCCAAAAACCTAGGTAAGGACACCAAATTCATCATTCCAAGACAGACACAGATGCAATTATATAGGATATAATGATGCGGCGGCCATCTTGAACGTCATCTAGAATTAAACATTTATGCCCCACATCTGGAATGTCTACCCAAGTTTTTTTCAATCTCATATGGGTCCCCTACAAGTATCCAGAGTCAAAAATAGGGGACATATGATTGCACACAGGACCCCACTCAGCCCCCGGTGCACGACACCATTGCCGAATGAACAGCTACCACACAGATCATGTGTCTATAGGGCTGAAGACCAACAAAGTTGTTGACATCAAACACATCAATGGCGATGACGACAGCTGTACACAGCGTCACGAAGCAGATACGACGCACGATTGCCCACCAAAATCTCAGCAACACCCACCAACAGAAACTGATAGACGAAGAAGCCCCCAACACACCAAAACAGCACAAGACCTAAACCAGCATCAACTGTTACAGACACAACAGCGGAAGCCCCCATACGAAATGATTCTGTTATGTTATGCTCCAATTTGCAGCTACTGTCAGTGAAATATGGTCTGATTTCTTTGTAGCTGACTGCATTGAGGCAGAAGAGGTGCCAGTCCAGTGAAATTTTGTGTGAAATTTCACGTGATGTACTATTTTCACAGGTGAAATACCTTATTTTACATGTGAAAGCCAGCTAAGGTCTGTGAAATATGAAGCGTGATTCACATATTTTAATATTGATCAGCATGGTTTACATGCAGAATTATCTTGAGCAGATTTTGAGACATGTACATCTGCTGCTGTCTGTTGTTAATGGGAAGAACATGAAATTTTTCTGCCTACTCAATGAGGGAAGGTGATTCTGGAAAGGATGGAAATGATACACTAACTGCTGCTCAGCTAAATAAAGGGATTGAAGGCATCCTGCAGATGCTGCAATTTGTTTATGTCATGATTGTTGTGATGGCTGCATAGATGACAGGGACTTAAACAGCATTCTTTCTATTGCTGTCTATATTGCACGTCTTCGAGAGCTGAAGTCGAGGACAGCAGAATCAGAGATGGACTGAAGAGAGAAGATACTGGCAACAGAAACAAGAAACAAGTGGAGAAGGAAACATAAATCCTCTACCATTTGCAGTGTGTAGCCAGCTGAAACACAAACCACGCCTGATGTTGAAGTTACGTCTGAAACTCCGCCACAACCATATGAAAATCTGCTTTCTGTATCCACGAGTCTACTTGAAAAATGGCTTGGAAGGTAAGAGTTCGAATCCCAGACAGCAGAAGGGAAGACGCAGACATACGACCAAATTGAAGACCACTACTCAAGCCGAGGAAGGGGAAGGGAGCAGACCAGACTCTGCTGTCCATGTATGGAAAAACCTACCTCCAGTCTCCCCTCAGAGGTTTTCTGCCTAAGTAGCCCACCGATAGGACACTGACCTCGGCTCAAAAATAAATGAAAGAACTGTATCAATGAAACCCTGCAACGTGATCTCGAGCAAAGAGAATATATATCACCCTCGCATGCAGGGTTCAGTCCCTTCTTTCTGATGTATATGCGCCAGCCAAAGTGTGTAGACACCGTGAATCATGACATCTGATCTGCAGCATCCACTGCCATTGCCTCAAGGCAGGAAAATGACGAGATGGAGCCCACGGTTTCTGATGTGACCGTTGCAGAGGTCATTGACAAATGCAGTCAAGTAGAGGAAACCATTCGTGGAAAGTTGAAATCTGCCCGGGAGAAACATTGAGGACCGAATATAAATACCCAGAAAAGAAAAGATACGTCATAAACAGCTGTTTCCGTTGGGGACAGGCTTTTGAAGAAAAATGCCCGCAAAAGCACACAGCTTGATGTGCGGCTGCAGCCAGAATACTCAGGCCCCTACACTGTTGAAGCCATAACCCCCAGTGGACAGGTGACCCTGAAAGAATTAAAGTGGGGGTTCAGCTGTCAACACGATATAATATTAGCCTATTGAAGCCCTACATAGTTAGTACTAAGACCATCATACGAATCGATTCGATAGATGAATAATTTACTATTTTGATACATTATTTTACAGACCATCTATGGAATGACAGCGTCAGTGACATACAGCTACTTCTAGCTGCTGACGTCATGGATGAGGGCCTCCATAACATAGCAGATAATCTATGGGATGATGGCGACCTCAGTGACACCCAGTTGCTTTCAGCCGTCAACGACATAAAGATGGATCTCCATACTACAGCAGACGACGATCCATGGAATGACTGCAACATTACTGATGCAGACTTTCAACGAATCGCCACCCAAGTGGAGGAACACATCAATGCTGATCAAGAGACTCTCAAACAGAATCGACTCAAAAGAGGCAAACAGCCATGTAAGCATGTTGTCACGTAGCACTGCATCAAGGAGACAGCGTGAGAAAAGGATTGCCGAATACATTTTGGAATCACCCGAAGTAAAAGTCAGACAATAGATCCATGTCATTTGCTGCTTTCACTGACACTTGGAGGATGTTTCTACCAGGGATTTGTATTCAGAAACCCCGGACTGATCTGTGCTCTACCTGCAAACAGCAAACTGTAAGTCTGCAGAAGCTGCGTTCACTGGACGAAGATGTTCGCAAAGATCTATTAAGTCAATCACTGAAGCATCTTGAAGTCGTGTCCGAACAGCGGCAGTATTACAAAGATTGCATTTCGAATGCAAACAGCAGGTAGGGCCAATCTACTTCCTTGTACCATACAAGTTGGCTCTTTTCGGAATTATGTGTGAACCTATGAGCCGTATGGTGATTTACATTATTCCGGAAGCTGTCTTAGTAAGCAAAGGCTCAAACCTCGTCATAAGTTTGCTGCACCACTTTCTGTCGAAGTATGCTGCCGGTGTTACTCAGATGGTGTTCAACGCAGACAACTGTGTAGGGCAAAACAAGAATAATACAGTCCTTCAGTACCTGATGTGGAGGGTTGTTACAGGGCTCAGTTCAAGGATTGAACTGGCGTTCATGATATCCGGACACACTAAGTTCGGTCCAGACTACGGGTTTGGCATATTTAAGCGTCTTTATAGACATGCAGAAGTTAACTCAGTGGATGAAGTGTGTAATCTGATGAGCGGTTCAAAGCTGTTGATTGCTGAACCAGTTGGCACGGAACAGGGTGAAGTGCGTATACCATGCTATGACTGGCAATCAAAGTTTGCTTCACTGGGTAAAATCTCTGGTATTAAACAGAATCATCATTTCTCATTTGACAGAGTGAAGCCGAATGTATGCTCTGTTAGGACATATGCTCAGTCCGCAGTTGCAGAAACTACGGTAGATTGGGACAACGAATCGATGTCTTCTGAAATGCCAGAGATTCTCATCCCAGCCGGTTTGTCCCATGCCAGGAAGGAGTACCTCTATGCAAAAATACGAAAGTATGTATCAAATGACATGAAGGACAGACTGTGCCCAAAGCCAGCTGATGCAGTGGAAGATATGCCAGAAACTTCAGCTGTGCAGAAAACTGTGCAGCCAACTGTTGTGCCTGTTAAAGAAGTCAGCAGTAGGAAAGCCAAGCAAGTTGCAGGCAAAAGTCTGCTTACTCGTTCTGTAGCTGCAACATCCGGTACTGAACAAATTCCAACCACCATGGGGCTATCCATGCCTCATAGGAAGCGTGCTGCTCCAACCTGTGGTTACTGTGGTGTTCAGGGACATAGAGATTCCTTTAGGTCAGGCAAACCTCTGTGTCCAAAACGCAAAGCAGAGTGTGGACAAAAATAACTTTTTGCTAGAGTTATTAATGCATGGTGTGTATAATATTATGATTGTTTTAGTGAGTATGGTATTGAAAACTGAACTGAACTCATCAAAGGACTGTTGTTTAAACCGAATTTGACATTTTGACTTGCAAACACTTTTGTATCGCAAAGGTTGGCAGTCCACAGATTTAATGAAAATCAGTCTTATGGATTTGGGTTCAATTGTGACACATAGACCAGCTATATTGGCTGAACCTGAGTTATATTTGATTGCCACCATTACGAGGTACTCATAAATTGTGCCCATTGAATAACAGTTAAGGATTTCTGTGCGAATTGTCTAGACAAAATGTGTCGTGTTTTAAAAACAAATTTCCCGAAAATGTCCAGTTCTCATGTTAAGCCATGTTTTATCTTATAAGTCGGTCATTTATCATCCAATTTTTATCTGGTTTTCAGCAAAATGTTCAGCTCACTTAGCTGGTTTGTGAAGGCATAATAACTCCAAACCCGACTTATGGTACCTTTTCATATGTCGGGACACATTTTGTAGTTTTACTTCAAATACTTTCAGAGTATTTGTGTTAGCAATATCAAATACCTTTACAAATACTTTTACAACTTGCCCTTGAGGAGTAGGCCTGATTCCCAATTATTTTAATTTCTCAGTTTTTTTTATTAAACCAAACTTATAAAAAATAAAATAATAATTGTTGTAGATTAATGTTACTTGGTGTCTACTTATAAAGTTGTGTTATTTGCTGATTACAGTTAAATTGTTTAAACAAGAACAAGGTTTTTAATTTCAAAATGTAGTACAAGATGTAACATAGTCAAATTATTTTCTTTTTTGGTTTTTTTCTTTTTTCTTTTTTGTAAAAGTTACGTTCTTTCCGTTTTTATTTAATTTTTACCGTTTTAACAACTATGCACTAATCTATTGTAGACTCACAGAGCGATTCAATCAAACTCTTGTGACTCATCTCATGAAAGTTGTCAACGAGGAAGCGAATGATTGGGATGATCATATTCAAAGTATAGCTTTTGCATACCGTGTCAATCGCCAGGTGTCGACGAAGTTTACACCTTTCGAGTTAATGTACGGTGTAAAAGCGAGACTACCAATTGACCTGGAAGAACAACCAGCGACACACAGGCCAACCCATGATGAAGAGACATTGATACAACGAGTTGCCGACTTAGCTGAGTCTTTGTCAACCCGCCGAGCCAATATACGCAGTTGGAGATAAGGCTCTACGTTATAATCGTCGTCGTCACACACGTATGGGTGACAGGCTAGCTCCACGTTTCACTGGACAGTACTAGGCAGAGGAACATATCGTCTTCAGCTAGGAGATAAACTGCTAAAGCAAGCAGTCAATGCCGTAAATATAAAGAGGTGGTTCGAAGAAACGACATCGGCTGAGACTCATACATCAGATCAAATAAATGAAAGATCACCTGTCATTTCCTCAAATTGCACGCCTTCGGTAGAAGAGAAACTCCCGCATCCAAAGACGGCGCAGTTGACCTCAGACTCAAACACTGGTAAGAAACTTGCTACGGAATGGTGGGTTAAGGACTTAAATCTGAACGAGAATGATCGACAAAATCTTTTTTTTGGCGAATGGTTAACCGACAAACTAATCGATGCAGTTAACAGATTAATTAGTCAACATAATTATGGGAGACCAAACGGAAAGCCAGACAACATTGCTGTCTCAACTTGACAGTGGATTTCGATCAATCGTTGGAACAGGAATTCAAGTCCTTCATGATAAAGACCACTGGGTGGCAACAGCATGCATCGCCAATGAAGTGTTGTATGCCGACTCCTTGAAAGGTGGGATGTCGGACTACGTGAAATGTCAGATGCGCCAATTGTATGCCTCGCATATTACGACCTCTGGCAATCTTAAAGTCAGTATCATCCCCTGCCAACGTCAACCAAATATGTCTGACTGTGGAGTTTTTGCTGCAGCATTTGCTTTTCAGTGGGCTCTTGGTGCAAAAGCACTGCATATATATATATATATGTATATATATATGTATATATATAGTTTTAGGTGCAAAAATAGATGGTCTTGCTCTGCTGTCGCTTTTTGAGTGTCCAATGTGTTTCGATTATGCTACACCACCGATAATGCAATGCCGTCGTGGGCATGTTGTATGTGCAAGCTGTATGAGGAAGCTGGACATAATGCCCCACATGCAGAGGAGGCCTTGGCGAGTATATAATCATATATTCCATCAATTCACTTTATGGTACATCAATGCTTATTCTTTGAAAAGTATTCATAATTCACATTCTCATTCGCTGTCATCATATATTGTTCTCTCATTTTTCACTGAATCTATATATATATAAAATAATTAATCGAATCAATCCAAGTCCTTTGTACGACTATACAAGTCCACATATATGACGTGATATTTCACAATCTTTGTAATTTATCATCATATCTGGGTGCAGCGCTACCTTTCTTAGGTGCTGACATCACATTCACATGCAGTGAATTTGGATTGACTGGATCATGGGAAAGACTCGTGGTCCAGTCATGTCACAGTCAACATTTTTCATTGATTCTACGAATATATGAGAATGCTAACGGAGTCAATATTATGAATTTCACCATACAGTTTTTCGGATCAAAAAATTTGGCTTGACATTTTACATGTCGGCAAGTAATTTATACATCATTATACATAATATTGATGTTTATAAATAGATATTATGTGTATAACATTCAATTGTATGAATATGTTCAATACATTGCATTCGAATATGGTTCAAACTATGCTGTGGATATATTGGACAAGTAGTTCATTCACAACAATTGTTCTTGTGATTCGACATAAAACCTCAAGTCAATATGTTTATGCAGTTGGTTGCATATCTGAGTATAAATTTTATGATGATGTTATTCCCATATGGTTGATTTCTCAAGTCTATTGGATGATCAATATTCCTCAGCATTTCAACTTGTTAGCATACATGATTTCGATAAATAAATGGTGACTTGCATATGTATACATACTCATATATAATTTACAGTATACAAACATTACTATTCAGAAATTTGAGGGCTTATAAAATTGGACTTCTATTGTTCGATGTGCAAAATAAATAATACAATTTCCTGTTTTTCTCGTTTATGACTTTAATTTATGGATTTCAGGCTATGGTGTCCATGATAACCGTCTTAGAGACAATGAAAACAGAGAACAAACAACATCCCATGTTGGTAGCCGTGGGGAGACGAGGAGCCGTGGACCAGATCTTCGTCACCGTGGAAGGGCAAGCAATTGAAATGATATATGGTGGACTGATCTTTGGGTTAGATGAGCTGATGAAGTTGTATTTCATCATGCAGATGGCTTATCGACCTAAATGCTTCCACATACTCCAGTTTCTCAAGCATGCTGTCTTTGGAGTGGACATGGGAGATGCAGAACAGCCCAATGAGTCACAGCATGGCTATATACCCGGTACCTGCTCTGTTATTGTGAAGTGCAGAGGCAGAGTCGAGGAAAATGCTGAGAAGACTCTGTGACTTAATTGACAAGGTCGTAGAATTCATGGATTGGCTGGTTTCTGTCAATCATTTAGCTCAGGGAGGGTTTATCGCTTTTGTATGAGCATGCATGACAACATCTCAATGAAATCCTATGAATCGGACTATTTTTCAGTCCAGATCTCATGCATGATGTTCTGAAAGAACAGTTTCTCTTCTTTCAAAATCAATTTTGTCTCTCTTGCTCATGACTCTCTGTTTCTCTGCCATGATCATTAATGACAAGTTGGACAACTTCAAGTTTCGTTACAATGACAGAAAAGCAAAGCCTGTGCATTAGGCCGGATCATAAAAATTAACTTGCATTAAGAGTTTCGGAAAAGTGGCCTTATATGGCGTTGTTTACTGTACAGATGAAAGAAGTTAATAGAAATTCGAATATACTTTGCATTTTTACGTTTTTAGAAAATCGTGTTAGTTTTGTTTCGCAAAAATAGCTTCACGGGAGCCTATGCTTGCTTACTTACTTTTTTCAATGTTTATTTCCGGTTTGGTGAGCTGATTTCTTTATTTAAGCTAACTGCTTATCGTATTTACTGAAATTATTTGATATTCTGTTCAGAATTGTGACCAATTATGTTATCAAGATCTGTTGCTGCAAGAAATCGTCATATCCTTTTTGGCGACGCTCGTGAATTACTCACTTTTTCTTTGCCAACACACAAAGATGTGGGCAAAGCGTATTTATGGGAGAAGAGTTATGGGACAGAACCTCTACCATCTGTCTGTAAGAGATTGGCAGAGAAACTTGTGCAATTATGGATTAAATCGTCAATTCCTACGATAACTCTTCGAGGAATAGAATTACAGTTACAGAAATATATAGGTGAGGTTCAGAAAGTGATCCGATCGAAGTCTGCTACACTAAAACGAGAAGAACTAGAAAGAAATCTTGATACATTGTTTGATATATGTTCTTGTAAATGCATACAGTTTTCATCTTGCTGTTGCCCATTGAATCTAAAGGTACCAGTACCTGAGCGCGATTTCCTAACAGATCAGCGTACTGTTCGGGTAGGCCGAATAGCTGGTGTTGATAAGAAGGCCTCTGCTCTTCGCGAGAAGCGGCTAAAGCGAAAATTAGATCTATATTCAAAGTCAAAGAATGAATTTCAAAGGAAATGTGTGAGAACTGCTGAACAATTATGTAATGATTCAGATAGAACATCGAACGATTCAGAAACTGAAACTGAAACATCTTTCTCTTGTGTATCAGATAATATTCCAGACGACATATCGGATGAAATACCTGAAACTCCTCGTCTCAAGAAACGTTGCTTAAGAAATGTTGCCCTGCAGGCAGATGGCTTTGGCGTATCAGATCGAGCAGTTGCTGCTATAGTATCAGCAACTCTGATTGATTTTGGTTTTGAACAAATGGGACCAGTTGATCGGAATAAGATTCGCAGAGAACGGAAATCATTGAGATCAGCATATAAAGACAATGATTGCAGAATTTCGGGACTGTATT
Source organism: Aporrectodea caliginosa (assembly GCA_020284085.1). Taxonomy (NCBI): domain Eukaryota; kingdom Metazoa; phylum Annelida; class Clitellata; order Crassiclitellata; family Lumbricidae; genus Aporrectodea; species Aporrectodea caliginosa. The sequence goes on from JACEVL010000993.1 coordinate 96,184, forward strand.
TTGATGGAAGAAAAGATCAGACTTTAAAAATTGTAGGGAATCGCAAAACTGTCGTTTCTGAGGAACACATTTCAATATTATCAGAACCAGGATCAAGGTATGTCGGTCATTGTACGCCTTCAAGTGGATCAGCCAAATCCATTACAGAATCAATTCTTGATACTGTCGACTGCACCAACCTTGTTTGTATTGGTTCAGATTCAACAAACGTTAACACTGGTTTCAACAATGGAGTTATACGTCGAATGGAAATTGAACTTGGTCGTCCACTTCACTGGTCCATTTGTCTTCTACATCTGAACGAGCTGCCTTTGCGACATCTCTTTATTTCCTTGGATGGTCCAATGTCTGGACCACATTCATTTAACGGGCCAATCGGGAAATCTATTTCAAAGTCGTTGCAACAACCTCTAGTTAACTTCGGCGTAATTGTTGGTGAACCTATTAGTTGCGATAAACATTTGCTGAGCAGCGATCAACTGTACTTCTTTGAAATTGTGAATGTAGTAAAGACTGGGATTGTGCCAAAGAATTTCGATTCCAGAATGCCCGGGCGATTAAACCATGCAAGGTGGTTGACACTTGCCAACCGCGTTCTGCGGCTTTATATATCTACAGAAGTTCCTTCGAAGGAATTTAAAGTCTTAGTTTCCTTCATTGTGAATTCTTATGCAGTTGTTTGGTTTGACATTAAGAGAAATTCTAAATGCTGGGACGCTGCACCGCACTATTATAAAATGATAGAAACATCCAGATTTCTTCCTGTCCGGTACAGAATTTTAGTTCAAAAGGTTTTGAAGCGCAATAGCTATCCGGCTCATATTGAGGGCATCCTTGTTGCTATGCTGAAAGACAATCGTAAACATATACGTAGGCTTGCTATGAAAAGAATTCTACGTGCTCGTGAAGATGAAGTACCGAACCGTAAATTCCAATTACCTGAGATACTATTTCAAGCGAAGAGCTACGACGAGCTGATTGACTGGCAAAAAACGCCTCGCTTGGAACCCGTTTTGACCAAACACATTTCAACTGCGCAAATCTCAGCGTGGCTTTCGTCAGATACAGACGATGTTATCGACATTCAGCCATTTCCATGCCATAACCAAGCTGTTGAGCGTTTAGTTAAAGTTGTAACGGAATCAGCAACAAAAGTTTATGGTCACGATAGACGTGATGGCTATATTCGCGTTCTCCAGGAACGCCGCAAAGTGATGCCTCACTTCGATACAAAGTCTCAATTCAGAAAAATTTAATAAAAGTCTTCTATTACATTGTACTAATGCCATATTGTTTCTGAATCATATTCCATATTCAGAAGTTGATGTAAGTTGCTTGTTCTGGAACGATTGTACAGAAAATTATATCTGACAAATTAGCGTTTTTAGTGAACTTTTCAGAAATTTCTAAGGAAAAAATGCAAAGTAGAGCAAAGTAGTAGAGACAAATGGTTTGCAGCAATGGAATCAGTGTACCTAAGAGACAGTAAATGGATATTCTCTCAGAAATATGACAATATTTTGTAATTTATGATCCGGCCTACTGTGCATATTCCTGTACACAGTTTTAGGAATTCAGTTGAGAGCTTACTGCCTGGAAAAGCCAGGGCCTATTTTAACGTGCCGACAGGCACGTCCGTGCTTTGAGATTACAAAAACGTGCCTGAGGAATTGACGGTCCGTGCTTGATCGCTCAGGCACGCCTGGCACGGCACTTACTGAACTTGTTTAAAGTTGTTTTAAAAAACACCGCCAATATATTTTATTTTTTTAGGAAAGTTCGAACGGCGTTCCATACATCTATTTGGGCTCATGACGTCATGCAGCGCGTTAAACTTGTTTACAAACAGCACCGAGAGAACGGGACGCGCAATTTTGTGACTGATGTAAAAATAATATTTAGGCTACAGTTGAGTTTTCGTTATAATTCATAATTGTTTATTGACATTTATTATTACGATATTAGGACTATTAGGCCTTTCGGTCAGTTCAGTTGTTTTAGTTCATTCATTTGCGAATTTCACGATGAGTAAAAAACGGGTTGCGTCGTCACCTGGAAACGACATACAGGCCATGTTTAAACGAATGACGAAGAGGAACGCGCACGCAGGTTAGTTGCTTTGGTCCTCAACACAGCTGTAAAATTATAAATTGTTGCAGTATGTTAACTTAAAAATTAAGAAACGATTACATTGATAAATGTAGCTAAGTAAATGATGAACTGTACCAAGTGACCTGTCAAACAGTCTATATCATTATTGTCATATAGTATTATATTAAAGGTAAAGGTCTCCCTCAGTCTCCCTCAGGACTTCCGTGACTCTGTGTCATCATTGAAGATATGTAATTATGAATAGATATAAGCTACTAGCATCTGATATATAGCCTACAATAATAGTAGTTTAGTAAGAGTTATAGCATAAGCAAGTTCTTTAAAGTGGGTGTCATTTTTTCGACCATCTAACATTCTTTGGCATACTTGTGTACTTTGCAATTTCAGATTCGTTTGAGCCGAGACAGTTGACGGAAATGGATAAGTTGAAATCATTAGCTGCACAGAGGAATATGATGGTTGTCAATGTGGCTGCAGATGGAAACTGTTTATTTAGTTCACTCGCCAGACAGTTGACTCAGCTTGGACGCGGAAGCTCAGCGACAGCGACAACTGCTCATGATGTACGCATGGAACTGGTTGAATGTCTGCAGTCGCACTCACAGTCGCAGATGATCTTGGACAGTGGAGCTATGACAGAGCAGGAATTGCAAGTATATATCGACAACATGAAGAAATGTGGCACATGGGGTGATGGTGTAATTCTTTCTGTAGCAGTCAATCTGTATCGACGACCTATCATCATTTTAACTGTGGAGGGGGAACAGCGTATTGATATGGCAACATTACCTACCTCATCTCAAGCATCGTCATGTGAGACTGAGTCTTACGCTATATATCTGGGGTTGGTTGGCACAAATCACTATGTAAGTATTGAAAAACAGAATAGTCAACACACAGCGGAATCAGACACAAACATTTCTGATGACGAATGTGGCACTGGTCATTCAATTTCAACAAGTACTGCAGCTAGTAATAGTACCACAACCGAAGAGCAGTCAAGCACATCCGCACAGTTAACATGTTCAGCGTCAACCATAAGTGTGACAGCTTCGCTATCTCCAGCTGGAAGTAAACCGGTGGATGTGAAAGTCGATGAGTTTGAGGAAAAGGTTCACGAGGCAATTGAATTTCAAGGGGTTGTACAGTCAAGCAAAAATCAGTCAGGACGCAAACAGAAGGTTGAGGCTGAGCATTGGGCAGAGTACAGAAGTGAAGCTCGTGGTGGGTCTGG
>JACEVL010000994.1:0-50000 GCA_020284085.1 Aporrectodea caliginosa
GTCTCGTTAGCTTCAATTTTAGCGATCAAATCCGCTTTCCGTAGTCTCGTATATCCGACCATGCCCCTCTGCTTGGCGAGTTTTCGTAATTCGATAACAGTATTCTTCGTATGATCCATTTTATATACAGAAGATTTTTCTTTAAGTCAAAATGAGATAACAGTTTTCGACCGTGTGACGGCTCATCATCGAGACTGACGACTGATCGAAACTTCGGGGAAAATTCCTAGGAGTTTCGATATGAGTCATCGATGCGCGGACGCAATTGAGAGCCTCAGGATATCGAACTTTAAGGCTGTATAGGTTAAATGTTTCGAAATTGACCTAACGATTACTCCGCGCATCGATCTTTTTCGAAATTGAAGGCTGTATAGGTCAAATGGTCTAGAGTATTTAATTATATACTACTCATACTGAAAAAGTTTGAGATGAAAAAACTGTAGCCCCCTTGGTAGCCCGAGGGTTAGTAAAAGCATCGATTAACAATAAAGCAAATAGGCCTAATATAAAATATAGAGAAACTCAAATTCATTTCTGTAGACGAGTAGGCCTACCGAACAATGGAAGCCTTTGCAGGGAAACACAAGAGAAACGAAAACGAAAGTAATCGTAAACGCCAGAATTTTGAATTACGAGTTTCTCAAAGTTGCAATAGAGGTAAGTGGAAGGAAACAATTTTATTACTAACACCAAAACAGAAAAACTACGATACAACAATTGATAAGGCTGGGGTTGGAAAAGACATGGATGCTATCGACACTCTGTCACAGGGAGAATTCGGAGAGAATTGCAATGCAAAATTTGCGTATTCTTCCCGCGCCGAATTCTCCCTGTGACAGATTGTCTACAGCATCCATGTCTTTTAATTTGATGGAAACTTCGTTCTGCAAACAATCAGTTTCAGCAAGAACTGGAAAACGCCTGTCAAATATGACAACGAGAATTTGCTAGACCAGCATCTGGGCAAACTGTTTTACAATGAATTGTCCTAAACTGGTTAGGCCTACTGGTAGGCCTAAACTTGACATCTGAGCCAACTGAGAGACAAAGGATGACAGCTTTTAGATTTGCTAGATGTCCACTTAGGAAGCATCCCTTCAGCGCATTTTAAGAATGTGATATGTGTGAACGTTCTATTCTTTCGACGTGTTTATTCTTCAACTGAAGAATCACAAGCGGCTGTGGGGAAAACATATTTGCCCTTTGCGTCTGTTTGCAGACTGATGTTACGTGTATTTAATATCCGTTTAAGATCCATAAATTGAACGATGTCGTTTTTCTCATAAACAGAGGCATGTTCAACATGTTCGCCCGAACAGGGACCCCACACTTGATGGGCCTCCACACATGCAAAATAATTATAATTATTGTTATTTATTAAGTCTAATAGTAAAAATGAAGAAAAACTCAGAATAAATTATTAGAAACTGCTCATTTTAATATAAACTTAAAACCCAACTATTGCACACTTGTGTGGGTCCCTATTTAAGTTTCCATTATCAGGCAGATTCAACTCGGAATCATCCGAAAACGAAATGATTCAGTTTGCTGACCTAGTCATTTGCTCATGAACAGAGAAATGAACATCCTTTACCGGTTAATCACAAAAGAGACTCAAGGACACCTTTCCAAATGTTAAGATAGGTGACCCGTCACCACAAAACCAGTCGCAACTTCAAAATAATTTTTTTTAGTTTTTAACACCGTCATGTAGGTGGTTCATTTACCTTTTCAAAACTGTTTTCAGTTTTGTTATACCTCACATACAACCGAAGTTACAGAATTTTCAATCTGACGGTTTGCATAGATGGTTACTAGAGAAAAATGCGTTTAAAGTGTTAAGTCATATTATTATTGATATTCTCCTTAGTAACGGCTATTTTTGTTGGACCGATTTAGCTCAAATTTCGCACCCTTTCAGCGGATTTCATTGTAAATGCACTGGCCAAATTTGGTGGAGATATCTCAATAAATAAAAAAGTTATATTAGCGCAGCGGCATAGCTCCGAAATATGAAGTGATTGTGCATTTTGTGATACAAGCATGAAATTTGGTACACACATTATACATGGTATTAGGACGAGATATGGATATTGGGCCACGCAGAATTATTTTTGTGTGGAAATGGCGGCCATTTTTCAAAATGGCCGACCGAAATACAGATTTTCAATATCTCAGCTTCTAGTTCACTTAGAATCATGATCTTGGTGTCTAAACATACATAATTAGGGGCAAGGATTCCAATAGAACTAATTTCAGCCCCATATCTATACGAGATTTACATCCAGGGACGTCATTTGGGGAGGGGGAGCAGTCTGGTGCAAAATATGGAACTATTGCTCATTAACTGATAGAAACATGAAACTTGTTACATAGTATGAACATGTCCTAAAAGAAGATTGTACCTATATGCCATCGCAGCTTTGCCACTGGCCTCAGTGGCAGCCATTTTCCGAAATGACCGACCGAAAATAGAGATTTTTCTATATCTCAGCTTCTAGTTCACTTTGAATCGTAATCTTGGAGTCTAAACATACATAAGTAGGGGCAAGAATTCCAATAGAAGAAATTGCAGACACATATCTACATGAGATTTGCAGCCAGGGACGTCATTTGGGGTGGGGGTGGGGCGGGCTGTCACGCTGAAATGTTTTGGTATAAAACGGCGACCAAAATGATGACAACAGAATTTTTGAAATTTTTCCTGCAATAATATATACATTTTTTTCTTAGAAATTCAGATTACAGCCTTTAAAAGTGTCAATGTTCAAGGTTCAAATAAAAAAATCAAGTAAAAATCATGCTTATAAACTTTCAAGGTTCAGTTCAAATTTTTTCGTTTTTTCTGAAGAGCTCTGTTTTATTGGAGTCAACTCGAAGGAAGCTTGGCCAATTTCCTGGTATGGTAACTTGACCTTCCACACGTCTGCGCACACCTTTGCCACGTTCAATTCTTGTAGTGCTTTTTAAGGAATCCTTTTTATAAGTGTCCCATACTATATCAACACGTGTAGCACTCTTTTCAAAGATAAACGGAATGAAACTGTGTCTGGCATATTCATCGAAGTTCTTGGAAGCAGCTGGTTTCAACATGTGCACAATCAATACCAGCACCGTCCAGAATTATATTGGTTGCAACAGGAGCATCTAGCTGGACATGCATTAGATCTTCGAAGCATGCCAGAAGGTCACTTTTAACACCGAAGCGGAGTCTTCCACCTTCTGAGAATGGACATGCTTGGTTTTCGTGGCTAAAAAATTCATCAAGGTTACCCTCCCTTGTCTGGCAACCGATATAAAGACGTGAAAACAGTCCTACGTCGTTTTTTAAAGAGGTGACTTGTTGTTTCTCTTTGCTTACAACCTTCTGTTTAGGGCTGCCAAAAACCTTCAATTTGTTGCGAGTAATTAAGTCATCAACTGGCTTTGTTCATTCTACCAAACACTCTTGAGTGAAAGTCTGGAATTGTCTTGGCCTATCTTCCTTACATTTCGGACAGTTTCGACCGCTTCGGAACCAGCAATTATCTTTGTGTCTGGGACAATGAGATCCGCGCTTTCCTCTTCAAATGGGTTACCAAAGTCTTCTATCACACTGAGAAGTGAATGGACATCTTCGACAAGTGCCGTTTGAACATGAGTTGTCTGGTCGTGATGACGTGTGTGAAATCGCGTTTCCTTGTAACTGCAGGCGCTTTGAAATTCTTGTACAACTCTGGCTACTTCTTGTCCTGCCGTCATCCAACGGTGAAGGGCAATTGGATTGTCAGTCAGACCGACAGCTCCACCATCCCCTTTGATAAGTGCAATGTTCTGTTCGTGTCCCTGATCAATTGCACAGTAAATTTGCCAGCCTTGAATTCTTTGGCCACATTTGGATGTTTTGTAAACAGTTCAGCTAAAAAAATTATCTCTAAGATGAACAGGTATCCATCGGGCATAGTTGGTGTGGTCCCGGGCATGAAACCATGGAGTGCGTTCAGTTAGTGCCTCTAGATACATATCAAATGATGCCTGGCGCAAATATCGTACATAATTATACAAATACCAGTAGCTCAAGTACTAACACAATTGCCCAGTACTGAAACTGAGGACGAGCAAGTTCTCTGCGTCGACACCAGTCTTGGAAGTCTTCGCTACCTACTGAATGAGCTAAATGCATATGCGATCTGCGATCATATGCCCGCTGTTGTAAGATGTACAGAGCAGCTGCTGTAACTTGATGAGCTCGTCTTGTTCGTGTCATGTGAGCTGCTTTTAAAAAATGAATCGGCTGTCCTGGCGTTGCAATCTTCGCTTGAACTAGGGCATGAACCAAACCACTACGTTGCAACCAGTCTCCTAATGTCTTCAAAGCTTCCATTTCAATATGGAGACCACCAAACATCACTCCTAACTTAAATCTGTCTCTCAGGCCACATCCACTGAATCCGCTTGGCCAAAGCAAACGGGGGGCTGGTCAACGGTGATTATTCGGGTCTGCCCCGGATTCAGATGATTAACACAATCCTTCATAATATCCATTGAATGACGGATCATGGCGATTGAGTGCGCTTCCTCAATGAACTTTGTAAGCAGAGCAGTTGAACAGATGACTGGAGAACCTGATGGCTGGCGCCTAGCGTGAAAAGCAGCCCAAGACATGTTTTTTCACAACCTGTAGAGTTGGTGTCTTGCAAGTGCAATAGGATTGTTAAGGAGATGTTTGTGCAGGAAGCTCTCACTTCCATGTAATGCTTTGTGTGTCTGTGAGGGCAACTGTTCAACACGCGGTGATCCTTAGATGAATACATAGGCCTACATTTAATTTCAACAGTTTCACCTGTAACCTTGATTTGGAAGAAACATGTTGGAGACAATTTGAAAAATAAAAAATTTGAACTGAACCTTGAAAGTTTATAAGCATGATTTTTACTTGATTTTTTATTTGAAGCTTGAACATTGACACTTTTAAAGGCTGTAATCTGAATTTCTAAGAAAAAAATGTATATATTATTGCAGGAAAAATTTCAAAAATTCTGTTGTCATCATTTTGGTCGCCGTTTTATACCAAAACATTTCAGCGTGACAGCCCGCCCCACCCCCACCCCAAATGACGTCCCTGGCTGCAAATCTCATGTAGATATGTGTCTGCAATTTCTTCTATTGGAATTCTTGCCCCTACTTATGTATGTTTAGACTCCAAGATTACGATTCAAAGTGAACTAGAAGCTGAGATATAGAAAAATCTCTATTTTCGGTCGGCCATTTTGGAAAATGGCTGCCACTGAGGCCAGTGGCAAAGCTGCGATGGCCTATAGGTACAATCTTCCCTTAGGACATGGTCATACTATGTAACAAGTTTCATGTTTCTATCAGTTAATGAGCAATAGTTCCATATTTTGCACCAGACTGCTCCCCCTCCCCAAATGACGTCCCTGGATGCAAATCTCGTATAGATATGGGGCTGAAATTAGTTCTATTGGAATCCTTGCCCCTAATTATGTATGTTTAGACACCAAGATCATGATTCTAAGTGAACTAGAAGCTGAGATATTGAAAAATCTGTATTTCGGTCGGCCATTTTGAAAAATGGCCGCCATTTCCACACAAAAAATAATTCTGCGTGGCCCAATATCCATATCTCGTCCTAATACCATGTATATTGTGTGTACCAAATTTCATGCTTGTATCACAAAATGCACAATTGTTTTGCTATGCCGCTCTACTATATAAGTTATTACCGGCTTTAAATTTCAGCCGCACGCGTGGAATGCTCGCGATTTTCCATATCACGTGCCAAAACTCGTACTCTTTCGATCGATCCCATCCTGTAGCATTACATTTGATTAAACTCCCAATATTGTCCTCCATTTAGAAAATTAAGCTTATTAAGCGAAAAATGGAAGATATAAAATAAACCAGCTTGTTCGCCCGCTATATTAACCTGAAATTTAACCAACTAGGTCATGCGAATGCCCTGTTTAAAACCGACCATTTAGACCTTCAGCCAACCACGGTTCAAGATTTTGTCACGTGACCTGCGTTGCTAGTGAAGTATTGAAATGTTTACATAAGTCGACCTGTTTTGGGCCAATCCCTGTGCACAGCAAATAAAAGAAGGTCATATTTTATTAATAGAACGGGAAAAGGGAATTTCCGTCTTCAAAACGAGACTTGACACGCTACAAAACTCGAACTGTAACTAGTCAAATGCCTCAACAAAAATAACAAAATTTTGACTTACATTCTGAATTTCCAACTCGAAACAGTTATAGGGCTCCGAGTAAAAAGTGTTTTATACGCATTTAGATACGTCTAAGCAAAGATGATATTTATTATTTCAATTAAATATATATTTTTGTAATTGTTTATGCGTTAATGTCAATTTCGACGAGTTTAACTTTTCCAACTTAATTGGCCGTTTTCTGCGTAATAACATTTTGCGACAAGCGACTGATTTCGTGATGACGGGTAAAGTGTATGACAATTTGAGCGATATTGATTGTTATTTTCAATTCATAATTTGTTGTTAGTTTTGCTACAAAATGTAAACTGCAAACGCTGTGACCAATCAATTAAGACAATAGGCTATTGTTATCCTAATCCTATTAAGCCTATTTTCTATATTATGTTAACCCTGCAATCTTTTACTACGAGTCACACTAATAATATTATTGTTAAACCGTAAAAGATGTATACTTTAAGTTAAAGTCTTTTACAATTAGGCCTATAGACTAGATAATTATAAACCCTACCGATGTTCTACATATAGAAAGAAGGCACGAATTAATAATAGAAGAATGTGGAATCGTTGAATATAACATGTTTTATGTGTCCGTTTGTTGTGAGTCTGTGGGGCAGGTCCCCACAGTTTTTACTGAACAGGACCACCACATTTGTTAATCCGGCCCTGCTCATAAAGTTCGTCTTTTTCAACGAATAATGTAGCAAACTACATTTCTGGAGTTACTGGATAAATTTATGATGAAAGCATTTAAATAACTTCTGTCCAATATTTTATTTAAAAGAAAAACATCAAAGACTGCTGAATGAAAAAATTGATCAGAATGAAGCGCCAACTATTACGACGGTAGGCTAAGTTTGTGCACCAGTTTATCTAAAACAAATAATAACAAGGTTTACAATATCGCATACTCTCTGGCAATCTTACTTAATCGACTTCTGTTTTGTGCCATATTAAAACGACTCTTTGGAAGTTATTTTAGCGGAACACTGTTAGATTAGGATTGACGGGATCTGGACAATCCTCCCTGGACATTAGCCTACTTTACGAACTTTTTCCCCGCCATTTTCCCATGCATTTGTCCCTTGTGCATTTAAATAGGATAAAACCCTCGACTATTTCCTTCCGACAAACGTTTATAGCGCTCTGTCAACGGACACCACATAGTCTAAAATGATACTTTGATGATTAATGACTCAGTAAATCTTGTAAATTGCACTGGTTAAAACAAATTGTATGCTAAGCTAATTCAATTCGGTATCCCTAATAAAATTCCAGATTAACTAATAATAATATCCAATATAGTCTTCCATTGGTAACGTTTCATTCTTTCTCCATTTCAGTTGTACAATCTTCCATTGGAAATGTTGGACATGATCTTGCAAAAGTCCTATCTACATTGGATATTGAATTCATCAACAGAGGAGAGAGACGAAGAAGTTATCAGATCTCTCATATCAGTCGACGTTTGTTTTTATCGAAGAATTACCAGACAAAGGTTCAAGAACGCAATCTGGCGTTACCTGAAAGGTTAGATGCCTGTTTCCAACTAACTTCTATCGACCACAAGGGATTACTTTGATAAAATATTTTAATGTTATCTTAAAACTTCCAGAGTGTCATTATCGTCATGCATATGATTAGCTAGTTATCCTGACGCTTGTAACAGTGCAGTTTGCGTACCTCTTAAAAGCGCCGCCTTCAATTGCATAAATGATATGAAAGTCATTAACAAAACATTCATCAGTAAGCGGGCAATGCTCGCATAACTAGAAGTGTGACAACTGGTGGGTCCTTCGGAAGGAGTATCATGAAGTAGTTGGAGTTTCAGTTTAACGACACTGTGATAGCAAAGATCTTTGGCGTCGCCCTCCTCCTTCATCCAGTCTTGGTAGAACGATTAGTGACGGAGTTGAGTATCATAAAGAGTTAACGGTTTACACAGTGGCCAGAATCCATGGACTAAGTTGCATTGAAGAATTCCAGAATATTAATTTTTTTGAGCTAATTAGTGACTTTCTATCATTGTGCGAAGGAAACCAGTGGCTAGGTCTATAGGTAAGCTGATGTGTGTTAGCCCCCAAAAAAAAAAAAAAAAAAAAAAAAACAAACCTGAAATCCTGACGCCGCTACTGTCCAAACAGTCAGGACTGTTTGAATCATCTTCTCCGATAAACGGAGGTGCATCCTCTGGCGGTATATTTTCGCATTGCTGCAATAAAAAAATTCCGGGTACATACTCTAAATTCTTACCTCACGAGTCGAAATGCGTGAAATATAGATGAGGTAGGCCCTTTTTGCATTTAGGTGAATCTGACATTTTGGCCTGGATGCTGTTTTTCGGGTTTAATCAACTTCATCACTTCTGTCTAATTCTAAGTCTGCATAGGTTTCTATTTACTTCGGACAAAAATGTTTCGCTGATGTTGATAGGCCTATGTTGTGATGTAACAAAACTGTGATGCCATTTAAAATTAGAGATTTTTTCTGTCTTTTTAGATTTCTATGCAAACACCAAGAAAAGATTTGCAATCATTAGAAACAACAGAAGTTATCTCTTAGCAAATATTCAACCAAATGACGAGTTAATAGCTTTACTGTTGTCTCTCAACTGCATAACGAATGAACGACGTAACTCCATTCAGCGACAACGTTCAAATCGAGGAAAGAACGACAACCTTTTGTTCGCCGTGACCACTTTCGACGAAGCAAAGTTGTCAAACTTCATCAAAAGTCTTCGCCAAACCGGCCAGAAGACAGTGGCTAAAATAATAGAAAATGGAGGAGGTTTAAAGTACTGTATCTAAAGGCTTAGGCCTATAATTTAAAAAAATTGATTTCTAATAATAAGAGCAAATTAATCGAATTACAATAAGGTCGTTCCGGCCTAGAATAATTTCTATTAATAATCTTTTATTACTAGCGTTGTAGAATTTATTATCGCAACTTCAGTACAAATAGTGGTGTGCGGACAGCTTCTTATAAAAAGGATATAATATAAGATACTTTCATGGTAACCTTTAAAAAGACTAAATTTCGACAGAACGATATAGGCCTAAAGCAGTAATGAAACTTGGTTGTGGCTACTATGAAAAAAAGTAATTTCCTATGAGAAGCCCTAGTGGAATTTGTAGCAAAAATAATTGGTTTTGACAAAGAAATTTTGTTTACACGCATTTCTACGCCTTTAAATGATTTCTCTAAATATGTTAAACGTGAAACTGGTCGTAGGCTACTGCTCCAATGAGCATCGTTGTACACTGTACATCATCGAGTTCCTTTACTGACCTCTGCTTTCCACTCACACCTTATTCTGCCAAGTGAAAAAATCACCACCTTCATATTGCCAACTGTTTAAGTTATATCCCAAACATTCAAACTACTGCGGCTTTGTACATTTTTTCACACCTAGTAAACAATATTTAAATCGCTGCCTCTGACTTTGCTGCTCCCTAATCTCTATCACAACGTATTTTGCTGACTGTTGAAATTGATTTATCCAGGGATTTGCGTTTTTACGCGAATTCATAAGCTGGCGTGTTACCTGAGCGATGATGACATTTTTGGGAAAGCATGCTAATGTTCTTTATGAAAATCATAGGCGCCGACTCCACAGGGGCAACAGGGACTTTCGCCCCAGTACTCGCCAAGGTTCTGGGGCGAGAGTATAGTTTCGCCCCAGTACTTTTTGGCCATTGAAAATTCAAAATTCTTAATAAAACTGATTCATTTTTAGTTAAAGAACAAGGAGCGCCTCTGCGGCCTCCATATTCATATAAATGCCATATCAAAAGCCGCTTATAAAACGCTGTGTGACTCGGGTTTAACTTCAGCCTGCATTAGAAATTTGATATGCCTACATACCAGAGACCCTTAGAAACTGGCAGGCCGCATGTGTGATAATTCGTTAATGGACATGTTTCATCTGTCTGAGCGCTGTTGGGTAGACCGGTATCGAGGGTGAATCATTCACTGTGCAACTTGGGAACGTTTAGCTATACATCCTGAGAGTAAGACACTTCGCTCCATCGCAGTGAGGACTGTGCGGGTCAATTTAAGGTCAATCTTGCAAGGCATGCCAATTCTATCTGTCTCTCTAACCCCTCCGTCCTCCCATACATACATACGTTAAGATAGACAGATCAGCAAAAGTTAGGGAAGTACAGTTGAACGTAGACCTATCGGAAAATTATTGGGTAGGGCGAAAACGGATCGGTACGCCACTCTCTGAAAGCTTTGTGTTTATGAGCGTTAACAAATCTTTCTGAGTTGAATTATTGATGGTCACAGTCTTAAAGGTGACTAACTAGTGACTTACTATTGTAATTGCAATGGATAAGTTTGCTGTGAAAAGTTCGCGCTTAGAAGTACCGCAACAGAAGACTGTGCCGCCGCTTCTGCCGCTGCCGCCGGTGAAACTAGCTGTCACATCTCACTGAAGCGGCTGTATCGGCCTCTGGTACTAGTGGTACTGCTTACTGCAGTGCTTGAAAGCGATGGACGTGCCGCCCGTGCGAGTACTGGTAAGCGACCATTCAATAATAAATGGCTCACGACGTATCCGTGGCTAACTGTACCTGTCACTACATGTACTGTTGAAAAGGCATTTTCTGGTCTTAGGCGACTGTAAACGTATATGCGAGACACTATGACACAGACAAGATTAAACAACATTGCACTTTTGAACTGTCATCAAGCATACCTGGCAGCAGTGGACATTGACACAGTTCTGTAGGAATTCATAACTGACTCATAAGTAAATGCACTGTTCGGCAAAAATTTCGCCATGAAGTTGAAGTAAGACTGTAACTCAAGTGTCTTAACTGGCAAACTTTATGGGTGTATCTGTAGCCTAACTGCGATAAAATGAGATTTGTTAGTGAAAGTAGTTTGTTAGTAACTATAGTTAGTAGTTACAGAAAACTGAATTTTTTTGTAAGTAATACTCATGGTTGTTGTTTGCTCATCAGCAAAGAGGAGGCAATGCATGTTGCATAGTTGGTCCAGTTGAAAAGGCTGGAGGAAAGGGGGACTCGGGGAGAAGGAAGACAGGGCAGGACAGGGTCCTTTTAAGGTCGTCGTAGACCCTAGGCACTCTTGCTTTCATAGGGCCCAACACAACTGCCAGCTCTGAAATTGATGTTTTTAATGGCGAGCCAGTGGCAATATTTTTCCAGCAAGTGGCGGGACAGGGTGCCGACGGCGCCTGAGCAAAATGGGGTGAGGGAGGTGAGCCCGTCCATAGAAAAGTTTTGCAAAACTAAATTGTAAACGGTGCAGTTGGTTTTTACCATACAAACAATCAAATATGGTTTAAAAATCTTAATTTTGACCTTCATTATCATTACGAACATCAAATAAAACTCACGAATGCTCTAAAAATGACAAATTTAATCTTTATTCTCAAATTGCGTAGTCTTTAGGCAATTTTCCGAGGCCATAAATAACTCATCGGTGGGCCAGAAATTGCCCTTAGGCGGCTCTTTGACACCCCTGTAATAGGCCTAAAAAGTGATTTTGCTAATGCAAAGAGCTGTAAAGTTCACATAGTCTAGGCTGTTGCACAACTAGACCCCTAAGCCGCCGCGCCGTCCGCCGCCTTCGCCGAAACTCAACTCAACTTAACTTTAAGTTAATAGGCCTATCTTAAAGTTAAACTGTTTCAGTAGCCTACAGTTACAAAAATATTAATTTAGAAATAGAAATCTTCTTTTTTTATTTTCGAGTCAAATAATTTCAATCATTAAGCTTATTTTTCAATATCTCATTTTCAGACTTTCGTAGGCCCCTGAAAGGTTCGAAGGCCCTACTGTGCCCATAGGATAAAACGGCCCTTGAGCAGGATAGGCGAAGGGATCGTCCGATCACGGAATCATGGGAACGAAATTATTGCACCAGTACCTTTTACTAAAAGTCGGCGCCTATGATGAAAATGTCCATTTGTGTTTTGCGCTTACACGAGACGAAGCTTTGAATTGGTAGCTTATCTACAACGTAAAGAACACCCTTTATTCAAGTAGGCCTACAGTCATCTGACATTACGTCAAAATAAGTAGTTTGACATTTGAAATAGGTTTCTGCTTTTAGGTGCAATAAAAATGCAAGTGCAAACTCGTGGTGCAAAGTGCTCAACGTCAATGGAATTACAGCTGCTTCACAAACAAATCGAAAATCATCGAGACAGAATCAAACCAAGGCCACATCAAACTGATAAAGTCATCAGTCAACTGAGGGTGGAAGGCATAGAAATCCTCAATTCTCAACTGGACAGACATACTGTGGTCGTTTGGATCTGGTGTCGTTCACAATCAGCCCTTGAACATATTCAGAGTCTGTACGAATCGAATCAGCTGAGAGATATCTTATTTGGTCTTGCAAATATTCAACCATATATTTCGACGGTGGTCAACATTGATGGGAATCAATTCAAGAAAACCGTTGGTAAGTTCTGATGAACGCACTCATCATAAGGAAACTTAAGAAATGTGAAGTACATGAAGGGCTAGGACTATTGCTAAGGGGATGGCCGATAGATAAATGGAGACAACAAGGCGTGAACAGCAGAACATAGAGTAAGAGGTGGAATCGATTCCCGTGACCCCCTTAACCCTCGGGCTACCAAGCTTTTTTGTAACACGGACTACCAAGGGGGTGGTGGTTACCACCCCCCTGGATTTAAAGTTTGGTTTCACATATCATATATTGTAATATACCAATGGATTCAGCATTCAATTCTGTACAGAATGGTATATTTAGTTGTACATTATGTGAATGCACCTCGAAATTACATCATTTTTAACAAAGGAACCGATAATTAGCGACATTTTATATTATTGCGTACATTTTGTACTTTTTGGATAAATAAATATACGATTATGTGTGTTTTGAAACTGATTTGTGTACCCAGGATACACAAATCAAATCAAATCAAATCAAATCAATTTTATTGCAACCCATAAGAACATAACAAAACATATAAATCAAAATTGCAACCCAAAAAATATAACAACAATATAAATCACATAACGAGATAAAGCGAAAAAGAAAACCAGGGTAGCAAAAGGGAAACCCAGAAGGGATGTTAGTCCCGCTAAAGTAGGGTCCCCGTGCCTTTGTATTCAATGACCTAAATACATACCTACACATGTTTATATACGTATAAATATGCATCCATACATATATACATGTACATGTATGCATGCATACATTACAATGCTGCATTCAGCCATTTTCACACAGATTACGCGTATTATTATTTATTTTGATCACTTCCGGTTTTCAAAGACAAACATTTAAGTATGCAAATGAAGCCCTACATTCCCTCTGAAGAATGGTATATTTGTTCTCTTCTGGGAAGAAAACTGAATACGTTACAGACAAAAAACTAAGGGGGAGTCCTTCCATTCAGCCATTTTTCACGCATATTACGGGTATTATTATTTATTTTGATCACTTCCGATTTTCAAAAGACAAACATTTAAGTATGCAAATGAAGCCCCACATTCCCTCTATAGAATGTTATAATTTGTGTCTCTTAATATTAAATGACGGATAAGATATAGTCGAAAATCTAGGGGTGGTGGTATCCACCCCCGCTCTGGTTCCTCGGGTATATTGGGTATAACTTTTGAATGGCGTGGGCTACCACCATAATGTTTACCTCAAAATGTGCGCCAATGAATCAACTGAAGAATCGCCAATGAATCTGCTACAGTTACTTTAATTTGCAAATTTTTATTCCACATGAAAATTTTTTATGCATAAACACGTAGGGGGTGGCAACCCCTCCTTGGTAGCCCGAGGGTTAAGGTTGACGCTGCCTTCTATACAATAGATGACGCTTGTAAAATGACCAGTAGGACAGATGGGCGCCGTGCATGGCTGTCATGTACATAAATTCGACTTCTGCTAAACTTGTTATCATCTGTTACTATTGTGTCATGTAATAATACTGAATCAATAAAGAAGACTATTGTTATCATTGCTATGAATGATATTAACACAGAATAAACCATTATGTGGGATTAAAAGACACATTTACAAATAGTTCTTGTGGAAAAGCACGAGAGTCAACAAATGGCTGCAGTTATATGGAAAGTATTAAAAATACGAAAAGTGAGATATTCAAACATCAATGACAGGGACAAACGGAAGGCAAGTAATTAAATGTTGCTAATGAGCAGTTAAAACTATAAGGTAATTAGGAGAATGGTATGAAATTAAAAGGTAGCAAGATAATTTTAAAAGCAATAAAAACCACCAGCAAAACAACACACTGAATATTTTAGCTGCATAGGGATATATTTCACAACCGGAGTCAAATTCAGAAATAGAAATAGAGAAAAAAAAAGTCATGAAAAATCAAAAAAATTCTTACACAAATATTTTAACAGCAGTGCTGAAGCATAATTGATATTGAGCAGAGCTTAAATTTGACAGATTTCGCCTAATTTTTCGTTTTACTTTTTTAATAGTTTGAAAAATATACAACTTCGATTCATAAATATTTACAACTCCGCTTCTTTATAATTACACAGTGGCGGTATATTGAAATATATACCGCCACTGTTTATAATTAGTGATTAACTAGTATTAAGTATGCAGAAAATTATTACACAGCAACCTGACGATGAATTATCTATATGCAACCATTAAATAAATTCATTTTAATAGAATATATAAAGTAACGGAGTTGTAAATCGGTCACGGAGGGGTAAATTACAATCAAATATCAATCCAATCTAACCTTGCTATAGATGAACGATAACTTCGCTGACGTGTTAGTAGGCCTGTCAAGTAGGAGCGAGATGATATACGCTACCATCCCAAAGGTCGACTCAGCCTGTCCGTCGCTAGGTGGCGATGGTAAAATTAGCGTAGAACAAATGGAAGCCTTGTATGGCTGCCATACAGTTAAATTAGACTCCTGTATTAGCTTAGAAGCATCTGTTCATGCTATGACTTGTAAGTTCACTACGTACTTGTTATTATTATTACATGACTTAAGTCATTTTTGTGTGTATTTTAATAATCATTGCAATTCACTGTACAATACTACTTTCGAACTTTCATGTCAATTTTTCAAAAAATAAAAAAGACGCTAGGCAAAATTTTAATCAAAATGATACACAACTCCTCGTTTTATAAAGAGAATATCATAGTTGAATTTATATTCCACAATAGGCCTACTAAGTTTTCGTTTTTAATTGCTGCGCATTAATGACCTAGAAAATATAGATTGATGCCTGGATTTGTCAATTTATCTGTATTTTCACAATATGCTAGCTAACCCAAACAACTAGCCTCAATATATGTACATTTTTTTTATTTTGTCAACAGATCTGTCTGTTGATTGTGCTAGAAGTGCTTAGTGGAATGTTAATTCTTTGCAGATCACAGACAGAACGGGCACTGCTCTCTTTTCTAGTTTTCTTGCGTCCCTCTTTGGCTCTTTCGTTATAATTTTTCCACTTTTTTCTCTTCAAACGTTTTTGTTTTGGCTGACAGCGAAATTCATTAAGTCTGGCGTGTGATATAGCTGATAAATTAGTGAGCAATAATACAATATTTTAATTATGTAGAATAGAGTAGTGTATCATGTTAAACCTGCTCACACTAAACATATTCTAATTTTCAGAGGAAGAAAAATTATATTCTGATGTCTATGTATTCTGGTATTTATCTACACCCTTTCTCTAGAGTCTAGATATAACAGTACTATTAAAAGTGTATAATTATATACATAGCACTAAATACACATTCATACATATTATACGCGCGCACACACACATACATTATACAAATCCAACACATTAGTGCAACTCCGTTCCGAAACTACAACACCGTTACTACAAAAAAGTAACGGGTTGTAGTATCGGAGTTGAAAAATGTTAATAATTTTATTACTATTATTATGCTATCATAATTAGGTCTTCACGCTGACCGGACGAGTTAAGATATGAAAAATAGTTAGTTTATAGTGGTCAGTTTCAATATTATTTTGAAAAAATATATACATACGTGAAATGAAATAATCACAGTCACCGAGTTGTAAATCTTTTTTATACTATAACATTACCGGATAAATTTCCGAAAATTGTCAACAGAATCAAAAATCCATATTGATTTCTTGTTGGTAAAATCAAAGCAGACATGTTCCCTGCTACCGAAGATGCCTATTAAAACGCGACTTTTCAATTTATTTCTCAGATGGCATAAACCCGTTCATAACGGTGTTGTAAACGATATTTGAAGATAGATGTTTTCTTTATTTTTTTAATTATTTAATTCTTGAATATGTTAATAAAAACCATACAGAGCAATGGATATAATTATGTAAGTTAATGATCTAAAAAATATAAAACATCAGTTCTGCGCTTCAACTGTTACCCTAACATAACTTTGAATTGACAACACCATTAGAAAAGAATGACAATGACATAATTATAATTGTTGCTGTACAATATATACAATATTTAAAAAAATATACATTATAATTTTACTCTTCGTGTAAGCCGCATAAAGTCGGAGACGGAAATTTCTCTAATTCGGTTTTGAGATACACCCATAACTACTGAGACAAATGTAGTTTTAAGATTTGTTCCAGTGCTTTTGGTGATTTGTCGCAGGTAATGCTCTACTTTCAACGTTAGCTTACAAATGTACAATATTAAATAATTAACCTTCTCATTCGAAATATCCAACGAATTAACCATTATCTGAAAATCGAATCGAGAAGCACTGAATAACCAAACACTTGCCCCATTACTTTAATTCTAATTATATAATTAAACTTAAAATAATAATAATAATAATACAGAAACAAAATAATCAACAACAAAAAATAAACTAAATATAGGCCTAAACAATCAATCATAATGCAACTATTAATAAATAAAACGAAGGATATTATTAAACGTCAATTATTTGCCTATTAAAGATCATTTTGTTTTATTTTAGCCTTGTGTCTGATTTCCATCAAATTCACTCGGAGAATCAAGTTACGAGGAAATCAAAATATGTATGGAGTAGCTAAACTCCGAAATAAACTCTACGTCCTCTGTCGATCAAATTCTTCTTCTTCTCCTAAAAATGTAATTCGTGTCTGTCAGGATCGAAAACCATTTCGTTTTGAGAAGAAAATCAATGCTAGAGAGTTTATCTCGCCCGTTGACATTGGATCCATTGAGAAGGAAAATTGTCTCTACGTTTCTGACTCAGATGCGTACTGCGTCTGGAAGATTACAAGAGAAACAGATGACAAACACAAAGTCATCAAATGGCTGACCACCGATTATCGGCCACGTACACTGTCAGTGTCCACTGATAGTCAGTTGTTGATTGTCAGTTATTCATTGTCCAATCTGATGATCTACGGATCAGACGCAGTACTTCTTCGATCCATTCAGTTACCAAAAGACATCGAGACCCCTATCCATGCTGTGGAAACATCAATCGGGAATTTCATCATCGTTCACGAGGAGGAGGAGGAGGACGAGGAGGAGGAGGTGGACGAGGAGGAGGAGGACAGAGGAGGACAGAGGAGGACGAGGACGAGGACGAGGAGAAGGAGGAGGACGAGGGAGGAGGAGGAGGAAGAGGAGAAAGACGAGGAGGAGGAAGAGGAGCAAGAGGAGGAAGAGGAGGAGGAGAAGGAGCAGGAGGAGGAAGAGGACGAGGAGAAGGAGGGAGGAGGAAGAGGACGAGGACGAGGGAGGAGGAAGAGGAGAAGGAGCAGGAGGAGGAGGAAGAGGAGGAGGAGGAGGAGGAGGAGGATAAGGCGCAGGAGGAGGAAGAGGACGAGGACGAGGAAGAGGGAGAAGGAGCAGGTGGAGGAGGAGGAGGAGGAAGAGGAAGAAGAGAGTGGGTCAAGTGGGAGAACGACGTGGGGCATATGTGAATTGAGCAGAGATGGACAAATGGTCATCCGTCGTTTTAGTCCTTCAAACGAAACCCAGAAACTGAATAATACTCAATATCTCTCACTCGATTCAGACGATCGAGTGTTTTTGGCTGAGTTTGTGACTGACAGACAGTATGGTAGAGTGATTCTCTTGGATTCCGATCTCAAATGGAATCGAATTCTCTGTCCAACAAAAGAAGAAAAAGAAGAAGCGAAGATACAAGTGCCATGCAGATTGCTTTACGACGAAGAAAACAAGCAACTGATCGTCGGAGGAAGTTCTTTCGATTCAGAAAAAGAATTTAACGTGTACACTTTGAGTCGGAACTAAACTCACATTTCATCCAAAATTTCTCACAACGAATTATTTCTTCCAACCAACTAATCCCGTTGACATGTTTTAAAAATAACATTATTTAATTTTTAACAGACAGGAAAAGTAATATGTAACATGAAACAGCATATTTTTAATTTTTGCGAATCTTCCATGTTATAAAACCTACTGAAACACAATGCGCATATAGGCCTAACGCCATGTAGGGAGATCGGTTCAGATGTTTGTTGTGTGTTTTAAAAGCGCAGGGACAGAGTTTAATTAATTAATTAATTAATTAATTAAGCTGTCATCCGTCTCATATACAACGTGGATAAGAATCGGAAGCATTTGCAGCTCTGAGGAATTCGTACTCCTTTTCTCCTCTGGCAAACAGAAGATCACCACCATGTGATCCAGACAGCGTCGACCTGTCTGATTCAACCAATATTATACTTTCCAGCCATTTCTAAAGAATAGCCTAACTCGCTAGGAAATCACTTAACAGGTGGCTTCGGCGGAAGACCCAAACGACATCACCCCACAGCAGCTGAAGAACCTCGCGTTCTTTAGAATGGGTGATCACATCGGCCGACATGATTGTGTATGACACTTTAGATCTCTTTGTGAAGGGAATTCCTCCAAAGGAAGTTAATCAAGTGATCTACCCTACAAACCTACATCCAGTAGCTCTGAGCAAGAAAAGCAGCGGCCTACGACCAACTGCTGACACGTGGCACAGGCAATGTCCAAATTCCTATGCGGTGGCTAAGCTGCTTCATAGGCTGGCTTCTATTCAGCTTACGTTGTGTGTTCTGGCAGACACTGATACAGCTGCTTATGTGAGATGTCGTTGGGCGATCACAATACCTGAAGATAGCATTCTGATATATATTTTCCAATGTCGTCAGCTCTTGCACAGAGATTCGCTGATACAGAGACTACCCGGATTGTGGGGCCGGTGGCACTCAGTCATTTCCAGTGGATGCACAATTTTCTTATTCAGGGCCAATTTGAAGGCAGTGGTTCATAGATCAATATTGGTCCGAGAAAAAGCATTCAGATAAATATGAACACGTGGCTCGATAAAACCCTTCTGCTTAAGCGAAATATGATTGTGTATTTTACTCCAGTCATTTCCAATAGATGCAAAGGTTTCCTTTTCAGTGCCAATTTGAAGGTAATGGTCCATATATCAATATTGGTCCGACGGGAAAAAATTCAGATAAAAAATTTTTAGTGTAAAGGTTTGAAACCCCGCGGCCTATGCGAAATATGTAAACTAGGGTGGTTCAGTGTTTTAGCTGTCGGGAAGTTGGGGGGTTCAATCCCCTAGTTCTCTTTCCAAACTCCTCAGCTAAGTAACTGAAAATATGTTGGGGGGTTAGGTCTTTACAAAAACCTGGTGTTTGGTCCATGTGATTATGTAATTTGTTTGTTTTGTCGCCTAGATAGATTTATAGAATAAACTAAGATATCTCATGAGTCATCAGATGTATAATATTAACAACATTAAAATTTAATTTAGACCTGTGTTCGTGTACTTTGGAAATATACAAATTTTCTGACCCCCCAGTTGTTTTTTGACAACTAAAACACTGGTGTGGTCCAAAAAAATAAAAATCAAGTTAGAAACCAAGACACCCCCTACATTTTTTACTTGTCATTTGTATTATTCTGAGAAAATTTCAGCTTCCTACTCCAACTGGAAGATGGTGTTCAATGACGTCAAGTTACAACACAGTTGTCGTTGTGTAGAAGCATGGGCCTAATGTGTTACAAATTGTGATTACCTTGGCAACCTTCTTATGCAATTATGTAGTTTAGTTCCTCTACTTACTTGTTTATATTTTGAACACAGTACACAGTTCTTATTATAGGTCTGATATCTATCTCCTGTTTATACACAGACATTTAGCTTAAATGTGTTTTCATTGACATTTGTACAAAACGTACGCCTAGGCTACTGTTTATGCAACACAATTCCAGTATAAATATCTTTGATTGCATTTCATCAGCATTCTGCAGCAATTCATACATACATATATACATATAATCATACAGGCATGTCTACATACTGTTACTGCCCAGCATCGCGCTTATGCATCTGTTGGTCCTAAGCTCTGGAATGACCTTCCCTCTACCATTCGATCTGTGATCCTAAACTGGGGGTATTTCGGCCTCTTCTCGTTGTCTTAAGACGCTTCTCTTTTCGCTCGCAGAGTTCTGCGCACTGGGAGCGCTTCTGATTTGGTATTACTATGAGAAGCGCTTTATAAATTTCTAAATACAATACGATACAATACATACATACATACATACAAGCATACACAGATATTGCTTACATTCATTCATACATGTACATACATGGATACAAACGTGCATATAAAGACATACATACATACGTACATACGTACATACATGCATGCATGCGTACATAATAATAATAATAATAATAATAATAATAATAATAATAATAATAATAATAATAATAATAATAATAATAATAATAATAATAATACAACAACTACTACTACTACTACTACTACTACTACTACTACTACTACTACTACTACTACTACTACTACTACTACTACTACTACTACTACTACTACTACTACTACTACTACTACTACTACTACTACTACTACTACTACTACTACTACTACTACTACTACTACTACTACTACTACTACTACTACTACTACTACTACTACAACTACTGAAATTATGCTGCTTATGCTGCTACCATGGCTATTGATTATGATGATACTCAGAGACTTCAACATTATTTAAAATCGCAAATTTTTTCTGGAATGCGCCTCTATTCGTCGTCAAGGTCCAAGTTGGCCCTTAAAGCCACAGCATTGAAAAGCTGAATCGTCAGTGAAAGGTGTTGTAATTAAAAGGCACGACGTTGCGTCTTTGAAGTGCGCACAAAGAACAACCTCGTCTACTGCATTATTTTTTTCCTATTACACGTCTTGAAAGAAGCAGACATCGTAATTTATCTCTCTTTGTTGCAAATCTGTGACGCCAAGAGGTTTCGAAATGGATGGGTAATAAAAAAATTCTGCTGGCAGCCGCTCTACTCCTAGCTTCTAATGCCTGGATATCTATTTTGAGATTCCTTTATGCAATTCTCTGGGCGTAATATCAAGGCCGAAAACGGGTCGATATGTTAGACGTTTTGTTAGCTTGATAGGCAAATCATAAAATATCACCTTGGCCTGATAGGCTAACCATAAAAATATCACCTTGCTATTCCGACATTGGGCAAATAAGAGACATCAGCTATGTGAGTTTCAAGCGCGTATAAAAATTTTATGCACTGCTTTTAGACAACTCATGCGTATATTATGACAGTGTGCCTGCTTCGTAGTCTACTGTAAATGTGAAATTATGCAACAGATGTAAATTGGTCCAGTGTTGTTGTCATCGCATTCGGCTTCAACTGAAATTCACCAAAAACCGAAGACATATTTTTCAGAACTATTGGTTGTATCGGAAAGTTCCGCTTCTTCAGCATCTATAAGACGGCTGCTAACTAGCTGTCCATAAAAGCAGATTCTTCTGAATGAATTTCGTCATTGCATTCTCTGATAATGTCTCTTGACCAGTACACAGTTTAATTGCACACGATTGTTCTAGCTACACAAACGATGATGAGACAGCAACGATGATTGCAACAACTTCAAGAACTCTTATTCTAGGTTTCTTAAGATGAACGCCTATAGTATCTGCGGAACACTAGACATGACGCCGTCTATACAGAATGCTCAGTCTAAGCTGCTGATGTTCCTGTCTCAGCCACTGACCACTGAGCTACCAGACTGTTTTTCAACTGCCCCTACTCTCCCTATACTGACTTACTTATCCTAAGTCATTCGGAAGCGCTTTTTAAAGGTATATTAATCGTGATTGGTAAGTCAAACTGTTGGACCTCTACCTTGAAATCCCTGGATTGATATTACTTAGGATACAAGATGGTTTGTCCTCAGTTAGTCCTGACCTATTCTACTTAACCAATGGAAAACTCTTCCCCAACATGGATGGATGACTTTTCCAGTTGGTTCTGGAATCTAAGAATACAAACTGGGAAAACTAGCTAATGCATAAAATAAGCGTACATTTGAATTGTTAACTCGATCTCATGTGCGCATACGAAGCTCGTATTAGATTGCGTGCAATGGTGGAACTTACTTCGTTACTTCACTTAGGTCTACGGAAACGCCATCATAGCCTGCTAATTTGCTTAGTGCATTGAAATCTCGCACGGGCGTTAACACTACCAATCGTGTCTGAGTCTGACATAACATTTATCTGCAATCTTACTCAGGCGAACCTTTAAAAAATATGAAAAATTCCAATAAACTTGTGAGACCATTGATTATTTCTATGATTATATGATCATAAAAATCGTCTTGCCATCAGTAAATGTAATATGGAAAAGGGGCAGCCCTGCAATAGCGGATTATTTTATCCTTTAGGGCTGTCCTGTTGACGGCATCAGCAGATTAACAATTGTTTTTAAATGACTGATTGTTAATTAATTGTGCTGTTGTTGATTCAATAAACGGCTGATTGATTGATTGATTGATTGACCATTGAACCGTAATACGCTGCCTGCTCTGCTTGGCACGGCTTCAAACTCGAACAACTCTCGACTAAACGTTGCTGATCCGGGGAATAGCATGTCCCGAGATAGCGCTAAATAAATATTGGTTCGCAATCGAAAGCTTAACATCTCAGCGCTGAGTCAGACACCTGGCTTTTGAAAAATGAACTTTCTTAGTAACTCATCTACGCGGTAACTGGCAACAAGCAGACACATATGACTTGACCTATGCATCATCATCAAATGTTCGTTTAATAGAAATTCAGGTTGACAAAACCGCAAACTGAAACAGATAGTTATCATAGAGTTCGGTTATTTCTAGGTCGACAAGCCATTAGTCAAACAGTCAATCCCGCCCAGGTGCTATTCAATATTGTCAATACATGTTCTTGTACAGGAGTCGTGATATAAAATTTCTATTGTCCTTCGCTGGTAGTTTGTACTCGTGGGCCCGTGTTCGTAGGTTGTATCCGTGACTGCGAGACTCGGGAAGAAATCTTCTGAGCATATGGCTCTGGTCAGATATTATAGCCCTGAATAGGGAATCATCGGCCGCTGCGGGGGCGGTTGGAGGAAGAAACCCGTTTATGCAGTCTTCAGAAACTCAATCGATATAGGCCCAGTTACAAGGTGCCTATACAGGCTATGCGGCTGTAGGCTACATATTAACCCAGCGTAATAATAATAATAATAATAATAATAATAATAATAATAATAATAATAATAATAATAATGATAATAATAATAATAATAATAATAATAATAATAATAATAATAATAATAATAATAATAATAATAATAATAATAATAATAATAATAATAACGACAATTTATTTGACGGCCAATAGAATAGCAGGAGGAGGTATGTTCCAGCATAGAGGACCGGTGGTCTAGAAAGCACGTTACTCTGCTTTCCACCAGTCAATATCTCGGCATAGATATATGAGCAAGAAATAAGGCCGTTGTAACTGCAAGCATCCAACACTACAAGGAAGAGCGTTGTCTGATGTGCCTCAAACGAAAGTCTACAGATGACTGTCTGAAATAATGTGGCCGCTTCTGAGATTCATACATTGTAAACCTTCTACTAAAGCAATTTAAGTATAATGCTGAAAACAGCAGGTGAAAAAGACACTCATCTGTTACAGTAGGCATTCGCCACTCTAAAGCCAAGCGTAGAGCACAAGCTCATTTACAAGCGCTGCTAGTATAGGTCTATATACAGGGTGGGCCAAAAAAAAGTAACCCCTAGGCATTTTTGCTAATATTTCAGCCAAAAGTAAGAATTTATATATCACGCTTTACAGGCTTAAAGGTAATTCATATCTACGTATAATGGCCAAATTTCACCATATAATTTCAAACAGAACAAAAGTTATATCACTTTTAGTGAGGCCACCCACTGTTTTTTGATGGTTCAAAAACGTAACGCAACAAAAGCAACAAAAAACGATTTTACTAAGTCACTTCTCAAATAATTGTTATCAAACAAACTTGATTATTGTTTCACAACTTGAGTTCAATGTGTCCACCACCAGTACCGATACATGTTCTGAGTTTTTTGGATAGTTTTGATGTCTTTGTTGATGGATTCCAGAGGTAAATCTTCCCACATCAACTTCAATGCGACCTTCAATTCTCTTATCGTTTTTGGCTTTGGTCGCAGATTGTTTTATTTCTCCAGCATAGCTCCCTTTTAATACGTGATTATAAATTTGTTGGAGTGCGGAAGATTTCTGCCTTCCGCTGCCTTTACGACGTTCCAGAGCCGATCCCCTTTCATCAATGCGGGGGCATATTTTTTAACGGTAGGCCAACTCAGCTTCCACTGTTTATCAGAGGAAGCGGCGATTAGAGCTTTAGCTCAAAGACCCGGCTCATGAAGTGTCTGCATACGCATTTTGTGTGTCATTGACACCTTGCCCATCTTGATATTTTAGAAATTTCAATTCAATTGTTTCAATAAAAAAATTTATTAATCTGAAAAATTCGTTATTTACCAACTTGATCGTCTTCTTGCTAAGTGACGTCATAGTGACGTGCAGCTACGCTGGTACCCCGTTTCTTTTCTAAATAATAATAATATGTATCTGGCAATATCAAGTTTGTTTGATAACAATTATTTGAGAAGTGACTTAGTAAAATCGTTTTTTGTTGCTTTTTGTTGCGTTACGTTTTTGAACCATCAAAAAACAGTGGGTGGACTCACTAAAAGTGATATAACTTTTGTTCTGTTTGAAATTCTATGGTGAAATTTGGCCATTATACGTAGATACGAATTACCTTTAAGCCTGTAAAGCGTGATTTAAAAATTCTTACTTTTGGCCGAAATATTAGCAAACATACCTAAAGGGTTATATTTTTTTGGCCCACCCTGTTATATATATATAATATTTATTCAGATTTATGAGAAAAATTACTGCCATACATGAAGCTATCATGCATGTCCAACTAAAAGGCCAGGTGAAAGAATCAAATCTTTTGACGCTATCTTTTAGCCAATTCAGTTGAGTTGACGCCAACATAATATTGTAAAAACGACGTTGAATCACGCCCCACTACTAAATCATGCCACTTCGCAAACCGACGGGATATTTTTCAGCCCTGGGCATTAGAAGGCATGCGTTACATAGGCCTACCCTCGTCCAAACTGTTTTGCTTAACATTGTTGTTGAAACGTATAAATGCGACCGCTCTGCTGTGTAGGTTTACAGAGCCTCCAGTGAATCAGAATCGTATTCCTTCTTGAGGAAGAGTTGAATAGTCTGCAGTGAACGTTCTTCAGCCGAAAATGCTACGGAAGTTGTCCAAAGAGAAGACGACCTTTCCGGTGACGATCATCTCGACCCAGGATGAGGTAAATCTATATAGCTAGTATCAATATTATTCTGAAAATATATTTAGTAGGCTATGACTAGCGTGTCAGTTAAAATAAGCTTTTTCGTTTACCGTGTATCATATTTCTTCTTTATCGTTCAGATTCAGGTAAACCTAATTTATTTGTGACGTAAATCTATAATGCACATTAGATCTAGGTCCAATGGATGGGCATCAATCCTAAAGATACAATGCTCTTGCGCTAGCAGTGTCACCCAGTTTTAAGATTTATTTTGTTATGATATTATGATAACAAAGAGCTGCATCCATATCAATAAAGCATCGTGCAATTGTTCAGTGAGATACTATCGCCTCAACGAGCATGCGGAAGAAACAAACTTGAAACTCGACCGGGAGAATTTAATAATAGCTATTAGCCTACTGATGACTGAGTCTTGAAAACGTCGAACCCTTCACCTCACCGATGCTATGAAGACTGGGTGTTGAAACTGCCGTGATTAAGTTAATGGACGCTGATCGGCTCTTTCTCGCAATGAATAATGTTGTTCAGCAGTTTCGTAGCATGGCCCAGGGCCACACCCGGGTGCACGTTTCGAAATCCTACACTGGTAAGACGCATAGACGGGGCTACACGCTTAAATTACTGTTAAGATGATTTTAAGATTATTGTAACGGGAACTCAAACTAGGACATACTAGACGTGCATCATGGAACAAATTTGACAAAATAATTATAGCGAAACTAACCTGGCAAAACCTGTAAGATTATTCAACATGAACTTTTTAAAATTAAAATGGTAACATTCCAAAATCAGTCAATTGTTTAGAATTGTCAGAATGAAAACTAATAATAGTTATGACCGTGGCCACTGGAGTGCTGCGCTAGTAGAACGTTTTTACGATAGTCTCACTGGAAAGGAAGGCACAGAAGTGAGATGGCTTTTACTGCAACATTAGCTTAGATCAATCAGTAGGCTAATCAAAAGCAAATTACAGACGATCTTAAAAGTTCAGATTTTTATGCCGCCTCCTCTACTTTAAAGTTTATGGCTTAACCATACATCTTCAGCTTCCCACGTCCATTCCGTGTACCATACTGAATACTGGCAACGCTATTCACGCAGCCAGCAGTAACTTGTATCTTGTCCCGAGTTGAAATTTAATGCCTCATCATATTAGCATAATTGTATAAATTTTAGGTGTCGCATCCTCCAGAACCCCGCTCCTACCGGAAGTACGTCATAATTGCTGTGACCGGAATTGTGGTGGCTGCAATCATTCTGACCGCCATCTTGGTTGGAATGCACTTCTTTACTGAAGCACAAAAAGAAATTGTGAAGGTAGCAAAAGACAATATGCTGTAAAATTTACCGATTACAAGACGTGGTTACCCTGCTCCGTACGGGTTATCTTTACCTTTATAATATAATTGTTCTCGGTTGATTTTCTTAGTTAACTTTGGCTGCTTTGGCTGGTACTCACCGGATACGCCCTTGTATTTGAATTTGCTCTATCCTCTATATATCGTTCCCGCTGGATTTGAAAATGTAAAATATAAACGTTCGCTTTTTTCAATAGCGACCGAATAATTATTGCCTTCGAACCTTGAGGCCTTATGCACATCGGTTTCTGCACTCCCTGGTCGCTCTGCTCTGCGCTCTGCCGCCAGAGACCTTCTGGTTGTCCCTCGCATGCGTGGTGCAACTGCTCAATCCAGAAGCTTTGCTTATGTCGGCCCCTCCAGTTGGAACCATCTTCCGCATGAATAGCGTCTTGAGCTCCTCAGCCTTTCTCTTCCTCTGTTTCCGAAACGCCTGAAGACTAGGCCTATCTTATTTGTTAGATAGCCTGGGTCGGGAGAGCCTCTGAGTCTCTGAGTGGCGCTATACAAATGTTCAATTACAATTACAAATTATAGTTACAATTTTGTTATTTGAAATGTATTTAGTTCTCCTACGATCGAGACCAGGACACTAAGGAAGATGTGACAAGTGACCCTAATACAAACATCGTTCAGTACCACGCCAGTAACCCAAACTACGAAATTTGGGTCGTCGATGATTTCAATCGGGTGAGTGACATCGCGAAAAGTTCTAATTTCGTCGTATTTCATGACTTCTCTGGAGCATTTAGATATAGTTCTGAATGGGAATCAATCGACGGTTCAATGACAGTTCATACCGCGACATTTAATACCACGACAGTTAACACCGGACAAAATTTGTCGGGATCGGGAACGTTGTTATAATCCCGATCACACTTAATCCCGATGACGTTTAATCCCTACGACATTTAATCACACGAATTTTCTTACCGCGACACTTAATGCTAAAAAGTCAAAATTTTAGTATGATCTAGTTCAATTTAAAAGCAATCACAATCACAGTTTGAATTAGTTAAATTAAATAAAAGCAATCACAGAAGAAGTTTGAATTAGTTAAATTTAGTAAAAGCAATCACAATTGAACAGCATCATGCACTATTTATGTTCTGATCGTTACGAGTTAGAAAGATGAGACATGGCCCGAAGGAACAGCAGAGGATTTCTGTTTTCCCGTATGACGCTACCGCTGCTTCGACTCGTTTCTGCTGTCTAGCATACTGTACATCTTTCTTGCGGACCTCGTGTTGTCAAACGAGCCTTGCAGTGGTACTGTACCGATTTAATACAACGCCAGGCTGTGGTTCCGTTGGCATTGTCGCGATGCTTGGTATATTCGTGATTACAATGAATAACAGTTGGTCGCCCTTTACTACTACATCCGAAAATCGGTTCCATGGTCACGTAAAAATCGAATCGGCTTGAAATCCTGAGACGCGCAATTCTATGACAAAAGTCGTATACAATCTGAGACGCGTAGCCTACATGTTCAATCGTACACTCGTTGTGCGTGTATTATGTCATGCCAGATGTCGTGGAATTAATTGTCGTGGTATGAAATGTCTTCGGTATTAATTGCCGTGGAACCAAGTGTCATTGGGACTAATTGTCGGCGGGACTAAGTGTCCGGTATTAGGTGTCGCGGTATTAAGTGTCATGGTATTAACTGTCCTGCTACCCAATCGACTGGGTTCTGCGTGTCTGCGGGAGCTCGCTTGCGATGACTTTCTTAGTTGCCAGAGTAGGCCTACTGTTCGCGCATTTATTTACTTTATTCTCCTAATGGCTTTAACATAGTTGAGGTTGGCTTAGGCAGCGCATTACTAAGATACTATTGCATTGTATCATATTTAAAAAATTATAAAGCGCCTCTTGTAAACTATAGGGTGAACCGTTCAGAGGCGCTTCCGGTGCGCAAAGTCACAAGAAGAAATAGATCTTGAGAAAATCAAAGGAGGAGCAGTGGTTACCAGCTATAATTTGAGAGCGAGTAGATGGATACAGGTATTCCAAACAGACGGACTAACTGAGGTAAAGGACAGGACAGAGCCATAGCTGTTCTAGTATGACGAACTAGAAGACCAAGTCATTTTGAAAAACGGGGTGGACGATGCGAGGAAGCTGAAAGAGACCGGAGTAATATATCAGCTAAATGTTTTGGGGCAAGACCCCTTGTTGCCTTGAATACTAAAATGAGGTTTTTTAATTTAATGCGAGCAGAGATACTGTAGAAAGCCAGTGCAGTTGTTCAAGCATGAAGGGAGAAATGTGAGAGTAGCATAATGTGGGAGGATCCAATACATACCTACATACCAGCATTTTTTATACACAGAAACCGTGTATTATTTCAGAAAGCTGATTGTATTTGTGTGGTTGCATAATTCTTTGTATAGGATATTCAGGTAATGAAAATCCAAAGAGATTCTGGAACCAACTGTTACGTGGCTCCATTGAATAGAACCACAGCGACCGATCCGTCTAAAGTTAGTGCTCCGTCAAACCAAGACACCATGGTAAGTCTTCAATCTTAACATTATGATGTATGCAAATAAGCATTCGCTGTAAATGTATTAGAGGATTCTGGAAAAACCTTGTTATACAAGGCACGGTAGTAACACCCCAGAGGATTGTTTAAGGTATAGCAAGGTAATGAAAGTATGGTTCCAGTGACGTAGAAAGATTTACAGCAAAATTTTTCGTATTCAGTGTTGTTTCTGACAACATGTCGGAATATCGAAAATAGAAACAATTTGACAAATTTATAATATATTGCTAAAATTTTGCAGAAGATTTTCATATAGCGTACAAAGGCCAATTTCATGACTGTGGCAATCTTTATGACCTCTCAGAAATAGAAATTAACTTATATCAATTAACTTATATCAATCAATCAATCCTTTTATTGTTTCCATAGAATGGTTTACAAGTAGTGATCCAGAATAAACATAATCAACAATCATAAGTTTGGAAATTAAAACAGACAGATCACATTATTATCTAATTAACGTTTGAGGGAAACAATCGGGTTCCCAGAAGGGACTGAAGTCCCGCTAAGTTAGGGATACCCGTGTACCATGTTAGCAGAGGGATGACAGTTGAGTATATATAGTTTACACAAATTTAAATAGCATTGTCAAAAAAATTAGAATAACTGGCTTAGCTAACAACACTTAACTAGGTCACTTAACTAATTGTGGTATAACAATGAATAATCATATTTAGATAACGCATTGACTATTGTCAAGGATGTAGGCTCTGACCTCTTTTTTAAATAGGGCAAGATTCGGTAGAGTGCGCAGTGACTTTGGTAGTTTATTCCAGGCAGAAGGACCAGCACATCTTAAGGTAAAATAACGAGTGTTAGTACGGGCATAGGTTCCATCAAAGTTATCAAGAGATCTTGTATAATGAGAATGTGTGTCAGAGACCTTAGAGAAGTAGCGACTGAAGATTGGGGAAGAGATTTGTTGGCGAAGCGATACATAAATTCACAGATTTGCAATTTATTTATCTGAGGGATATTAAGTATTCGTAGTATACTAAATCTACTTGCGTATGCTCTACGCTAAAATGCGGTTCGCAATTCGGAATTCCAATAAAGAACATTCTATCCATAATTATATCAATTATTATGTGACCTGCAAATACAATTATTCTCTCTGCAATATTTGCAGATTCCACTGATATATGAAAGACCAAATAGTGCTTCAATGTTCTATTAAGCGTTAAAAAGTTCATCGTCTTTTGTGTGTGTTAGAAATTTTCGAGACTCTTGCGAACATTTATCCGTTTTGCAAGTTGCTCTTATGAGTTACCAAAGTGATTTAAATTGTTGTTCGGCATGCAACTAGGATCACTATAGGCCTATGCTATATTTCTGAAATAATGCAAGAGGAATTGTATAAATACCAGAACAAGGTGCAAGTGCACTGATTAGGTACTTATTTTACGCCTTATGTTTGATTGATTTTATGTATGCAATAAAAAAAACAGAATGCATCCTACACTGTGACCTATCAAGCAGCCAGCACTCCCATTCCAGATACTTCGTTTCTAAGCCAGGTGGCGAAAGACACCTGTAAAGGAATCTCTACTTATTGGATCTACCCCAGATGCGAAGCTCCTCACCGTAAGAAAGTTCTACTGAACTAATTAATCACAGTTTAAATATTTATCGTACCTTATTATTTTGGTGTAACGGTAGGCCCTATAAAAATGGCAACAGTGGATCACTGCTTAACCCTCGGGCTACCAAGGGGGGGTGGGTGGTTGCCACCCCCTAGGTTTTTTCATCTCAAACTTTTTCCGTATGGAATAAAAATTTGACCTTTTAAGTAGCTGTAGGGGGTTCATTTACACATGTTTTGAGGTAAAACGTGAGATGATATCTCACACCGTTCAAAAGTTATGCCCAATATACCCGAGGTACCTGGGGGGGGTGGATACCAACCCCTAGACTTTCGACTATATCTTATCCGTCATTTAATATTAAGAGACACAAATTATACCATTCTATAGAGGGAATGTGGGGCTATATTTGTTTGGTCACTGAGTTGACCTGAGACAACCGGAAGTGCTCAAAATAAATAATAATACGCGTAATATGCGTGAAAAATGGCTGAATGGAAGCACTTGCCCCCTTAGTGTTTTGTCTGTAGAGTATTAATTTGTCTTCTGGAGAAAGAGAAACAAAGATACCATTCTTTAGAGGGAATGTAGGGTTTCATTTGCATACCAACATCTTTGTCTTTTGAATACCGGAGAAGTGATCAAAATAAATAATAATACGCGTAATCTGTGAGCGAAAATGGCTGAATACAGCATTACAACGTAAACTGATATATATGTATGGATATATATGTATGGATGTACATTTATACTATATAAACATGTGTAGGGATGATTGTGTGTATCTTTTATACATAGATTGGTTTCAAAACACACATAATCTTATATTTGTTTATCCAAAAATTACAAAATGTACGCAAAAATATACAATATTGCTAATTAATGGGTTCCGTTGTTAAAAGTGATGTAATTTCGAGGTGCATTCACATAATATACAACTAAATATACCATTCTGTGCAGAAATGAATGCTGAATCCATTGTTATATTACAAGTTATGATATGTAAAACCAAACACGAAATCCAGGGTGGTAACCACCCCCTTGGTAGTCAGTGTTACAAAAAAGCTTGGTAGCCCTAGGGTTAACGTTGGAAAATATTGTAGAAAACAATTAGCATTTGACTCTTTGAACATAGGAATTCTTAAATAATTTTCGAACCATTTGAGTCACCTAAACATTGCGCCATTTAAATTCAGAAAAATGTCTTACAATTCTTTGTTTAGGCCATTAGTTTGTATTGTCTGCAAGATGTTTATTTTTTATACTAAATTCGTTACAACTCAGCTACGAAGTAGGCTACAGTAATCGCAATCGTAATCTAGAGATTTCTCCAACGCCCACAAAAGCTAAGTCAAGAGAAAAACCTTATTCATAGGCGCTGTCAAAATAAAATCGACAGGCGGAGTCAAGATCCAAAGGGCCAGGAAGACAGTTAGACGGTTTACGATGAATGATGTTCAGAATAGAAGAGGCAATGGATGTAAGTCTAAGAGGAGGAAACGGGATAAGATCTGCGAAAGACCCGTATTTTAAGTTTTTGTGAATGATCTGCAGAGAGAGAGAGAGAGAGAGACAGACAGAGAGAGAGAGAGAGAGAGAGAGGAAAGAGACAGTAAGGGGTGAGGTTTGGTGAGTTCGTTTAAGAGGGATCCAATATTTGACGTAATTCAGATCCAATATTTGACGTAATTCACGCTGGAGTTTATTGAAGAGATTTGGAACAGCTACGGCCATGGGGCGATTTGCAATGTTTTACGATGAGGTGACGGAAGGTCTAAGAAGAAGTGTTAGGGTGGAGGAGTAGAGGGTTGGACCGTGATCAACTGACGAAAATCGGAATGCTAGAGTGTGTTTTCGGTGTTCACTGACACTACTCTGTCGGTTTGGAAGATGAAACGGCGAGGGGGTTGACTGGCCACTCGCCCTCATATATACCGAGGCAAAGAAAATTAAATTGTTAGCATTTCAGAATTATATCCTCTCAGGCTAGCTATAAGGACTGCTCTTTCTTCTCCGATGTTAGAAGTCTATTGGATTTCATTGTAATTATTAATTTAAGGTTATAAGTATTATATTTTTACCAATTCTCCATAATACTGAGTATGCTTAGTATTATGTTAATTTCTGGTTGTGTTTAGTTCCATCAGACACGATTCCAAGGCAGAAACGTGCAATTTCGTTCAGTTGGTGTCACTTCAAGTTTTGCTATTGGTGGGTGTGTCTCAAACTTTATTGGTGTGACTAAATTGTGCATCAGTCTTCGTTTTGTCAACAGTTGATTCATTTTATGATTTAGCAGCGAGCATGAGATTCTAAATAAAATCGATACATTGACTAAGAAGAATGCAATTTTCGCTTTAATATGGCATATTGTAGTTAGAACGTTTTATAATTCATCTGATGATATGAGACTCACAGTAGTTTGATATGCTGATGACGAAAATTACTAATTTCGCTTGAGCTTAAATAGGCTCTATGAGAATATGATTGATGTTTTTATGCTTCATCTTTAAATATGAAACTTAAAACAAATGTGATACGTCGACTATCCTGAATGCGATTTTCGACTAAATGTGATATTATGATATAATGTTTTATACTTACCCTTTAATTAAGCTAAAAGTTAATGTCAATCTTGGTTTCCATTGTTTAGCAACTTATGATAATTAAGGCCATTTACGTCGACTGGAATTATTTCTATACTGGGAGATAAGCCTAACAAAAAAATGCGACAGTCAAATATATATAAAATTGTGTAAAACCATTTTAAAGGTGTCTGATGTCAACTGAACTTTTAACATTACTTCACGTATTCACTTATAAGCGACATCTTTTAAGACACTCAAGGCCGTAAAACCTCGACTTAACTCTGCCAATACTTTATGTTTTCGTGCTATGAATCCGAAATTAAAATCAGTTTATTTCTGTTTGATTGTAAACTTCGGATCCATACGCTCATGTTTGCCAACTTATGTCGCTCTGACATATCTGGTCACCGTGGTAACCGAAACCCCATTTGATTTATCTCGTTAACACCACTGACAAGACGCAGCGCTCATGAATAAGCTGGTGTCCTACGCTTTGCAAACAATTGGCGCTTTAAAAAATTGCAGTTTCCGTTTATGATGACTAAAACAAGAATGGCGCCTATGGCGTGTTAACACTGGTCAGTCACGGCTATGTCTATAAATTGATTTTTTTCAAAGTATCGGATTATATCTTATGCGTAGAAGTTGACTAATAGTTTTATTATCGTCTTCAGAGTTTATTGTTCGCTTTTTGGATTATTTTCGATTCCTCAGGATTTTATTTTGGCGTGTTTTGTTACGCGTATCTTGCCATGTCTACGCCTCTTGTATACACCGCTGACCTAATTAGGTCGCTCAACACAAGCCCGTCGCCTCCTTGCCGGCTGATTCGTAAGACGCTGTTTCGTTTTCAGACTATGGCGCCCGGCATATCTTCGGTCCCTTCCATATCCGTCTTCGCCTTCTAGTCGACCGGAGCCCTGCCGATCGGAGCCTTCGTCCTCGTCGGCTCCCCGTCTTGCTACTCTCAATATACGTTCTTTGAAAAACAAATACGTACCAACAGCGGACATGATCGTGGCCAATGACTTGGATGTCTTGGTCGTCGTCGAGTCTTGGCATCTCTCTTCCACTGATGTTGCTGTCCGTCGAGCTGCTCCGCCTGGCTTCCAGTTCCTTGATCCCCCGAGGGTAGATGACACTGGTGTGGCTATACGAGGAGGTGGGCTGATCGTCTACCACCGAAGCCAGTTGAGTGCGAAGAGGATTGAGCTGGCCAGGACCCCGTCGACCTTCGAGGCTCTCGCGGTCTCCCTGTCATCTAAGCGTGGTCCAACTACGCTCCTGGCCGTATACCGTCCTGGCTCCTCCCCTCCCTCCTCGGCGTTCTTTGAAGAGCTCCTGGCTCTATTAGAACAATTTGCGCTTCACAACACACAGCTGGTTCTCACCGGGGACCTTAACCTACATCTAGAGGATTCATCGCTCTCGGAATCCATGGAATTTGCTGCGGTTTTGGAACAGTTCGGGCTGAAGCAACATGTCACAGAACCCACACACTTGATGGGTGGCTGGCTCGACGTCATCGTCACCAGAGATGACTGCCGGGTGTCAGATGTGACTGTCTTTCCTCCTGTTCTCTCCGACTATGGTCTCGTCGCTGCCTCAATCCCCTTCATCTACGAGCCTCTTCTTCTCGCCGTTCGTCAGATCCGTAACTGGAAAAGTCTTGACCGTTCTGCATTCTGTTCAGCACTCCGAGCTCATCCTCTCTTTGCTGATCTTCAGTCGTCCACCGGTCGCTCTACAACTACTACTGTACACTACTACTACTACTACTACTACTACTACTGCTACTACTACTACTACTACTACTACTACTACTACTACTGCTACTACTACTACTACTACTACTACTACTACTGCCACCACTGCTGCTGCTGCTACCTGCCACTGCCACTGCTGCTACCACTGCCACTGCCACCACCACTGCCACTGCCACCACCACCACTACTCACCACCACCACTGCCACTGCTGCTGCTGCTACTGCCACTGCTGCTGCTCACCACCTGCTGCACCTGCTACCTGCTGCTGCTGCCACACCACCTGCTGCACCACTCGCCCAACTACCACCACCACCACCACTACCACTACCACTACCACTACCACTACTACCACCACCACCACTACCACCACCACTACTACTACTACCACTACTACTACTACTACTACTACTACTACTACTACTACTACTACTACTACTACTACTACTACTACTACTACTACTACCACTACTACTACTACTACTACTAATACTAATAATAATAATAATAATAATAATAATAATAATAATAATAATAATAATAATACACACATAATTATTATTATTATTATTATTATTATTATATTAATAATAATTATAATAATTATAATTATAATTATAATTTATAACTTATTATTTAGACTGCATGATGACATCTTATGCCTTCCGTTAACGTTCAACCTTGCAAAATTATCCGGGATGTTGATGCGATTGGTTTCCCAGTTTAACGGCAGCTTATGACAACATTGGCCGTTGCCGCCATGCGATTTAACCCTGTGGAGGAATAAATTGGGTCAGAAGCCAGCGTTTTAAAGGTGTCTAATAATTGACCAGAACGATCGCTTTTGGCATTTGTCCATTATTATATAAAATGTTTGACGACAGCATCAAAATGGGGGGGCCCGATAGCGCATTGGATAACATCTGGCGTAGAGAGCGAGAGGTACCGAGTTCGAGCCCCGTAGGGTTGATTTGCTTTGTAGGCTGCTATTAGCGCCGTGATTGCAGGTTGTCTGTTCTGTTAGTAGTTAAGATTTATGTCTTCTGTCAATTCTTGTGAATTGTTTCAATTGCATAACTGTACACTGTACCGGTTGCGATGTGTCAAACGGATTGTTTCAATAAAGGAAGAATTATTATTATTATTATTATTATTATTATTATTATTATTATTATTATCAAAATTTACAATTCTTTATCTCAATGCAAAGGCACAGATATCCGATTGGTTAGAGCGCTCTCTTTATACACCTTTAAAACGTTTTCAACAGATGCTATATAAAAATGGGACACAGTGGTTCCATTAGTGACGAAGACAGTGTAGGCCTTTATTGACTGAGAACGTTTATATCCTGGTCTGATAGAGAAGCAGAGAAAAAGGCAGAGGCAGAACGACAGAGAGACAGACAGACAGTCAGAGACTGAGTGTAGTCACCTAATGCATCAGCTTCCATCCTTATCTTCGGTTACAGAGGGAGAGCGGAGAGCGATTCTGGTGATGATGTTGATGGTGGAAGGAAAGCGTTGGCAGTTGATGGTCATCGTGACTGATGCATCGGTGTCCATTGTCTCTGTCCACTCTCTAATTGGGACCAAATTAACGGACATTGAATAGATACCGGACAACACGTGACTTGGGTCATGTATAACAGGGTAATACCATCCTACATGTACGCGTTCGTAAACAGCAACTAACCAACGGCCTCACTTTGTGATGTCAATACAGTTGCAGATCTACTATATAGGAACAAACGACGTAAAACACCTTTTTAACGCAATAATCCTACGCTATATATGATTTGTCTTTCTATGCTCTTGAATGGCGAATTTACTATAGAAACAATAGAAGCCAAAAGTTACGGTTGCTGCAGAACACCTTTTTAAAGCGCTCATCTGACGCTATATTTTTCTAAATTTCAGAAGTATACAAGATTTCTGCAGGTCCGAACATTTTAAAATTTACTACGAATAATCATACTGTGACAAACCCTAAGGTCTTAAAACTAACCATGCTTTATTTCACTTCATCATCATTAATTCCTGTCGCCAGCTATTTGGCGGCGATGGGTACGAATAAATAACAATTAGTCTAATCATTAGGTATCTATACAATGCATGCACTTGGTGACACGCGTTAGCCAGAAAGAGCGTTTTTATAAACTTCCTGTGCGCGCAACCATTCAGATCGGCACAGGACAATTATAGCGCAAAAACTAAAGACAGCTTGCACGAGAGTGAGAACAACACAATAGCTTCCAAGACATCAAAAGAACCGTCTTGAGATGTCTCGATACGGTTTTGGCCTTTATAGCAATTCTGTTACCAGTTCCTGTATTTATAATAATAATAATCCTTTCTTTATTGAAGCGCCTGACAAACGCACTGCGCTGTACATTAACATGTTATGCAATTTATATCTTAACAACGAACATAACAGACAGCCTGCAATACACGGCGCTAATAGCAACCTACAAAACATGTCCGCCTACTGGGCTCGAACTCGGTACCTATCGCTCTCTATGTCAGTGTGTTATCCAATGCGCTATCGCCCCCCCCCTCCATAAAAACGCTAAGGTTGCAAGTAGACTCTGTTTCGAAAAGAACCTATCGCAATTGGTAGTAGGGGGACGCTAATGAACTGTGTCGTCACACAGTGGGTTAAACTGAAACCACTATTTCTGCTACTTGGACCATACATAGTGTAATCTTCATTCTATCTGTTGAAAAGTATTCCACACCTCTTTTAAATGTGATATTCGCCTATCAGTTAAAGCCTCTGTATATGTCGTCAACGGCTATCTAGAGCAGGGGTCTCCAAAGTACGGCCCGCGGGCCACATCCGGCCCGCCAAGGCCTTTAATCTGACCCGCGCAACTCTCCTTGAAGAAACATAGGCCTACTAAATTGGGAAAATTGAAAATTTTAACGCCGCTGTACTCTGACATGCATCTTGCCAAAATCCATCTCGCTGTTTGCCTGATATGCAATGACACCATTGCAGTGCTTAAAGAGTACAATATTCTGAGACATTATGAATCCAAGCAGTCATCGCATTACTCACAATTCACTGGACAGCTGCGCACAGAGAAATCCTTTTCATCGGAGTTTTGGCCCGTGGAGCTTTAGAAAGTCAGCAATGTGGCCCCTCGCTGGAAAACTTTGGAGACCCCTGATCTAGAGCTGTAATATGCCCAAAATAATATTTATTAACGGCCTATGTTGTCATAAGCTGTCGTTAAATGGAAAGTCCACATTGAGGAAATTAATAAAAAAATTCTATAAATATTGGCATACTAAAAAGAATCTCACATGTAATACCCTTTCACATATTAATTAACCTTTACTTCACTCTTATCTACCCTTATCTTACCTACTGTAACATTATATGGACTTCCACCTACATTACTAACTTAAACAACCTTAAAATTTCCCTGTAAAAAGCAATACGCGTTATAACGAAATCCCCTGTAATTTCATACACTAAACCTCTATTTACACAACACAACTTGTTAAACATTACACAACTTAGATTCATGCAAACCTGTGAATTTATTTACGGGTATCACAATAATCTCCTTCCTCTCTCATTCTCATCTTACTTCAACCAACTTCCGCATACAATTAATGTGAGAAACAAGAATGACTATAGAAGCATATACGCTAGGACGAATATTCGTAAAATGTCTATCAGAT
Source organism: Aporrectodea caliginosa (assembly GCA_020284085.1). Taxonomy (NCBI): domain Eukaryota; kingdom Metazoa; phylum Annelida; class Clitellata; order Crassiclitellata; family Lumbricidae; genus Aporrectodea; species Aporrectodea caliginosa. Next base: position 39,450 of record JACEVL010000994.1, read on the forward strand.
ATCAGTGTTGTCTTCTTTGGAACAGTCTTCCGTCCAGCATCCGAACTTCCCATGCTACAGGCACTTCAGACACTCGTTGCGTGCACACACAGCAGAGTATAATTATAGTCTGCAGTGATATTTTCGTTAACGAAAACTAAAATTAGAAGTAAAAATAAAGGATTCCGTTAACGAAAATTAGAAGTAAAAGTAGGAATTATTTTGGCTTCAAAAACGAAATTAGGGATTAAATTATGAATTATTTGCAGAACTAAAATTATTAATGAAATTAGGAAATATTTTCAGAAGTAAAATCATTTTACTTCTTGTGGCCCTTAATTTGAGATGAAGCAAAATGGTGAAACGCAAGTCTAACAATGCAGCAATTATGTCATGGAGTGTCGCTGTAGGTCCCGAAAACATAGGAGATTACTGTCTTGTAAACGTCAAAGCACAGTTTCACCTGCACTGCAGAAATTTAAGTTTCTCAACATGAAACTAAAGTCACAAACAACATCAACATTGTCCAGCAGCAGCAGCAACCAAGACTGTGTAACAACTCAGATGAATCGTTATTTGGCAGACATAAGCAAGAATGATACTAGGAATCCTCTTGCATCCTGGAAGGAAAGGCAAACTTCGTACAGCAAAATTGCAACATTGCAGAGGATCTCTTGTCAGCTCCAACCTCACAGGCCTTTGTGGAAAGAATTTTTTTGTATGTGGAATCTTGACTGATGGACGAAGAAATCGCCTGAAAAAATCTCTGGAAATGAGAGCACTTGAAATTGAACAAAGATATCTTATACGTGCATGTAGTAACGTTAAAATACTTTTTACTGCACTGAAATTAATAATTATTTGGAAAACTAAAATAAGAAGTAAAATTAATTGAGAACTAAAGTAGGAATGATAAGTAAAATTATTTGTGAAGTAAAATTAGAATTAGAAGTAAAATTCAAGGACACAGAACTGAATTAAAACTGAATTAGGAATTATTTTGAGAAGTAAAATATCACTGACAATTTATGACCGTTGTACTTAATGCGAGATTTATGTAACCGCATTTAGATCCCATCCTCTCTCCCTCCCTTTGAATCGTGTTTCGAATGACGACATAATGGCATCAATTTTTTTGCTGAAGGGCAGAGATAAATCTTCATTGCGGATCGATTGGTTGATTGGTTGATTGGTTGATTCATTGAGCCTGTTTGTGGTTGGATGACTGACTAACCGACTCACTCACTGGCTTACCGACTGGTTCTCTGACTGACCCATTTATTAACTGAACGAATGAATGAATTAATTAATTAATGAACTAACGAATGAATTAGTGGACAAGAAAACTTCAACTGACATCGACTGACTAACTTACTGACTGACTGACTGAGTGACTGACTGACTGAGTGACTGACTGACTCACTGACTCACTGACTAACTGTCAAACCAGTGAACGAACGAATGAATAAATGAACGAAAGTAGAAATGCTGCCACGTGAATGCAGCCCTGAGTGTGTCTGTGATCCAAATGGATTCCGTATAAGTAAGAACGACAACATTGAAGCAGAGGCGTAGAAGACCATGAACCGTATATCACTTCTTACAGGCTCTTCCTCTCCATTGACATATCCGTTCCCTACAGAGCACACGTAGAATGGCAGCAGAGCAAAGGGCAGATAGGAGGCGACCATCGTCAGGAGGCCATCGAAGAGTGGGGCCAGGTCCGTCAGGATGCAGTTGGTGGGGGAGATAATGCTACGTCAGGTCAACACAACGATATTCAGTAGGTTAGCAACGATCCCGAACACTCCCTGACGACCGTTGCTAGGTAACCGTTGCTAGTAGACGCACCAGTCGTGGAAAGCGCGCAGCTCCCTCGCGCCAGGGTAGAACAACTCGGTGGACGACCTCCATTGTTGCCATGGTATTGGCCAAGGAGTTCATTGTCGTGGTGACGACGCTGTCGGTCGTCATGGTTACGCCGGAGATGTCAGTGACGTTCGTCGTCGCTGGCGTCATCGCGCGACGATGTCGTTGCGACAGCAACGCGTGCATGGTGACTGTCGTCTGGGAAACGGTTGCTAGGATACAGACGATCGGTGCTAAGAGAGCTGGTGAGACACCCTGAAATGTAACGCGTAATTGTAGCTTAAGTGGACGCGATGCAATGCGATTCATATCAGTCCATATGCCGAGGCTAAGAAAAATGAAGTCGCTAACAATTCATACCTATTTCTAACTCTCAGGTTAGCTTAAACTGCTTGCTTGTTTGCTACTGCTACTTCAGACTACGATACGCGAAGAGTTGTAATATGCCACAAAAAAATCTTTGTCCGTGGCAACAGCTATGTTGTCATAAGCTGCCGTTAAACTATGGATCTATCTATCTACCGCAGCGAATTCTTCGCCAATTGCAGAAAGTCATTGATGTCAACGGCATTGTGCGTTTGATTTTGTTTGTTCAGATTTGTGCATGTATATTTTGTTTCTGCCTTCGGGCGTAATAAAGTAGGCCCCTACTGATAAGAAGCATCTAAACAATGAAAATTAATAATTTTTCTGTGATTGCTCTTGTTAATATATCGCAATTGATTTCGACAGAAACAATTCTTTTTTCTAGTTTATATTTTTAATAACCAATTAAGCGCGAGGGACGCTGTATTAACCTCGGGCTACCAAGGGGGTAGTTGCCACCCCCTAGGTTTTTTTCATCTCAAACTTTTTCAGTATGGAATCAAAATTTGACCTTTTAGCTAGCTGTAGGGGGTTCATTTACACACGTTTTGAGGTAAAATGTGAGATGATATCTCACCGTTCAAAAGTTATACCCAATATACCCGAGGTACCAGGAAGGTGGATACCACCTCCCCCCCTCTAGATTTTCGACTATATCTTATCCGTCATTTAACATTAAGAGACACAAATTATACCATTCTATAGAGGGAATGTGGGGCTACATTTCTATGGTCACTGAGTTGACCTGAGACAACCGGAAGTGCTCAAAATAAATTAAAATATATGAAAATAGGTTACACTTTCACACATTTTTCATGTTTTTTCGATTATAACGTATTCATAATTTATTTTTGAAGAGAAATAAATTATGCCGTTGCATAGAGGACACGTAGTGCTATTTTTTCATACTGATAAATTTTTTTTTTGATGACCGGAAGTGTTCAAAATAAATAATAATACGCGTTATATGCGCGAAAATGGCTGAATTGAAGCACTCCCCCCTTAGTTTTTGTCTGCAGCGTATTGGTTTGTCTTTCTGGAAGAGAAACAAAGATATCATTCTTTAGAGGGAATGTAGGGCTTCAATTGCATACCTACATCTTTGTTTTTGAATACCGGAAGTGATCAAAATAAATAATAATACGCGTAATCTGTGTGAAAATGGCTGAATACGGCATTACAACGTAAACCGTATATATATATATGTATGGATGTACATTTATACTACATAAACATGTGTAGGGGTGATTGTGTGTATCTTTTATACATAGATCAGTTTCAAAACACACATAATCTTATATTTGTTTATCCAAAAAGTAAAAAATGTACGCAATAATATAAAAATCACTAATTAATGGGTTCCATTGTTAAAAGTGATGTAATTTCGAGGTGCATTCACATAATGTACAACTAAATATACCATTCTGTGCAGAAATGAATGCTGAATTCATTGCTATATTACAAGTTATGATATGTGAAACCAAACACGAAATCCAGGGGGGGGTGGTAACCACCCCCCTTGGTAGTCCGTGTTACAAAAAAGCTTGGTAGCCCTAGGGTTAACAATATCGCTTATAATCATATTGATCTTATAGGAAGATTGAAAGCCTTAAACGGGGTGTGGACGGGCGTGCTCTTCTACTTCTATAGGATAGGGCATGATAAGGGTGAGGATTTGGTGAGATGTGGCAAAGCAGGGAAGGGAATGGTGATGCAAGATAGGCTCTGACAGGGTATGCCGGTGCGATGAGTTATGGTTGGGGAAGGAGGACTATTATTCCGCTATGTAGGGTCAGATGGGGTAAGGTAAGGGTGTTTAGATATTTGCGCCAATTAATCAATAAAAAGTAAATAACGAGTTTCATAAAAGGATTGAACTTGTCTCATTCTATTTTATATGGCCAGTAAGAGACCTAAAAGATGTGTGAGATGATGCTTTTTCTTTATTTATATCGCGAATAAAATACTTAAAAGAGGTGTGTGATACAAGGGTCTTCTTGCAACGTACCAGTGTACTGCAAGTTCGCCGTTCTGAATAATGACAGGATTGTATATAAACCAGGATTAGCTGGAAATATTAACGAAACGGGAATTCACCAAAGACCCATACGTACACGATCTAAGTTAAATTTGGCGTCGGTACATTAGAGGGATTGGCGGCACCGATCAAAGGACTCTCTCGCAACCCACAAAGGCGCCGAGACTTAATTACGAAGATCCCGCGGTGTGTTAACATGGGAAGATCTGATGTAGGCCTACTACTATTTATAGAAAATGTAATTAAGGAAAGGAGTTAATTAATAATCGCACCAGCGAGATTTGTAAAGGGCGGAAGAGATGGCGATTGTATTGTATATTGTATTGTATTTAAACACTTGTTATAGCGCCCCTACCAGATTTCCCATTCAGAGGCGCTCCCGACTACTGCGCGAACGCTGAATTTGAGTTTCACGCCGAAGCGCATGAGCAATTGCGAGTGAAGGACTTGCCCAGGGTCTCTACGCGGCGACTTTGAGGTGGATTCGAACCCGCAACCCTTCAGCTGCAAGGCACCAAACATACCCCTAAACCACCGCGCCCCAGTTGTATTGTGATGTGTTGTATTGTGTGTTGTATTGTACTCCACGTGCAGTTCATCGGCAGCTTTCAAATTACGTTGAATCTAACTCTCTTCTACCTCTTGTTCAGTCTGGTTTCCGCCGCCTCCATTCTACTGAAACAGCTGTGCTTAAAGTTTATAATGACATAATCTTAGCACTTGATTCTGGTTTCATTGCTGTTTTGCTTTTACTTGATTTCAGTTCTGCTTTTGACTGTGTTGACCATTCTATTCTCCTGAAAGTGCTTGAGTTGCAATTTGGTTTTGCGGCCTCTGCCCTTCTCTGGATTGCAATTTTTTTGACTAATCGTTCACACTCAGTGCGCCTTGGTACCAACACATCTAAGTACTTCAACATCCTTTTTGGTGTCCCTCAGGGTTCCATTCTTGGTCCCCTTTTGTTTATCCTGTACACCTCTAACATTGTTCACATTGCATCCAAACATGGTATTCTTATACACCTCTATGCTGATGATACACAACTGTATATCAAACTCTCTGCCAAAGACATTGATAATGCTAAGTCTCGCTTATTCACCTGTTTCTCTGATATCCAAACATGGTGTGCATCCATGCGTCTAAAACTTAATGCCTCTAAAACTGAACTTATCTGGTTCAACCGCCACTCAACACCCACCACTGACATACTGCACACTGTCCTTAACCTTGGTCCAGACTGCTCCATTAAACCGGTCGATGTTGTCCGAGACCTTGGTGTTCTTCTCGATGATACTCTCTCCATGAAAAATCAAATATCCTCCATAACTAAATCCTGTTTCTTCCATCTCAGACGCATACGGCAAGTCAAGAAATGTCTAAACGAAAAATGTCTCCGCACACTAGTACAGGCTTTGGTCATCTCTAGAATTGATTATTGCAACTCAGTCCTTTATGGCCTCCCTGCATCCACCCTTCAACCTCTTACCACTGTTCTTCATTATGCTGCAAAGCTGATCAAAAACCTAACTCCTCGTGATCATGTGTCCCCACCCTCCGTGAACTACACTGGCTTCCCATACAAGCCCGCATTACTTTCAAAATCTGCCTTCTAATGTACCGAGTCCACACAAACTCATCAACTTCTTATGTGTCCTCACTCGTTACACCCTGTTCATCTCTCCCTTCCAGACGTGGATTACGATCTTCATCGCAAGCTGACTTTGTTGTCACACGATCACTGAGAAAACTTGGAAATCGTGCATTTGCACTAGCCGGCCCAGCTGAATGGAATAAGCTGCCAGACTTTATTCGCAGATCTTCAACATTAACGCTTTTCAAAAAGAACCTCAAGACTTATTTGTTCAAGATTTATTATGACTAGACTTTCCTGTTACGCGCTTTTGTGCAAGATTCTTTTGTTTAGGCGCGCTATAAATGACAGAATAATAATAATAATAATAATAATAATAATAATAATAATAATAATAATAATAATAATAATAATAATAATAATAATAATAATAATAATAATAATAATAATAATAATAATAATAATAATAAAGATACATCTTCGTACCTGTCGCCGTAGAAACCTTCGGTCCCCTCAACAGCGAGGGCCTCGACTTCTTATCGGAGACCGGACGCCGACTGTCAAAAACTACTGGCGACATTCGCGAAACAAGCTTTCTCTTTCAAGGCCTTTCAGTAATGATCCAACGCTTCAACGCAGTTGCTTTCCAGGGCACCATGTCAAGGCTGCCAGGACCCGACGAGCGGCGAATCCTGAACAGATGATAACTGATGTCTCGTACAACGTTCATAATAATAATAACAATAATAATAATAATAATAATAATAATAATAATAATAATAATAATAATAATAATAATAATAATAATAATAATAATAATAATAATAATAACTAGGAGGCAGAACTAGGAGGCAGGATCTTTGCAGCGACCGGCGACCAACGTGAGACCAGTCATCTGCTGCAGCGCCTATCGGTCGCCCTACAGATTGGGAACTCTCTGTCTGTTTTAGCCACCGCGGACTGCAGCAACAGTAGCCCAGGACTGAATGACGGCTATATATAAAATTATTGAAACAGCCATTTTTAATCAGTCTGTAATAAGTTTGTTGGTTTTATGAAGAAATAAATTTGTCTAATAATAATAATAATAATAATAATAATAATAATTTGTGATTACGATAATAATAACAATAATAATAATAATAATAATAATAATAATAATAATAATAATAATAATAATAATAATAATAATAATAATAATAATAATAATAATAATAATAATACCGGCCAATAGCATGGCCATTTGTCCACGTCACTAAATATGCAATCTTAAATTACGTCACGTTGACTAAATAGCCTATGCAATCTTACGTCACACGAGCTAACGGCAGAACTTCGTCTATGATTTAGCAGATAATACGCCTATTATAATTTAGAAATAACCCTGGGACAAATAATACGCCTATAACTCGTGTAGTACGGGGAAAATAATATTGCCTATATATATATATAAGGTAGAGATAACCCGTGGAGTACACGGGCAAAGCAACTATGTTCACCTCTAAATATCGTTTCCATTCAGATATAGGCCTATGGACATTTTTAAAATATTTGAAGCCCATCAGCAAATATAGTAAGTAAGTAGCCTTTATTGGCAGCCTTTAAAAATTACGCCTGGGGAAAACCCGGGCGAACGCCGGGTAAAAACTGCTAGTCTTGTATAATCTAATGTAAGGACTTCTTTAGCGCAACTGTATAATTGCGATGTTATCAGTTGACGGTCGCTACTGAGCTAAATCGTATTAGTAGTATTCTGTTTAACGACGCTATATCATAGTGAAGGTGATTAGCGTCGCCCCCTTCTTTGCCCATAGGCTTTGGTCTGGCACCAGCCGAATATGTGGTGGCTATAGTTGATTTGTAGCTACGCTATGGCATTATAATGATGATTAACATAATATATCCCTCTCTCTCTTTATTTAGGTTCGGATTGGCACTGCCAGAGTACGTGTAGTGGAGGAATTAGGAATATAGTAGAAATTATTTTGCATAGGTTGGTTGTTTATAAAAGTATTTATTCCTTATGAAATATAATATACGCTTTAAATATGTCTGATAAATGCGTTAAAAAGTGCTGCGATAGGCGATAACATTAATTAGTAACCATTTCAGAGGAAGAGGCTTGAACCCGTTCTCTCCACGTTACAAGTGGAGAGCTTTAACTAATTTGATTTAGTTTCTCAACAGTCAATGAACTGATTTTTCAGTTGAACATTGTGTCTATCAAAGGGCGATCGTTAACGTTAGGTTTTTCTGGTTAGTTGCTGTTTAACGACACTATGTCGTTGCAAAGGTCATTAAAGGATCCTAAGTGGCCGAGTGGGTTGGTATCCCGCTCGTCACGCCGGCGCCCCAGGTTCGCTTCCCTGTCGGTCAATTTATCAGAGATTAATTTCTCGGCTTTATACTGCGGGTGGCTCGGTCGCAATATAAACGTGGAGTACAATACAATACAATACAATACAACACAATACAACTGGGGCGCGGTGGTTTGGGGGTATGTTCGGTGTCTTGCAGCTGGAGGGTTGAGGGTTCGAATCCACGTCAAAGTCGCTGCGTAGGGACCCTGGGCAAGTCCTTCACTCGCAATTGCTCATGCGCTTCGGCGTGAAACTCCGACTCAGCGTCCGCGCAGTAGTCGGGAGCGCCTCTGAATGGGAAATCTGGTAGGGGCGCTATAACAAGTGTTCAAATACAATACAATACAATACAATACAATACAATAACGTCGCCCTCGTCCTTTCTCCATTCGCTAGGTGGCGTTGGTAAAATGAGCAGTAGGTTCTGATGGGCGCCTTGCATGGCTATCAAAACAGTCAAATTCGACTCCCGTAATAACCTGTGAATAAGACAATAGCGATTACACGAACAGTGGTATTTATATCTTCTGAAATATACGATTTAAAGGTGTTTAATAAATACGTTAAAGAGAGATGGATCAAAAGAATGTAAAAACCCAACCAAACTAACAATGAGAATTATACGACGCTTCTTATGCAGGGTTCGAATCGGACCGGAACGCACCGGAACGGCGTTCCGGTTCTTTTTTTGACGACCGGAACGCCGTTCCGGTTCCTTTCTGAAAAAATCTCGTTCATTTTCATAATTTTGTCAAGGAATATTATGAGCTCAGATGAATATTTAAGTTCATTAGCCTCGAGGGTTTCTGAATAGTCACTTTCGAGGTCGTCCATTAAGTATGTCAACAAAATAGGGGGTTTGGAAAAGTTTGACAGTTGTTGACAGGGGAGGGGTTCGGGACAAGTTGACGTCAAAAATTTTTTCCCCAATGTAAAGTGAAATGTCTAAAAAAAAAAAAAAAGGTCATCTAAAAATTCTAAAAAAAGGTCGTTGGGAAAATTTTTTGTCTGGTAACGCTCGTGGTAGGGGGGGGGTTCTGGGATTGTTGACATAATTTTTAGGGGGGTCCGTCAATGTTTGACAGTTGTTGACAAGGGAGGGAGGGGGTCAAAAAAGGCCTAAAATTTGTTGACATAATTAATGGACGACCCCTTCGAGAAGCGCTATATAAGTTCCCGAATGAACGGTCACAGAAAAACTAGTCCGTGTTTACTTACATGGAGCTCACCCGCTGTTGTGTAGTCACTGCCCTCCTGCTCATAGGTGGAATCGGTGTCAAAATCTTAATTTTCAATTATAGCACGTCTTTTGAGTATTTTTTTCTGTTTATGGGTTTCACGCCACCGCTCTTAAGGTAATGTCGAAGAGAAAGATGCAAAACGTGCGTCAACAATCTGGAATAGCGCAACGAAAGTTAAAAGATTTTCCACCTTGATTTTTGTTAAACTTGTTGCACCGTCCCTGCAGGACTTCAACCCACTTCCGTACGTGAAGAAGTGGCTAGCCATGGGTCACCGCGGCGCATTCGAAAACAAGTCAAGGAAATGCGAGCACCGTGAAGAGCCACGTTACAATCACATGCGAAAAATCTTTGAATGAATTTGTCGTAGATTTTGCCTGTTATACTTCCATTTCTTTATTATTGATATCACTGTGGTATTGTTGGTCGACATGAGCACTTTGTTTAGTTATTTTCATAAAATAACAATTTCTTTTAAAATTTGTTAATGACTTCATCGTTCAGAAAAAGCTGCAAAGAGAGGCCAAAACGTGCCTCATGTGATACCACCTGCTGCAAAATGCGTTTGTTTCTGGGGCTCCGCCCCAGACCCCGCTGGGGGAGCTCACGACGCTCCCCCAGACCCCCTAGTCGCTATGTCTTAGTCAGCGTTCCGGTCCTTTTTCGTTTAGGACTCGAACACTGTTCTTATGATGCCATAAGACGTATTTAAGCCGGTGAAATCCTAATGCTACGTGAGTGTGGTTGGTCGACGACAACGGCTCTAATATATGGAAAAACAATAAAATTATTAGCAAAATGATTTTCTTACACACCTCAAAAACAGTTTTAAGAGACGCTATAAATAATGTATAGGCTCATAGACTATTCACATAAAAGCTGTAATATGCCAAAAAATTGTTGACGGCGACGGCCTATGTTGTCATAAGCTGTCGTTAAACTGCGGATCCATCCAGGCTATTCACAATCACGGACTTCTCTTTCAAGTTGGCGCATTGGATAACATCTGGCACAGTGACCGAGAGGTACCGAGTTCGAGCCCCCGTTGGGCGGATTTGCTTTGTAGGCTGCTATTAGCGCCGTTGTATTGCAAGGCTTTCTGTTCTG